>JAODAL010000123.1:0-428819 GCA_025379985.1 Phyllomedusa bahiana | reverse complement strand
GCCCTACCCCCTATGGAGCTGGAACACTGAGGCTGAAACAGGAAACGCTGTTCTATGAAAACGAGGTCATGGATTTTTCCGCCAATCGCAAACATACACATCCCAGTCATGACGTCGAAACACACATCTCACCTGCTCTAATTCTGTAATCTGATTTGCTGGCCGCCCAAAATTACAGGAAAGCGCCGAAAAGGCCGGATCTTAATAGATGAATGCACAGGTTTTTTAACCCTTAATTATTGCATGATCTGGAAATTTCGATCGCCATAAAAACCTTGCCGATTTCAACTTTGTCGATAAAAATCGCTCAACACTATCTAATACCACTAAGATATATTGGTGTCCCCGGGCAGATTTCACCAGAGGTCCCACTAAATCCATGGCCACTCTCTCAAAGGGAAACCTCGATAATGGGCAGCGGTTTACTGGGGACTGCGGAAGTGGGCTTACGGGGAGGTGACTTGACACACAGGAATGATGGCAATAATCCCGAACCTCATGATAACACCCGGGCCAATAAAATCTCCGCAGGATCCTCTCCGGGGTTTCTTATTCTGTCCCTAGGTGTCCCCCTAAAACATTGAGAGTGCGCCATGTCTAGGACCTTGCGCCGTTAGAGCCTAGGCACCAAGAGCGGGTTCCACCAAGTCATCTTCACCTTGGTTAACCCGATATATAGTGTCGCCATTCATGGCGAAGTGGGGGTACCGCTCATAGCCCCGGGCTCTTGGGGAACCCCATTAAACTACCACCCCCTCCAACGCCCCTTTTAATGTAAGGTCTTGGAGTTGGGCCATCCCAAAGTTTCCCCGGGATACTTCCAGGTCGGGGACATTTTCCACTGATCCTGACTCCTCCCCATTGTCCCCTGCTAGGACTGTCAGGGGAGATTCCGAGGTTACCTCAGGGTTAGTACACTCTGGATCCCCTGGTCTTGGGGGTCCTTTGGCAACACAACTCTACCCAAAAGGCCCCAAAACATAGGGAAATCACGACCAATGATCACATCGTGCATCAAGTTCTTAACAACGCCCACAAGATGTGCTTGAGCTCCCAAGTCAGCTTCGAGGACACTCGGGCCACGGGGTTACCCTTGGTATCCCCGTGCACACATGTTACACCCAGAGTTTTCCCGGGGAATCACCACATGAGGTAGAGCAGCCGACATGAAGTAACCAAAACCCCTGAGTCCAATTTAGCCCAGTTCCCACAGTCCCATTGACCTTTATAGTGCAGATCTGGGGTCCCTCTCCTGGGATGGGCAGGGCACTGCAACAGCATGGGCAAAAAATGGAGCAACGTCGGCCACCGAACACTCCATTGGCTCCAGGGTTTCAAGGGGCACTGGGCCACTACATGGCTGGGGCATGACACCGCCAGCAGAAGGTTCCCTGAGTGGCCCCTTGCTATGGGTTTCCGGTCCGCCTTCGAGTTTTTGACGACCCTCTCGGGATATCTGGGGCCTGACTTTGGACCCCTCTTACTGCTGGGGGTCTCCCCACACAGGGATTTTAGGTTCCCCGGACCCACCCGGGGAATGCTCCATGGCATGGAATCTTTCTACCAACCCCACCATTTTCATCCGCCGATTGGGGGTCTCCCTGAGCAACCCAGCATTTCACAGGTCTAGGGAGAGGCGTCCGAAGGGGGTCCATGACCACACGCTCCACCATTTGGGCTTGGGGAGCAGGTATCGTGCTGTAGCCACTTCTGGACAGGTGCAGCAAAATCGAACAGCTGCGACCTTGGTGGCTTGTCCGATTTATAGCCCCAGAAATGCACCCTCTGCGCCCAAACCGCCAATGTTACCCCGAGCCGGGCCAGGATCTCCGCTTTCAGCTTCCCATACCCCTTTGGGGTTTCTTGCAGGGCCAGGTCATAGTACGCCTTTTAGGGCTTCCCCAGTCAGATAGGGGGCCAACACCTCGGCCCACTGCTCCTGGGCAGCTTCTCACGGTTCTGCGCGCGTTCAAAACCGCCAGGAAGGCTCCCGTCGTCCTTTGACTGCTTCAGTCAGTACTTTCCATCTGTTGGCTCAGCAGGCGGTTCGTTTTCCTGCTTTTGCTTGCTGTTTGCTGTGCTGTAGCCCTTTCTGTTGCTGAGGTTCGCCTGTACCAGGTGTTTTTAAACACCTCCTCCATTTTGTGTGCTGTGAAAATGGAGCTGTGCTGCAGCTTTAACCAGGACATATATGGGGATCTATGCCCTTCGCATGCCTCCCCCACTTGTAGGATGTAGCTCAAAGCTAGCCTTGGGGGTAAGCAGACTGGCAGGCAAATGTTCAGGTTTAACACAGGCGGTTTTATTTTGTCCACCAGCATAACAGAAGTAAGTCTTATACAGTGGGACATAAAAAAACATCAGCTTACTTCAGCTTTAACTAGTGCATTTTAAGTCCTCCGCCAGAGCTTGGCGGTCTCACCCGTTGGATGCTTTGGGTAGTGGATACAGTCCTCTTGGAATTGGCAGAGCACACTGAACACCTCCAGCACAGACCTCCTTCCTCTACAGACTGACTCGCACCTCAGTCTTGGAACCACAACCCTGTCTTCCCTAGCTCCAGGTCTTACAGGGCCCGGTAAATCCTGGACCGGAGTGTTGGGAATGGCCGGCCAAACCCCCCTCTTCGGCCATTCCAGTAAAAAAGCCAGACCCGGATCAGCCGCTTAAGGCAGCTGTTCTATACTAACAAATAGGTGTCAGCAACCTAGTGTTACTGACACAAAAAGACATTTTTGCTTTTACTTCACCGATGCCAGGGACATCGGCGACACATACCGTCCATCCACGATGGCACCTTGTGCCCTCTTACAATATATATATATACTTACCTACTGGTACCCCTCCACTGCAGCTCAAGAACTCTCCAGTATCTGCTCCTCTTCACTTATGTGCTCTGATTCCGACACACAGTAGGGGCTTGAACTCTATTGTAAGTGAATATAGCGCAAACCTAGTCATGTCATTAACCCGGAAGTGAAGAGGAGTAGCATTGACAGGAGACAGCATCAGTTTTTTTGAAGTGGGCAACCCCTTTAGAGGGAACCAGTAACAGTGATCATGCTTTCTAATGTGCAGACAGTATATTATAAAGCAGGAGTTGTGTAGATTGATATATAATTTTTGGGGAAAAGATTCTGTAGAATTTGTAATTTATTCATGAAACTTAATACTTATTTTGGTTTAAGGAGTCTAGTAGGGAGTCTTATTTGTGATTGAGAGACTTCCTTGTATGAGTGTAAATACAGAGATATGTTAGTCATTGATAAGACCACCCACTTGACTATTTAACCCAGAATAAGCAGTACGTTACATGAATAAATTGCAAGTTCTACAGAATCTTTTCCCACAAATTGATATACCAGTCTACTCAGCTCCTCCAGTTCAGATAGCACCCTCAATGTGACATGTTCCCTTTAAAGGGGTTTTCTCACCACAAAGATTAGCTTTCAACATGAAGGGACAGATAATTGAAGACTTTTTCTAAATACATTTGTCTATTGATTTTAGTCATAGTTACATAGTTTGTAAGGCTGAAAAAAAGACAAGATGTCCATCCAGTACAGCCTATTTTGCTAAAGTGTTGCTAAAGTGTTGAGACATGAGTTAAGAGAGAATTTACATGCTCTGAGTGCACATTTCTATGGTTAACTGACCATAACTTTGTTATCTGATTAAAGCGGAGGACAGGGAATGATGACACCATGGAAGAACTGTGTTCATTCCCTCACTCTGGACCAAACTTGTTATCTCTATCAAGATTAGGTTCTGTTTACAGATAAGCAATTGTTTTCAGTCCTCACAGCACAGCACATGAAAATTAGTACCCTTGCACTTGTCAGTGTAATGGCTCAGCTAGTTACAAAGAAGCTAAATATGCTAATCACTGCTATAGAAACACCCACAGCCTGAGAAGACCGAGTCAGTGTAAAACTGCCTGTGGCTCAGTAAAACAGCTAAGTGAGAAAACCCCTATAAGTCCAAAAATGAGGTATGACTTTGTCAGAAGTAATTCCCATGGTTTAACAACCAGACTGGCCCTCAAAATTAACAGCTGTCTAGAAGGCAAGCTGGGATACTACTACTGTCAGGCAGAATCATTGGTAAGGCAGGATTTGGAGGCAAGAAGTTACATTTACAGCCAGAAGACATGTATGGATCAGGATCTGTGGCAATCATTCTCTGGCAGGTATCACATATACAGTATGTAAGGTAACCTCTGATTAAGGAAGAACATAATGAAAATATGTGGTCAGTAATAAGCCAAGAAAACAATCAGAAACTGTACTTTCATAATCCTCAAAGGAACATTACTGATTAGGCATTGGGGTGGTAGGCTATGACACAGTAGTGAAACTGGGGATTACCAATTTTTTTAGTTCATCCAAGAGGAAGGAAGCTTGACACCAAGAAGGAAAAAATGACAAATTGAAAAAGTAATCTGCTGGGTGCTACAGCTGGGCTGTTTTGGTCAATGCCTCAGAAGGTGATTTTTCAAAAAGTTGCCATAAATGGACAACTTTTTTTTACATAAGCTGAATGTAAGACATTTACCAGAGTATGGCTTCCTTGAGACCTTTCCCCATTACCTAATTTATTATGCATACTAAATGCATGTGGATAATGTATACATTAATAATATGTAAATGCCAGTATATGGTTATTCTTATAAGAAACTAATAATAATAACAACCATACTGTATAAGGGTGAACTTTTAAAAATCCTCTGATTTGCCAAATCTAAGTACTTAGACGTGACATACAAGTGTGACCAGTGGTGGTTTGATAGTTGCCATTTAGTAAACCCTAAGGATCATAAAAATAAGTAATCAGATGTAAAAGGTTTTCATTTAGCTTAAATCAATTATCATCTATAATATTATCACTGGACAGGTGGTAAATGGATAAATGATAGCTTCGTCGTGGTCCAATGACTGGACCCTTCCTCCTTGCCACGATTCTCACTTGAATGATTATGGCAAAGAAGAATATGATTGAGCATGTGTGCTGCCACTGCATTCAAAGTCTATGGTATAGATGTAAATAGCCAAGCACAAAGGTCTGAATACCAAAAATGAATTTACAAAACCCTAGATACCAAAAATATAGATTCAGTCAAAAAGGGGCGAGGACGGGAAATGAACCACCAAAACTGTACAATATACAAAGTATATTAGAAAGTCTTTGTAACATGGTCTGAGGTTGTCTACTTGTTCATGAATGTTCTTATTTAACCTTAGTAGTTTTAGATTTTCTTCAGCAAAGACTATATAAAAACAACCAAACAGACTACTAAGCTTCACTTTACATTCCACTAGAAAATCATAATCTTATATTCCACAACAGTATACACATCTTTTTAAATAAAATAATTTTTTTTTTATTTTTTATAGAACACCATTATATTCCATAGAACTTTATAGTGATTGTCACTATTCACATTGCTCTCTGTCCCTATTGAGACTCACAGTTCTAGATGAACCTGTATGTTTTTTGGAGTGTTTGGAAAATTGAAGTACTGAAAGGAAATCCATACAAACACGGGGAGAACATTCAAACTCATTGCTGATGTTGTCCTTGCTGAAATTTGTGATCAGGACCCCAGAGCTGCAAGGCAACTGTGCTAACCACTGAGCCCCTGTTATCCCTTTTTTTCCTTTTTTTAAAATTACACAGAGAAATTTCCCCAATTTTGTTAGTAATATTTAAAAAAAAATTATTTTTTTGCCAAAAACAGTTCATTTTTTTGGGGTTTAAAAATAAAAAAAAGTTGAATTTGCTGAAAGAATTTTAATTTGATAATCCTTTCAGCTTAAATATTAAGCACGGTACTTCAGAGCTGTTGTGTAATTAGAACAGTGAGAAGTTCTTATTCCTCCGATTGCATATCTGATATGACTGCCAGCTGACAACTTGAACTTAATATTTCAAATTAAAATATATTATACTATGTAAGAGTTTATCTGTCAGCAGGGCAGATATACTTAATTTAGGGCATCTAACAAATTCTCTACAGAAAAGAACCCAATAGAATTTCCTGCAAGAAATCATGCCCTTTATGTTTGATAACTGAATGGCCCAGTTGGCTGATTAGCTGAGTGGGATAACAAAACTACTTCAGAGGTCTTTTAGCTGGTTCAATTAAAAGGAGTCTGTTGTGGGGTTTGCTTTTCACTTTGTTATTTTTTTCTTAAATGATTGTTTTAAGTGGTCTTTTTTTCAGTAAAAAGAAAGGTTGTTATATTCATGGCTTTTGGGGTTTCTTTAGTCCAAATTAATGTTTTTTAATGATTCAGTTACACAATCTTTAGGTTATCAGCTATGAGAGGTTGATTTGATATTCAGAAATTAAAAGTTAAATTTTTAAAGTTTTTTTAGGGGCATTACTTTCTTTTATATCAATTTTTCTTTGAATTGGCAGACACACTTTTATATATCTACAGTAGTTGATCAACAGCTGTAGTTTTCATTAATGGACATACTGTTTTGTCTGTCGGGTTGGTGGCATTATGATTGGTTTGTTAAATGAACAATTGGCATTGATGATCCAACTACACTCTAGTGATAACATCAAGCTTATCTCAGAGATAGTTATATACATTTCCATTGAACATAAATTGACAAGTTGACTTTGCCCTATAGAAACTTGTTATTCTAAATTCACTGTAAATAACATTTGGCAATATAAATGTATTTTTCTTTCAATGAGGACAGCATTTGGGGGCTCAGTTTGGGTTTTACTGTTGCCTTTAGCAATGGGTCCCGGATGCAAAATCCCCCGATGAAAATCTGCAAGGAGTTTGTTGTTCTCCTTTTTGTTTTTTATGGGTTTCTCCGTTTACCTCAAATTCCAAAAATAAATTTTAGGTTAACCTGGGTTTAGATTTTTTGGCCCCAGTGGGGACAGGGAGCATTGGGAATAATGCCAATCTCTGTACAGCACTATGGAATATAACAGCACTATATAAATGAATACACATAGAAGAAAAAACACTTAGGGTGACATGTATGAAAAGGGCTGCACCAGAATTATGGCCTCAAACAGCTGTAGTAGTTCTATACATGTATGAACAGGTTTACTCCAAACTTTGGCACGATAAGTCCTCGACCGCTCAAAAGACACTTTTTAGCGCGCCAAAGTTTTGGGATGTTCTTGGGGTGTCGTACCACATTAGTAGATGTAGACACATTTATGATTCTTTGACACCAAAACTTTGAAAGAAAAGTTTGAAAAAGCAAGCAAGTTAAAGGTGGGGCTTTCTGAGCTTTTTTCGTATTGGCATAGTGGCCCGTAGTATGAAAATGCAGAAGAACGGTTCATAATTTGGTGCAGTCTATACTCCTTTAAGGCGATTTGAACTGGTTATCACACAAAAATTATTCTCACCCTTAATCACTATATTAATGAATGGAGTGCTTTAGATTTGTACACGTCTTCTGCAAATACTGTATAACCAACCAACAACTAACACTGTAACACTCACTAGCCAGTCTTCCACTTTAACTGCTTAGACTTGAAGGAGTTGTCCAGGTTTTTTTTATTTTTAATGTCAAGGCCCATCACAGCATTGTTTTTTCCTGGTTACTATTTATACCTGAAGTAGTGTTATTAATACTGTCATGCTAAAATGATGGGCAATCTCACAATGCTATATGAACTATTATTTTAGTATAACTTTAATGCCATATCCCAAATTCCATGATGTCAAACTATTTACTAGCTGTGAATCAGCTACAAACAGATATTTTAAAATAATTATCACATATCATCAAGCTTCAATAAAGACCTGTGATGATATGTTTGAAGAATACTAGAAAAAAAAAGTAAATCATAAAACAATTGGCTGAAACCACTATAAAGAGTGTATATTGGAAACATTAAGACAGAAAATAACATAGGAAATGAAGCAAAACTGTTACGTTAGAACCTAAGCCACCATGAAGTAGTATAGCTCCAACTTAAAGTGAAACAGAGAATGGAAAGTGATTATTTATTAAAACTTTGTAACAGAAACATTGTCTTTGTTGCCCCATAAGAACCAATCACGGGTAAATTTTTCAGGAGCAATAAATATAATAAATGCTACATAGACGGTTTTCATTAATCTCAATTAATGTCTGTCTATTTGCCTTCAACCCATAAATGATAATAATCACTACAAAGAAAAGACATTGATCATTCATAACATTAAAACCAATGACAGGTGAAGTGAATAACATTATCTCTTGACAATGGCACCTGTCAAGAAGTAGGATATATCAGGGTGCAAATGAGCAATCTGTTTTTAAAGTTGATATGTTGAATGGGGGAACATTGACAAGAGTGAAGATTAGAGCTATATTGACATAGGCTAAATTGGATGGATAGACAACTGGGTCAGAATATTTACAAAATGGTGGTCCAGGGAATAACAACCCGTGAATCTAAAAAGGGTAATGAGCACCTAAGGCTCATTGATGTGTGTAGCGAGTGAAGGTTAACTTATCTATTCTGATCCCACTGAAGAGCTAATGTAGCCCACATTGCTTAAAAAATGTTTCATTGCCTTTGAAAGAAAAGTACCAGAACAGTAAAAAGCTTGCTGCTAACCGGTAAGGGAGTTGACACCTGTCTGGCACCAAAAGTGATTGCAGTGAGCATGTAAAGCATTAGAACTGGACAGTGGAGGAAGGTATCCTGGTCTGGTGAATTACATTTTTTACATGACGTGGTAAGCTAGGTATGTTTCTGCCACTTACCTGATGAAGAGGTGGCCCCAGCAAGTTGACAGAGGCAGTGTAATATTATGGGCAATGTTCTACTGGGAAACTTTGGGGCCTGGGATTCATATGAATGTTACGATACATGCAACCTACCTACACATTCTTGCAGCTCAAGTACCAGGTACACTACTTTATGACAACAGCTATTTCCTAATAGTAGTGGCCTCTTTCAGTAGGATAATATCCCCTTCTATACTGAAAAAAATTGTTCAGGAATGATTCAAGAAAGACGAGAATGAGTTCTTGATGTTGACTTGACCTTAAATTCCCTAGATCTCAATCTGATAAATAATCTTTGGAATGTGCTGGAAAAAAACACAACAGATCCATGGAAGTTACATCTCACAACTTACAGGACTTAAAGGATCTGATGCTTTGGTCAGGGATAATAAGATACCACATGCCACCTTCAGAGGTCTTGTAAACTCTACATCTGGATAGGTCAGAGCTGTCTTGGCAGCTTATAATGACCTACATAATATTAGGTTTTAATGATAACTGATTACTGTACATGTCATTAATTGCACAGTTGTTTAGGGTCATATTCAAAATGAGAATTAAAAATAATATCACACAGATTTAGTGGAGCCTTTGAATGCACAAATGTTCATACACATTTACCAAATATATTATGTAATCAGTCTGCAAACAATTTTATTGTTACTATCTAATAGTGCTGTACTTTGGATTCAGATTAGAGTTTAATTTGGCCAGAATCTGACCACTTTCATTTGAGTTGGCCTAAATTGCTTTTTTTCTCAATATTCACCAAAAAATCAACTGGAACCTGAGCCCAAATTTGAAGGAAGTTTATTTTTACTATCTTGAAAGACCTAACTTTCTTTTCTACAGTTCTGGTCCCGCGAAACCTTTTTATCGACATAAATGTCACTAACTGTATGGCTTCAGACTGGACATTATATATAAGTGAGGGCTTTGTAGGACCATACACTACCAGAGAGGTAGGTTTGTCCGTACAAAAAAAAAACTTAAAAGCTCATTGAAACCATTGGTTTTTTTATAAAAAGAAAAGCTTCAAGCAACACTAGTATTCATAATACCAGAATATTTAAGACTGTAATGTAATTTTTTATATATTTGCTATTGTAGTCACCATTTGTTTTCTTACATCAGATAAGAGGGGGCACCAAGGAACAATGATCACTATAGAGGCAGAAAATAACTGATCTTTGCATTAATGGTGTGCAGTTACCCAACTTGTGGGGAAAACGCCTTCTAATTACACATTTGGGGCGACATGCATGAAATTTGGCGTGTTAATGTCGCCATAGCGATAGTATGCGCCTGATTCATGAACCCACTCTACAGTGGGTCATAAATCAGGTGCATTCTAGTACTAGGCCAACAATTCTGGTTCAGGTATACCACTTTGAAAGTTCCAGCTATAATGTGCCTAGAAATGCCATAGTGCGCCCGCCTACCTCATGCCCCAAGAGATCTGGCGCATTACATGTGGGAGATTTAAACATGTATGAATGGGGCTGCGCCTGATATCGGGCTGAAAAGACACCAGATATCTGGCACTGCCCCGTTCATACATGTCTCCCTTGACTTGTAAATAGTCTGTATTGTGATAAGGCACAGCAGGCAAACCCAACAATCAATCCATCATCAAGAAAGCTACCAGGCAAACTTTTATCAGAATGCACCAATACACTGACCACATAGGCATGTAGACACCTTGATAAGCCATCTATTTTACAGCTTTTATGGTAACTGGCCAACATTAGGGACAACATTTCTTATTTTACATAGAAATCACTTTTTTTTGGGTTAGCCTCTAGAATTAAAGTCCCAAATTACAGTTTCTGTCTATGTGGTATATAAACTGGGAATGTTAAGACTATGTTCATTCAAAAAAGCTGATATAAAGCTAATATTTATAGGGTGTAGGCACAATAATTGCATCTTAACAAAATAGGAGAATATCATGGGATTTTACATTAGAACGAAAGATGTGTTAGCCTTGACATTATCACTTCAATAGCACTATGTATGCTGATGAGGTGAAGGAAAACCGATCATTGTTTTGGATTAATTTGATGCAACAGAGGTTGTGGATATGGCTTGCTGTGTGTCAGCTCAATGTTCAGGGTTGTGTCTGAATACAAGTAACGATTCTTCCTTTGTGTCTGTGGTATAGTCCTATGTAAGTCACCGCAGGCCAAGGCCAAGTCTTGCTCTGTTTGACTGCTAACAAATGTCAGGCATATAGAATAGTAAACATTCTAATCCAGTAGAATCTCTGTCTTTGTACTGAGTACAAGATACAAGTTATTAAACATAAAAGACTTCAGGGTCAGGCAAGGCTTTGGGATTTTCATCCATAAACCAAGGCTCATTTATAATGTATAATCTGTGGTCTCCTCAGTTCCACTGCCTACACATGTAATCCAGTACATTAAAGTCTCTTTACCATTACCAGTGAACTTTCTTTATCACTTTGGCTTTGATGAAGGTGATATATGTTCTCTGATGTTCAGTAGGTGACTGCATACATTGCCAGAAAAGAAAATACTAGGAGGGAAAATATCACCAATATCAGGTAGAATGATGTGTTGATTGTAAGATAATTTACATTCCAAGTGAAAATGTAAAGCCACTATGTAAATAATAAAATCATGGGGACTTTAGGCAATTTAAATGTATTCTTCTTTTAACAAAGGCAGCACCGTGACGCAGTGGTTGCCTTATAGTGCTGGGATCCCAAGTTCAAATTCCACCATGAGTAACATCTGCAAGGAATTTGTGTGATGTCCTCATATTTGTGTGAGTTTTCGCTGAGTTCTCTGGTTTACCCAAACTCCAAAAAAAATATTTATAGGTTAATCTGGAATTTAGATTGTGAGCCCCAATGGGGACAGGGATTGATATGAATAATAACAATCTCTGTACAGTGCTGTGGATTACTTCGTGCTATATAAAATAAATACATTTTAGGACAGCATGATATTTCTTTATTATTCTACTATTCTTAGGCAGAAAAAAAAAGATAACCATAATTGTACTAAACAAAAAAAATAAATAGATAGAGACAGATGTAGGATGTTGTAAAGTTAAACTTGACAGATAATGCACAATGATATCACAGCACAAAAATTTATTTCAACTTTATTGTAGTCTAAAATCAGATAAAATGGAAAAACTGGTTATCACTGTCAAGTTACACTTCTCTACATCCACAGATAGGTAGATCTATAGATAGATCTCAGAAAATAACTATACCTACAACCAAACAAGTCCCTCCTCAAAAATGAAAAACAGCAGTAGATACATCTTAGATTTAGATAAGTCAAAAATATATGTAACCTTTATATTTTAGGTTGTTTTCTACATTCTGTTAGTTGACTATATTCACATGTGCTTCTGATGCATGCAAAAGTTTTATTGTTAGGTACACTCATTTTGTTATTATATCTTATTATACATTAGGGAAAGAGGAGTGTTTCCGACATTTGTGGCCCCATCACCATTTTACTATCCTGAGTTCTGTCACCTTACAATTTGAAGGGAACTATTGTTCTAGATACTTAAAAAAGTATACTACCTAAGCACCGTGCTGTAGTTTATATTTAAGAATCCAATTTATATTTTTTTGAAATAAATAAATGTAAAAGTATATTACCTCCTCCATTCTTTCCACACAGATATGGAAATCTCCAAACATTTCCTAAGCCAATTGCATAACCCACACAGGACATAAGGAAATCAAATCTTCCGTTCCAAGTATCTCTCTCAACATCTTCTGTTCTCTTCTTCTGCACCTTAACAACCAAGGTCTTAGGCTTATCATTTGTGATTGGTGCTTCACTGACCTCAGTAGATATTTGTCCATCTGCGACCTTAGTTCCATTTGTTGCCATGTCTCTTGGCTTGGAATGGCAGTGCCTGGTACCCAGACGAGAAATTTCAGCACCAGTCCACGTGGACAGCAGTTTCGCGGCTCCCTTTTACTTCACTAGGGTTACAAAGATGATTTAAAAAATCCTCTGTTTATGGTTGCAGATCCACACCAGATTATAAGATTAGAACTCGAGCTGAAAAACAACAAAAATGTTTAAATAAAGACATCATGACAATGGTGGATTTAATATTTTTGTGTAGTTTTACGATTAAAACACTTCATTAATGCTTTTTCTTTTGCAAACAACAGGAGTAAGAAGAAGCTTTACATTATTCATGGTTACAATGTTTCTAAAAAACAATACAGACAAGACCAAAATAAATTGTTATGTGACGTTTAGGGCCTAAGAGGTCAGTACATGACACAGTGATACTTTTTTGAGATGGAAATATCCCTTAAATACATAAATTTTTTAAATATAATATTTTTCAGACAACAGCATTTCACTACTGGTTCTGTATAGATGTCAATGCTGAACAATAAAAAAGTAGAATAGATGTTAAAATATTTAAAGAGTGGTAAAGAGAATGGTGCAAGCAACACTTTGTTGAAGTAAAGCCAAGCTTTTCACATGAAGCACCAGACTGAAGCTGTGATGATATTATGAGAATATCTTCAATTTTATTTAAATAGATAATCATGCTTTGAAAGTGTAAAGTGGAAACAAAGATGATAACTTTAACAGCAAGATGTATGGATGCAGCAGAAATCATAATAAATCCAAAGCCAATGCCAACAAAAAAAAAACATTCTGCAGAATCTGATCAAATAGTACACATTAGGATTCTCAAACTTTGTTTAGTCCTGTGTTATGAATGGCTGAAAACCCTGACCAACAGATTGAATTGTAATTTATTTGGCGTGGAAACAGTTAAAGCACCTAGCAGAGCAGGGCACCACTGATACCCTGTCCATCTATTCTTATCATCGCACTACTTGTGCTGTGGTTCACTAGAAGTCGGCCTGCCACTCATCGGGGGAAAGGAAGAGGTGTTTATTTTTTTCTTGCCTACCTACCTCCCGGAGCTCTACCTACCAACATGGGGCTCTGGCTACCTACCTGGGGCCTTGCCTTGGCTTTACCCATCTACCTGAAGTCCCTACCTGTGGCCCTGTATGACTACCTACCTACTTACCTGAGGCATCAGATACCTACCTTGGGCCTTGCCTGCCTATGTATCTACCTGAGGTCCTGCCCACCTATGTACCTAGCTACCTGGGGCCTTGACAACTTACCTGGAGCCTTTTCTATGTACATCCCTGAGACTTTGCCTAGGTAGGGTTTTACCTACTGTTGGCCCTGTATGCGTATCATCAAGGGTCTTTCCACATAATGTGTGGCCTATCAACCTCTGCCAAGTGGGGAGGACTAGATATTTAATAGCATGGGTTTGGCTAACTAATTTGGGGGACTATCTTCTTAATTTAGGCTATCAATCTTAAAGGAGAGTCTACCTATCTGTAGCACCATATTCAGTATTCTTGCTTCCATAGGCGCTTTAGGTAGCTGTCAGTCAAATTTTTATTATTGTTTTTGTATTTTGCAGATTTCTCCTCTGGATCACGTCAGACTTGTTGGGCTACATCGGATCAGTGTTGGATCCATTTCTGTAATAAAATAGTTAACAAGGGATGTTGTCAGGGAGTGTTTATTTAAATATGATGATTTTGTGTTGTTTTGATGTATTTTTTTTTTTACTATTTATTTCCAGAGATAGTAAAAAAGGTGTCTGACAGATATCTCTCTATTACTAGCACTGAGGCTTAGTCTCAGCCAGCGTTTTCATATTTGGACCCAAAGCTGACTTCAAACCCCAGCATTAAAAATACAAGAGTGTCTGTCAAACACCTCTATTACTAACACTGAAATAACACAATAAAAGAAACACACAGATATAACAAAAAAAAAACACATTATTTAAACAAGCACTCCCCAACAACATCTCTCATTGACCATTTTATTAAAGAAATGGCTTCAATGCTGGTCCAATGTAGTTCAATAAATCCATCATAATCTAACAGGGATATTTGTAGAAAAAACAGAAATACTACAAAAAGCATGACAGTACTAAACTTCATCATTTCACCCCTTGAAGATTATGCCTGTGGCTATTCTTCTGGGTGCAAAACAAGGAGTTTAGACCCCACAATATGATTCTGAGGAGTACAGGCCATAGCCGTAGCACAATCTTCAAGGGGGTTAGTTCTCTGTTCCTCCCCACACCTCTAGGAGACTATGCCTCTAGGTTTTGGTCTGCACCCACTCTCTCACCATTGGGAAGTTTGTGCAGAGGTGGTGGACAGTGAGGGAAGTGCTGAAAAAGTGAGAATTCGAAGATATTTGTGTGAAACTTCTGCAGGGACAAATGGTGGCCAGGAGAAGTCATCATGGCTCTGTGGACCATATGCAGAAGAAAAAGGATGGTGAACATCACCTGTGTAACTGCACAGGTATAATCGGGTTCTTATATAGTAGCATTATTGATAACATTGGTCTTGTTATAGAGGGATTTGTTTGGTAGCAGTATGATGGTGATATGTACAGTATAGTGAATTATGTGCTCCTTATATTATTGAGTAACTGCATGACTATTATTAAGAGGTACTGGTTAATGCTTATGGTCAGGGAGGGACTGATGCGGGGAGGGGAGGAATCGAAAAGTCTTGTATAGGGCCCAGCCTTCTACAGTTGCGCCTTTGGTTCTGACCTTCTTTTTATTCTAAGCGGGGCCGTTTTGGATCTCAATCTTCAGACTTGTGTGGGTCTTAGAGGTGGAACCCATACCTGTTACGCATTGATAGCATATCTTATCAATATGCTATCAATGTGTATGGTTGGACAACCTCTTTAAAGGGGTTGTCTCACTAAAAGGATTGCTTTTTATGTTAAAGATCTTGCAAAAACAAATCACTTTGCAATATATGTCCATTAACAGTGTCCTACCTATTCTGCGATATCACCTCTTGTATGGGCTGTATCAGTCCCTCAGGTCGCTATATCTACAGACCTGTTCAATCTATCCTGATAGGCTGCCAGCCCTGGTTGCTATAGCTACAGACCTGGCTGCTACTGCTGCCTAATAGAAACCAGTAAACACGCCCCTAAATTCAAAATGAAACCAAGAAAACAGGACTGAGGTAAGATGAATTAATGTAGTGAGACAACCCCTTTAAGGAGTCCGACCAGTATTTTCTCTGCTTTTTACTCAGAGATCCTACTCTACATCATATAAACCTGTATAGTGTATTATGGAACACAGCCTCTCTCTATCAAATCCTGCTCTCAGATCAAGCAGCATAAACCACCTGTCAGGGTTGTTTAAGGAGGATATAATATGTTGTTCAAGAAAAACTGAAGTAAATATAACATGATGTAAGTATGGATAACATTTCAAAAGGATTTGATAATTTTGTTCCAATCTAGACAGGGTGACATTTTGCTTAATTTTTCTTCTATCTGATTTTATAATAAGTCGTGGACACCTAGTCTTAGTCATAATAATGAGCCCAAGAACAGTCTGTACTAATGGCCACAAAGAGAAGGAGTACTTTTACAGGAATTTTTTTGTAAAGACAGTGAGCTGAGGTTGAGACACTGTAATCACCAATTAGATCATTAGCTTCTATTGGTATTGATTTACATCCAACTAGTTTGCATAGACAGAACAAACTTAATCAATGTTAATCCCTGAACTAAAAATACTGTAAAAAACAAATCAACTGATTCTTTTGACAAATGTAAGACATGGTTGTAAAAGACTGAGGTATGAAGTAAAGACAATAAAGTGCAATCAGTTTGCAATCAGAAATCACTGAAAGGTGTTGGTAAAATATGCATTGCTGGTTGATCATACCATACAGCATGTGATTATGATTTAAAGTAATATCCTATGCAATAAATAGCTCAGTAAAAAGTGTCAGCAGGACTCACACAACTTCTGTTCCCTAATCACTGTAACATTCACAATACTGTGACCTATACTGCTCTATACTGTCCATGGCTACATCATGCACACAGCTCAGGCCAGCACATACTTCTAAAGCATGGGAGAGGGGGGCGGGAGAGGGCATTCACCTCCATTATCACCAGCACGTAAACGCTGGGAAGAAGTTATATGTCACTTCTTTCGTCCAGAGCAAAATACGTGTCGGGGCAGACGCATAAAGAGCTGTAAATTGCAGTGCAATCATTCCCTGGAATACAGCCTGGAAGACGCCGTGTGAACATACCCATAAACTTAGACACAGTATACCCCAAGCACTTCTTTTTTTTATTTTCCAAGCACTCATGTTGCATTAGCCAAATGCAACATGCGTGAAATATCTGTAACGTGTGAGAGAAAGAACAGAAGACAAGGTGGTAGTTAAACAGGCTTATGCCCACACTTTAGTAGACTCAAACACTCAACTGGCTTCTCTTCCATAGAACAGAGGTACAATGCTTTTAGTTATATAATTCTTGTTACCTGACTTTTTCCACTTTCCCATACTGCTGCCATAAATGATTTCAGGGCCCAATGCAGCCAAAGCATCTAGACCATCTGATCATTACCATTTGTTCAGGGCCCCATACAGGAGTACTGCCGATACTGTCCTGATGGCATCCCTGCATTACACCAAATTTAGGGGTTGACTTGGTCTTTACTCTCTTATTTGCAGTTT
The DNA here is from genome assembly GCA_025379985.1 of Phyllomedusa bahiana. Lineage (NCBI taxonomy): Eukaryota > Metazoa > Chordata > Amphibia > Anura > Hylidae > Phyllomedusa > Phyllomedusa bahiana. Next base: position 411,469 of record JAODAL010000123.1, on the reverse strand, counting down.
ACCAAACGAGGGCACTATTTTTATATATCTGTTACTACATCTATAAAACTCAGTTCCTCAGTACTTTGCTCAACATGACAGTCCCAAACAGTACTGAGTCAGACTAAACGGCAACTGACTTGGCTGTGGTTGTGAGGCCCTAAAAGTCTCCCTCCACACAACACTGATATACATATTCTAAGACAGATCTAACAAGTACATAGGTGGTTAAGTCAGTCTTGCCATGGCTGCATTCCTTCCTCGGCTTCAGTTATCTATGAGCTTCTCTACTGCATTCCAGTCATATGGGGAAGCCTGTCTCTGGGACATAAAAAGTCTAGGCCCAGGATAATTTCTATGTTCTCCAACATCAACATGATCTATAACTACAGCTAAAATGCCTTCTCTTCCCAAACAGGAAGAACTTTTATGGGCTCAAACTCCTTCTATGCTCTAAGAATCCTTTACCCCTGAATGGGCTTTCATTACAGTCATATGACACATCTTCTATCTCTGGGACATAAGTAGTCTAGGTCCAGGATCATTTCTATGTTCTCCAACATCAACATGATCTATGACTACAACTAAACTGCCTTCTCCTTCCAAACAGGAATAACTTTTATGGACTCAAACGCCTTCTATGCTCTAAGAATCTTTTACTCCTGAATGGGCTTTCATTACAGTCATATGACACATCTTCTAAACATTAGAACATCATATAAAACAGTCCAAAATGGATTACATTGAAATATAATATTTAAGTAATGTAACCCTACAACAGGAATTGCAGGTCTCTAGAAGCTCATTGATCCTTCTCAAACCTTGTATCAAAAAGAGAGGACAGTTATAGTCTTTGAGTGAAAAGGTCATTTACATATTACAATACAATTTTATTGGGTTAGACACAGACAAGCAAACAAGCTAAACCTCCTACAGATTGAGAAAAGCCACTGCAATTTCTAGCATAAAGAACTGAAACAGCCTTCACTTAGTTTACACCTGTATGCAAGGCTTTCTAACAGCTTCTCAGCTCCTTTCCCATAATGCTGTGATAACAGCTAAAGTAATTTTCTGGGGACCTTTGTAACCAAAAGTGATTGTAAAGCTAAGACAATCTTTTAAGTTTTTCATTACCCATACTAATATTTTATCAAAAACTACTAAGTTCAGTTAGACTGGGTGAAACAATTGTGGAATATCTCTAAGTGTTAAAATGCCTTTAAAAACATTGGAGCGGATTTATTATGGCAATTTGTCAAGATTTATGCAGCAAAGTATGCCAAAAGCTGGTGTACATATCTTGCACCAGATTTAATATGCATTTTAGATTATTTTAAACATTTTCTTCTTCAACAGAGGGGCAAGACTTCATAGAAAGGACTTGTGACTTATTGTGTGACAAAAAATGTGCCAAAATTGTGTGGCAATTATTGACATAACTAAACCAATAAATTGTTGGTATAAACTTGGAAACAGTATCTACCGGTGTGCCAAAATGGCTCATTTCTTGACTGTCTAGTATAAGTTTCAATGTCTAAGTATTGGATATTATTAGAAATTTGTCCACGGAGTGTAATGTTAGTGATTCCATGACCACAAGATCACTTCATATTTCTTCTGAGCTTAATCACAAGTGGTGTGGTTCACTATTCTTTTTTTGAACTATTTGCTGCTATTTGTCTTGCTTCTTCTTTACCCATTCATTATATACTTTCTTGACCTATCTCTTTTTGTCTCCTATTCTCTTTTTGCCCTCCTTTTAATTTGAAGGGGTTTCACTACTGATTATTTGCCTGTGCTTCTATCTAAGTTAGATTTCAACTCATTTGGTAATTACATGTGAATTTACTATACAGCCATGTACCTTGTATACCTATATGTAGTACAATATCCTACCTTAACAGTAAGAATTGTGATATCACATTTCTGGTTCTTTTGTAATTGCATTAAACCATTAGTGTAATCTTATGTAAGAACATAACACACTGCTTGCATTTCCTGTTAAGCGATTTGTTTTATTTAGGTCTCAGTGCAACATCGCAAATATTAAATTTTAACTATTTGCCAGGTGTCCATCAACTTTAGTGTCTGGGTGGTGGCTGTATATCACTGCATGGATGTTCTGGAACGATCGCAACTGCATACAAATTGTGAGCGAAAGCTTGCTCTCCATTGAGAAGACAGGGATGGTTTATTACTGTCCCTGTCTTCCCAATCGCTATGTAATCAGCACTCAACAAGCTCTGATCTACTGTTCTGGTATGGTAATAAAAAGGAAAAAGATGTAAAAATTTCCTTCAAAAGTATTTTTCTGCCCTTATGGGGCACAAAATAAAATGTTATCAAAATTAATACTAACAGCCCAAACTGTAACTTTTAGCCCTGCATCCAGTGACCATGAAACTTTATATTATCTACATATAAACATCCATGATAGAAAAGTAAAACAATTAAAACCTATTTTAGCACTATTTCTGCTGTTAAAAAATAAATAAAAAATTTGGAAAACAGATGTTTTTATTATTATTACAGAAAAGGATAATGTGCGTGGTCAGGAAGGGGGGTAAACAGTCCAGTCAGAAACTGGTTAAAGGAAATGTTCAAGGAGATAACAGTTTTGTAAATACTGTGTTACCGTTCACATTCCGTGATGCCATATGAATGCTCAAGCAGATAAAAAACAGTTGGAGTTTAATTAACTGTGTTTTCTTTAAAAAAAAATCTGCAATCATAGGGCAACATGTATGAATCTCGCCACGTCGGAGCGCATGTTTCTGCCAGTTTTCCGGCAAAATTTGCGCCTCATGTATGTCGGTGCCAAGGTGTGCTCATACATGCGGTGTAAAGTCCGTCGAGCCTCGTCAGTGTGTGGCCGCACTGCGGGAATGAGCCTAATATTCGCCGTCCGAGGAGGTTCGCTCATACATGTTAGGAAAAGTCCACCACGCCTCGACAGTGTGTGGGGCACAGTGCGGGACTCAGGCACAGTGCAGGATTGCGCCTAACATGTATTCCGATTCGAGACAAGCTGGAAAACAGCGAGAAATCATTAAAGATGTCCATGCGGCATGGAGTATGAATTAAAAAATCGCCTTTATTAGGTGTCAAACATTCTCTGAAAAAGAGCTCAAACCTACTAAAAAAATACAGAAAAAAAATAACTTTCAGAAAATCAAGAACGGCGCTACATCAGGAATTTGGATATTGGAAATTGCCGGGAAATACAGTAATTCAAATTCTGTAAGCTATTCTCATTGGTTGGCAGAAACCACCCAATCAGAATAGGAGCAACAGTGACCCATTAAAACCTATGGAGAAGTATTGACCAATCAAAATCAAAGGCGGGACAGTTCAAAATACAGTAAAAATGCAGAAAAGAGCTGATTGGTTGAGCTAGCGGGGGCTTGGCAATCCTGGCCAATCAGAGCGCGAGCTACTTGTCCCATTGTAGTCAATGGAGAGATCGGGGCAATGAAATCTCGGCTCTCAGCGCCGTGCGGCATGGAGTATGATTAAAAAAAATCATTTTTATTAGGTGTAAAATATTATCTGAAAAAGAGCTGAAACCTTCTATAAACATAAATCAATCAAATCCCTAACAACGCGTTTGTCGCCGAGACCGGCGCTACATCAGGAATTGGGATATAGAGAATTGCCGGGAAATACAGTAATTCAAATTGTTTAAGCTCTTCTCATAGGTCGGCAAAAACCAGCCAATTAGAATAGGAGCGACAGTAACCCATTATAACCTATGGAGATTTATTGACCAATCAAATTCAAAGGCGGGACAGTTCAAAATACAGTAAAAAAGGCAGAAAAGAGCTGATTGGTTGAGCCCAGGCGGCAGATATGAATCCACCAATCAGATGTAGTGCGTCTATTTTGAGTGGAGCAAGAAGGGCGCGATAGAAGGGCGCCCTAAAAGTTATTACTGTCTATGGGAAATATTCTAGTAACGGGAAAAAGTAGCTCATGCTCTGATTGGCTGCGATAGCCAAGCCCCCGCTAGATCAACCAATCAGCTCTGTACTGTATTTTTACTGTACTTCGAACTGTCCCGCCGTTGATTTTGACTGGTCAATAGGCCTCCATAGGTTATAATGGGTCCCTGTCGCTCCTATTCTAATTGGACAAGATTGCCAAGCCCCCGCTAGCTCAACCAATCAGTTTTCTGCATTTTTACTGTATTTTGAACTTTCCCGCCTTTGAATTTGATTGGTCAATACTTCTCCATAGGTTTTAATGGGTCACTGTCGCTCCTATTCTGATTGGCCGGTTTATGCCGACCAATGAGAAGCGCTTACAGAATTTTAATTACTGTATTTCCCGGCAATTTCCACGATCCTAATTCCTGTTGTAGCGCCGTTCTAGATTTTTGGAAAGTGTTTTTTTTTTTTTTCTTTTTATTAAAGAAGGTTTGAGCTCTTTTTCTGAAAATGTTTTACACGTAATAAAAGCGATTTTTTTGGAATCATACTCCATGCCTCACGGAGCTGAGAGCCGAGATTTCTTTTGTAATCTTCTATATGTTTCCTCTCATGTTACGATCTCGCTTCACTTCGCCTCCTCCGGATCGTTTAGACTAGAATCAACTAGGTCTGACTGTCGAAGTTGGCGAGCGCTGCAATGTGCCGCACTTTGCCGACCCGCAATCGTACATGCCTCGGAGTATATGAACGCGCCGCGTCCCGCCCCAGAATGCCCACACCGCGCCCATTACACGCTCCTTCATGTGAGGCGCATCCGAAAGTGGCGAAGGCAGCGCCTAACATTGCATCCCTGCATCCGACAGGGGACTTGGGCCGGTGAGGTGCAGAATACGCCAGAAATCGGGCGCAAATCCCAATCATACATGTCGCCCATAGATGTTGGTCTCACTTTTGATTTTTCTTATTTAAGTCACTGTATTTTATGTATGATGAAGCAATCCTATAATACCCAAACAAAATAAGTCTTTTGACCATATCCCCACAGATTATAATTTTGTCATTGACTTATAAAAATGTTTTAAATTACTTTGTTATATATTTAAAGAGGTTTTCTCATGAAAAAAATAGAAAATAAATAGAAGCTGAAAATCTAACTGAATGACCAGCTATTATTCCTATGTGGACCATGTCTGAAGAGATCTATATATGGGCTGGTTTAGATGGGCTAGGCTTGCAAGAGCGGCTCTCTATGTTGGTTTATAGAGAAAGGGTCCAAGTGGAAAAAAAAAACTCTCTATGATGCCCAAGAAAAAGCCCTGCCAGCAACTTTACCAATCACATTGTTGCACCCACAGTAAGCACCTATATCCAAATGCACTGGGATGCCTTATAAAGCTTTTTTTTTCTTTTACAGGTACAGTATCTCAAAACCGTATTTGATGTGGCCAAATCTTTTACAGACTTATACATAAGCTGCAAAGGCTTGGGGACCTTTGACGTAGGTTATATCATTAAAGGGGTTTTCTTATCAAGCTTTTATACAGAGCCTGCTCTTCACAGCTAGCTTCAGGCTCCCAGTTCTTTTTCAGGCTGTGGGCGGTTCTACAGGAGTGACTGACATTTCAGCTCTGCTAATCCTAGCTGAGCCTGTTAGAGACATAATTGTAATGGAGTGATGTTAACATCACTACAAAGTAATAGTTTGTCAGTAAGAAAGGTAAACAGGCTTCTATGCTAGTGATAAGCTACAGCAGTGAGTGATGTCACCATTTAAGCCAGAACTGGTAGAGCAGAGAAAGGGAGTTGGTAACCTAGGGAAGCTTGTGTACACAAGCAAGGGATAATCACTGCTCTTACCCTGAAATTAGATAAACTCAGAACAGCAATGTATTTGGTAATAATCTTTATTTACCCTGCCCACATGTTTAAAGCTTATTAGTGTGATAGGAATACGCCTTTAACTCCTTAAGTACCAGGCCTGAAAATGTTTATGCAGGAGCTGTACTTTTACTGCGAAATTAAAAAAAAAATTGCAGCCTAAACATAAGCATGAACATAAAGTAGTTTCTGCATTTGTTTTTTTTTTTTTTTTACACCATTCACATCTTACGCTCAATAATCTGATTAATTCTACAGGTTATTACGGTCATGTTGATTAGTGTTGAGCCGAACCGTTTGGAAAAAGGTTAGTTCGGCATGAACTTTACGTATTTATCGAACACGAGCTGAGACGAATTTTTGCTTCAAGTTCGGTAAATTTTTTTTGTCTGGGACAGGCTTTTGGCGCCTTTTTCAGCTGCTTCCTTCAGTTTTGGCGGCGAGCCAATCAGTGTGGAGCACAGAGGAGGGGTCAAAGACGTTACCATTGAGGGTGTAGGGATCTCATTGACTGCTAAATTCACATGACCATCTTATGTGTATGTCACTTTATTTCGTGTTGAACGCCTTAGTCTCTGTAGTGAACACACTGCCGCCTCTGTTCTTTCTGCTGGTTTGCCAACCGGCATAAACACCATTTAATAGCGAATTCACACAGGAAAAGCTGCTAGATAGATTACTCAGGGGGAGGGGGAGGACAGCTAGCTTAGGGAATCATACACATCACTAGTTAGAGACTTACGTAGTTTTGTATAGATATTCCATAGAAAAAAATCTGTTCATAATCTTATTTGCCCGTTGCAAAGTATAGGCATTTAAGGCCACTTGATTTGCTGTGAGGGTTCTTCCATATGACCCAATTTCACCGATATTGCATAGAAAAAAAAATCTGTTTTCAATCCTTTTTGCCTGTTGCAAAGTATAGGCATTTAAGAACACTGTTGATTTGCTGTATTTGGAATACAGTTCTTCAATAAGAGACTGTTAACAAATCTTGACCTTTTTAATATTTATATTTTTGAACATGGAGCAAACAAGAGGTGGTAAGCGAGTAGGACGTGGAGCTAGAGGTATGCGACAAGGTGCTCCTTCCAGTGCTCCGGCAACACACAAGCGAGCACCTAGTCAGTCGCAGGACTGTCAGGCCTGTCATCGCTTGATCGGTTCACTGTGTGTCTCATTACTGAAGATCGGCACCCTTCATCAAGCAGTGTTACCTCCTCTTCCTCTCAGTCAGGGGCACAAATGTCATCATCATCATCAGTCCAAACTGAAGGCCAAATGTCACCCAATAAACAGACCGCTCTAAATAATACATATTCTGAAGAGCTTTTTGATGATATAATGCGTTTAGGGTCAGAAGGCATTTCGAAAGATCAAGAGGCCAATGAGGATGACTTAGTCTGCTCTGGCACCCAATCGCTGATACCCTCAGAGGAGGAGAAGGAAGCTGGTCCGTCGGCAGAAATCCCGAGCTGTCAGCAATGCCTCGCAGTGCCTGTGGCTTCTAGTCTGCAGTTTGAGGATTTAGACTGTTAGGAAAGAGGAAGTAAACCTGTGATGATGATGACATTGAGGATTCAACGTGCTCTTTTGAGCAGCAGCTGGTGAGCACAACATCAGTGGAGGAGGAGGAGGATGAGGACGGGGTAGTGTCAGTGCGGGTCCGGCCTCAGAAAAGGAGAGGGTGGTCGCACAAGTCTGCTGACATTAATCCGCCAGCCATGGTCAGTGGTGGCAGTGGGAACACTGCTAATAGGTTTTCACCAACGAAGAGGTGCAGGGTCTGTGAAGCCTGGGCCTTTTTAAATCAAGCCTCAGATTTGCCAACAGACGTCATATACCGGCTTTGCTTTCAATGCGTCAGTATAGGAAGGAATCTAAAGAATTTAACCACCACCAGCATGAAAAGGCACATGCATGTAAAGCATGAATTGCTGTGGAGGAATCATTTGGAGAAAAAAGGCCACACAAGTCCTGGGCTTTAAACCACCGTGACATCTTCGGCCTCCACCACTTGCAAGCCCAAGCAATCCTCTGCTGCCGATGTGCCAGAGCAGCATGAACAAGCACCATCCCAAGTCGCAGACACTGTTGGCCAATTCCCACCATCAGCAACACAGTCTACACCTTCTCCTTCCACTAGTGTGACTAGCACGCCATACAGCAGCCAGTCCACCAGAAGCCTTCGGTATACCAGGTGTGGAAGCAGAAGAAACGCTTTAACCCCAACCATCCCAAAGCCAAAAGCCTGAATGTCGGCATTGCTGGGCTGTTGACCTTGGAAATGTTACCTTTCCGCTTGGTGGACACAGTTGGGTTCCGCCACGTCTTGGCCCTGGCATGCCCCCAATATCAGATGCTGAGCAGGCATTTCTTTGCCAGAAAAGCTGTCTCTGCTGTGGCCCGCCACGTTGCAGAAAAGATTTCCAGCGCGTTGGCTGCATCTCACTGATTGCTCACTGGGTGAGTTGGGTGGATGACAGTGCCTCTAGTGATGGGTCTCAGCGGACACTCTTCCACACTGCTGAAATGGAGCAGATCCTTGACGGGTAGCATCACGTGCCAAGAGAAACTAGGCCGTTCTGAAATTAATGTGTCTTGGAAACTGTCAACACAAAGGTAAAGAACTGTGAACAGATCTGCACACTCAAACCGACCAGTGGCTCGGTGCTAAAAACCCTGCGCCAGGCAATGTGGTGTGCGACAATGGGAGAAATCTCCTTGCCGCCCTTAGGATCGGTAGACATGCACATCCCTTGCCTGGCACATGTCCTGAACCTGGTTGTGCAGAAATTTCTCAAGCGCTACCCGGATCTTATCTGTCTGCTGAGGAAGGTTTGAGGTCTTAGCTCAGACCTCTGGTGTTCGCACCCTGCTTCAGCACGACTGGCAGCGCTGCAGCGTGATCTGGGCCTCCCCACCAACCGTCTCATTGTTGACGTGGCAACACGCTGGAATTTCACCATCCACATGCTCCAGCGATTGTGGCAGCAGCGTAATGGCATTATGAAGTATGAAGTGTCGCATGGCCTGACGAGCAGTGGTGCGGACCTAGGGGTGTTGAGCCATAGATGCAACCAAAATGGTCAGTCAGGATGATGGCGTTGTCAGCATGACCATTGTGGTCATACTTTTACTAGAACAAGCCTGCAGCAACAGGTCCTGGCAGAGATGGAAGAGGATAAGGCGGACACAGAGCCTTACTCTCCGTTAGATGTGTTTCCCAATTGTATCGGTCTTCTTTGGGCGATGGTTTGAGGCTCGGGGTGGGTGCAGGATGGCAGTTCAGCTCACAGAGAAGACGGCATAATGCTAGCTAGGCCTCTGTCGATGGTCAATGTGAGGAAGTGGAGGAGGATGATGAGGCAGGGGTGGACACCACCGGTACCAATTAACCTTCGGTGGTAAGAGGTTGGCACAGATTTCAGGAGGAGGAGGAGTAAGAAGAGGCGGAACATATGGTTAGAGCCCCTCGACCCCAAGGCTTGGGAGATCCTGGCAGCATCTCATACATGAGTGCTTGGATGCTACATTACCTGCAACATGACCCATGCATCAAGGCAATCAAAATGAACAGCGATTACTGGGTGGCCACCCTCTTTGATCCACGTTACAAATCAAATGTGAGCACTTTCCTTCCACCTACACAAATTGACAGTAGAATGCAGGAATTTGAGACAGTGCTCATTTACCAACTTGAGACATCTGTTGCGTCTTTTTCACATTCTAATGTCAGGTGGAACAACATCAGCAAAGTGACAGCAGTAGAATGGCAAGTAGCTGCTGCAGCAGGAAATGTGGCAGAAGAGCACTGGTTAACATTTTTAATTTGGTTTTTATCACCTCACCAATGCCTGCAATGCAGGGCAGCATTCGGACACACCGAGACCACCTTCAGAGCATGGTCCATGACTACCTGCGGCTCAACACTGATGTTTTTGGACTTGATCTGGACCCATTCAAATTCTGGGTGTCCAAAATGGATGAATGGCCTGAGCTTGCTCGATATGCCATACATATTTTAGCCTGCCCGGCACTCAGCGTTATCTCAGAACACAGATGATGGGGTGATAACTTACAAACGTATCCGTCTTTCCCCCGAGAATGTGGATCGTTTGACATTTATCAAAATGAATCAAGCGTGGATCTCTGAAGATTTTGTTGCCCCCTTTGCAGATGTCACCGACTAGTAAACTGTAGCACGTCTTCTTCACAATGTGAAATACACATTCCATCAGTAATCTATTAACATCAGTCATCAATCACTCTGCAGTAAACATCTATAAACCGTTACAGGTCCCATACAGCAAATAAAATGGGGCCCCCACCCATTACTACTTCCTATTTTTTTAACATATTTGTGGGTCCCTTTTCGATTAGGGCCCGTGACAGGAGTACTACCCATACTGCCCTGTCGGCACCCCTGGTGGTAACATCTGCTACGGGGCCTTGAATCCTGAGGTGTCCCAAAAGCCCCTCTAACACATAAGAAGACACTGGTATTGGAAATGGCACATGGTAACTGGCGGGGGTACAAATAGGGCAGTACTCCTGTCAGGGGCCCTAATCAAAAAGGGCCCAGTGATTAAAAAATAAAAAGAGGACCCGTAATGGTGGACCCATTTGATTTAAAACACATGGGGCCTTGAAATGATTAATAGATGACTGACAGCAGCCCTGGTTACCAATGCACCCCCTATAACTACGGCCCTGCCAGCTGAACCTCCATATTCCCCGTTGGGATGTTCATGCTGCCACCACATATATGACATGTCCTTGGTCCCTGGTGAAAAAAGTGATAGGGAGCTCCTGCCAGTTACCATGTGTCATTTCCAATGCCAGCATCATCTTATGTGTCAAAGGTGCCCCGTAGCAGCTGCTAGCTCTGCACCTCGTATAGCTATGCAGTCCTCATCTTTTCAGTTAGCCATTGAAAGGAATGACTTATTCTAGCCTGTGAATTTTTTTCTGTGACTCTTAGAGCCAAATTGTCTTCACTAAGTTTTACCACATATCCATTTTACTCTTATGGAAGGTTATTGCGGCTTCTCCTCACCTGTGTGTGTATAAAAATTAACCTGAACATCATATCCCATTGACGTTACTGGGGATCGGTGTTCGGTCCGAAGTTCAAAAAATTCGGTGTTCGGCCCGCAATTTCATTTTTTAGTGTGTGTCTGTAATGTAAGTACAATAATTTTTCTATTAAATATTTATTTTAATTTTTTTATGTTTTTTTTTGTACTTTTCTTTTTAATCTCATTGAGGGATAACTAACACTTTATTTTACACTTAGTAATGTATTAGCATAGTGTGCCCTGACCGCAGGCTTTCTATATGGACAGCCCTGGGACTACTCTAAGTACCCAGAGCTGACTGTAAAGACGTTTCCCGGGATTCCCAAAGACCTGCTATAGCAGGGGAATCCCCTTTGTTTATACTGCAGTCACAGACTGTGGCAATCAAAGGGTTAAAAGCCGAGGATTGGAGGTTTCCTCCGCTCACCGACATTTACAGACTGCTCTGTTCCTAGTGCGCTGGGAGTTGTAAAACCCTTTGTCCACAGCTATGTCTTTTGACACCGCTGCATACGACCTGCACCGCCCGGTATCAAAAGTCATTGGATGGGTGGTTGTTAATTTCATGCTATTATAGTATAGCCAATAAAGATCAGAATCTACTTAAAGGGGTTGTCCCACTTCAACAATATGGCAATCGCAAATGAATGCCATCATTGTCTATAGGTCGGGGTCCCACCTCTACATTTTCCTAAGATATCCATCTTGTCTAAAGTGGGGACAACCCCCTTTAAAGAGAGCAAAAATAACGTTAACCATAAACCAGTGTGGTCTGCTTTCACAGTAATTTTTCCTTCTATTTGTCTGCAACTTTTCAGTAACATATGTTTGGTAAATTAGCAAGAAGTGCCAAATAGATGGAATGGATTGTGATTGTAGGATCAAACCACACAGAGTTTGCAATCTGTAACAATGAAAATATATGGTGCTAAATAAAAAAAAAATAAAAAAATAAAAAAACAGTAGGATATGGATTTAATCCAGTTTTCTTTAATTTTTAAAAGTTTTGGGAAATTTTTACTCAAAAATTTTATTTTTTTTTACTTTTTGGGGGTCGATGAAAACTCCCCTAGGTCAAAGAGTTTCTTTGTTACCCTAGAACCAATAAGCCCCCTTTTTTCATTTCATATTGTGCTCTGAAAAAATTAAAGGAGAGCTCTGATTGGTTGCTATGGGCAACAAAGAAAGTCTTAGACCTAGTTCATTATTGTAGAAATGTTTTAATATCTGTTGCTGCATTAAAATATGACATTCTAAATGTGCATCAATACAACTAAATGCATGAGTACCGTAATTTCAATATTTGAACTAGCCTTAGATATAAGAGGTAGATTGACCACCTCATGGCCAAACAGTAGTTAGTTGGTTCATTCATATGAAGAATCTAACCTTCTAGCTCTAGTGGATTTTTTTTTATCTTTGTGTAGAGCAGTACAAAAAGAAACTTGTAAGGTAGGCAGTGCTTTCTCAGAAAAGGGTGAGTAAATGATCTCTTTTCCAGAAGAAAAAAAAACAGTCTCTCTTGGGCCATGTTTGGTGCTAGATTCCTTGTAAATTAAGTCTGACCCATAAAAATCCTTAAAACATGATTAGGTATTCTATTCCAGTGACAAACTCCTTCTGAAAAAAGCCACCCATCTGCCGATAGCTGTTCTTGAGTTCTTAGGAAGACTTGTATGAAACTTAGCACTGACACACCAGGTATAAATCAATATAGAGGAGTATAGAATATGACAGTATGTATGAAAGAGTGTTATGCTCCAAACTTTGTCTCAGCCATATTATGGATTTGTATTGCAGTTTCACGGCAAACTTTTGCACATTCAAAAATGTTGTTTCTAGTGCCGACTGTACCAAGTTTTGTTGAACTACTATTAATACATCTGTTGAAAAGGGTTACAAATAGAGATGGGCGAATCGATTCTAACAAAGTGGAATTCGTTTAAAATTTGGGGAAAACTTGGGTTTGGGGAACAAGTCAAATTTGGGGTATTGGGGGTGAACGAAGGTCTTTTGATTGATAAAATGGCTGCGGAAACATGGCCAAAATGGGGCAAAGCACTCTGGGAGGAAGAAGGGGCATAGCCTGCATGACAGTCAGGGGGAAAGCCAATCAGAAGGGGGGATTTTTGTGGTCACCCACTTTTAAAAGGGGTCCGGGGGCGCGACCCGGGGAGTCACACTCCCTCACTGTGCTCACAGGGAAGGTCTCCCCGCGGCTGATAGCTCTTACTGAAGAATTGATTTTTATTACGATTTCTGGGGGGGTGTCCGCTTGTCTCAAAACATTAAAGGAAAACTCTCTTTTTCAAATTTTTTTGGGGGGTATTGGATCGGGAAAATCCAGTGGTGCCCACTGCACTGCATATACTTAAATATCCAATTGGGATCAAGCCATTTCCTGTTGTATTCTTTTAAAAGAAACAGCGTTTTTACAATACAAATACCACTTCTTTTTGGCTCCCAATTTTTAAATTGCGCAATTTACTCCAGGTTTTTAATAAAGCCCGTTTTTGTTTTGCTTTTGGTGTGCTGACCCCAAGAAACCTTCTTTTTTCAAACGCCAAAATAATATTTAAAATTTTTTTCCTGTAGCCTAATTCCCCAAAGCAAAGGTTAATTACAACTGTATCTCTTTTTGTGTCGTGAAAACACGCAATTGTAACACGTACAAAGCTACTATTTTGTAGGGGCTCAATCTTTTGGCGCCAATTTACATCCAGGGGTTTTTAAATTAAGGTTTGTGTTTGCTGGTGCTGAAAAAAATAAACCCCGTCTTTTTAACGCCAAAATATAAAAAATTTTCCGTACCAAAATCACAAGAAAAGGTTAATTCAACGTATCTTTTGGGTTGTGTGGCTAGAAAAACACGCAATTGTAACACGTACAAACTACTTTTTTTGTGGGGCTCAATTTTTGGGGCGAAAATTTTACATCCAGGGGTTAATTAAGCGTTTTTTGCTGGTGTGCTGACAAAAATAAACCGTTTTTTTCAACGAAAAAATATATAAATTTTTTCCTTAGCCTAATTCATGCCGAAGGATAATTAAGCCGTTTGTGTTTTTAAACATTTAGTAAAACACACAGTGTTTTTAAACGCACATAAAAGAAATTTTTCCGGGCCATTTGTGGACGCAATTTATCCAAGGGTTCCCCAAAGCTTGTTTTGGGTTCATTTGGATTCAAAAACAGGGTGTATTTTTTCATATACAGATATCATCATCAAACGTGTCTGTACATTTTCGAAAAAAACATATGTCAGACAAGAAGTCGAGTCTGCACCGCGAGGGGCAGTGGCACAAACATTCCGGAAAGGCCCATTTTTGCAGCACAGCAAGGGGACGTCGCAGCAGGGTCATCTTTTGGAGCCAAAAATCCCCGCGCATTAGGGGCCGTGGTTGTTCCAACCCAAGGGGGTTCTTGTTTGGTTGACTGGGTCATCCTCTTCCTCCAGATGACATCTACAACCCCACCCAAGTCGGGGGGAACCTAACAAAACCCTTTTTGGCATGGCACGGGGCGGGGTTCAGCGGCCCTAAAACCTGTCCTCAGCCCGCCCTGTCCCATGGGTTCCCTCAGCCAGAGATCTACTAGGGGTCTGGGCTCAGCGCCACTTATAGCGAGGATGAACTTTTGGGGGGGGCATCAGCAGCTATTTGGCAGCGAAAAAAATGGGGCCAATATCCCCTCGTTTTGGGAGGGGTAAAGTTAGATGTGGAGAGGGCATGGGAGGTCATTTTGGGTGAGAGGTCCCCGGCATAAAAAGCCCCGGTGATGAGGACAGATGACATGAACACAAAAGTGATGATGTCCACCGATTTGGGAGCCGGGGGCAAGGGGTTTCCTCATGTCAGGAAAGGGGCGTCAGCTTGCCGTCAAGCGCGGCTCACCCGCAAGGGGGTCGGGGGCCCCGTGAGTCCGGGATAGCAAGTGTAAGGTGGAGCCAACGGCCACGGGTAAAAAACCCGCTCGCGGGCCCAAGAAAGTCGGCACAGGGGCTCAGCGAGGCAGCGGCGGCGGGTGTCACTCATGCGGAGCGTTGGCGGTAAAATCCGAACTCGGCGGGGGGCAGTTCTTTGCAAAAGACACCGGGGAGCCGAATTTGGGTATATGTAGAATCTTAAGAAGAAAGTGAAGCGGGCCCGGGGGCTAACTTGGCCCACGGCCTGCGTCAACACACCCCGTCACCATCCCGTGGCCTGGGAGAAACGGGCTAAAGTGGGGGGGTCCATCCTGCCGCCGACAAAACAGCACAGAGCCCCCAGTGGCACGATGCCAAATTGCAGCCATCAAGTTCCCCACCTCTGCGAAGGGAGCTGTTTCTCTTTTACACATCTCCCGGTCCGATCTCCTGCCCTCCTACCATGGGGCCAGCATCGTTCAGCGAGGGATTGCCCAAGAGACAACAGTATGCGTCCAACCATCTAAGGCAGCAGTGACCGTGTCCGTCCAGGTTTTTAGTACGAATCCCTTTCCCTTTCCCCAAAGGTGGACTCTCACCGTTCAAGAACTAAAAGGGCTTTTGCCGGCCGAGATGGAAGTTCCAAAACCGTAAATTTTTTTTCCAAAAAGGCAGTACCACACTTTATAAAAAGAGAAAGAAGGTGGGTCGTCCTTAGCTATTTTTTTGTTTCCAAGGTGCCGGGACCACGGAACTTTTGGAGCTGTAACACGGTCAGGGCCAGTCAGTCCTTTTTTTTTTTTTTTTTTTTTTTTGGCCCATGGGTGAATGTGCTTCCCGCCCAGGGCCCCCAACAACTTTGGAAGGAGACGCCGTTTCTCCCCCACGTTGCAAAAATGCTGCCCTGCACCAATGTCCGCCTCCTCCCCCTCCACCACCACCCCCCATCTTCAGCCTCCACAAGTACGCTCCATCATTCCACATGTTTAGGGCACAGCGGTGTCACGCAGTTTTTACACCTGGTTGCCCCGGCGAAAGAAGTCACACAGGGGGGGGAACTGCTCCCCGCATGCAGCAAGAAATCGATGTGTGGCTTTCTCCGCGCAACTGCAAAACGGAACCATGGTGACGGACAATGGGGGGAACATGGTGTCCCCGTGCCCCGAGGAGGGGTGGGCCATGCCCCTTTCATGGGCACTGTTCAACGGTTTGAAAAGGTTCCTGAATCTTCCCACTTCAGAAATTCTGAAAATGGCCAGGAACTGTGCTCACTTTACCAATCGTACAAAGCCAGGAAAACCCCCCTCGAATTGCAGCGGCCCGAACGGCCCCCCCAACCAATTGATAGCGATGTTTCCACCCGTGGAATTTCCCTTGCACATGTTTTACGACTGTATGAACAGAGAAAGGCCATTTAAAAATTTTTTTATACCAGGAGACAGAATACCCCCGGAACTTTGATGTCAGCCAGTGGCAGCTATGCGGACACCTGCCCTTTGTTGAGGCCATTTGAGGGGCAAGTTATTTGTCAGTCGTCAGGACTACGGGATGAATAACGTCTTCCAATGCTTCATGCCCCGGAACAGATCTGAAAAATCTGTCTGGGGGGGGACGGAGAGTGGCGACTACAAACCGTGGCCACATGAGTCCCCGGGGGGGACTGAAATGGAGGAGGAGGAAGGGGGCTTGGGGCAGAAGCATTATCTGGTGAAATATGATTTTTTTACCCGGGGGAAAAAGAGGCGGAGAAGGAGCACTGGAGGAGGGGATGGAGATGAGGAAAATGACAGGGTGACCCCCAACACCGTGGCAGTATACAGTGGAAAGGGGCAGGGGGGCCCCCCGGGGGTCACTTGGCAGATGGCCCGCAGCATGCTATTTCCCGGGAAGTGACAGCCGAATAGCACATCGGGAGAGGGATACTTCTGGCTCCCACCCTATGGGCCCCCCTACCGGTCCAAAATGGGAGCCTTTTCCCCAGCATTGAGAGGGGAAAACAAACTCAAATACTATAGGGAAATCCCCTAATCAGTTGGCCGCTGCCTAGTGCGGCATCGTCCCTCCTCTGACAGGTCTGACCGGGGGTTCCTAGTGCTCACATACTACTGCCGCGGCTGCTGGGGGGAAGTGGGGGGGTAGGGGCGTACCAGCTCATCAGTATAAACCCAAGTTAGGTCACTGATGAGCAGCTTCCCCTTCACCCGCCAGTGAGGGGGGCAGCCCAGCAGCAGGAAAAAGGACCCCGGGTAGTCGCTAACCCAAAAGTTGTGGCCTCTTGGACACACTCTGCCACTCAGTTTTGAAAATCCCTGGACATGGGGAGCCCAAAATGATGTGTGGCCGCAACTTGCCGAGTTTGCAGTGGAAAAAGCTGTCCTGCCCCGCCAGTAGTGTGGCACAGGCGGGGGTTCAGGCGGCGGGGGCCATGTTACCCCAAGGAAACCCGCTTGTCCACGAAATGTGGAACGACTGACCTTTGTCAGATAATCGGCGGGATCGGAAAGGTTTTCCACACACCAATGCCTTTGGCGTCAGTCTGGTTCAAAATACCTCCTCAGCCCCTATTTGATGCCGCCACCCCCCTGTGCCACACTCTGCTGACAGTTTCTCCCCCTTTTCCCCACCATCTTTACCAGGGCTGGGATGCCCCCCACCCCAAAAACTCTTCATTGTCCCCTCTATGACCTCATGCTGCTGCTGCTGCTCTGTTGCTTTTGCCGTGACACCACACTGTTCATTTTGCAACTTCTGACCTCATGCTGCTGCTGTTGCTGCTGCCGTCCCCCACACGTTCATTGTGCCCTGCCTACCCCAAAGCTGCTGCCGCCGTGCCCCCCGCTCTCAGTCATTTCCACTCGGGCTTCCCTGTTTTGCCACCTCCAGAATGTCATTGTGCCACTCTCTGACCCCATGCTGCTGCTGTGACTCCTGCCGCGCCTCCCACTGTGTCATTGTGCCACTCCCGACTTCATGTGCGCCGCTGTTTTCCCCCGTCCAGTCCCTTGTGCCATTTTGTGGCTTTCCCCCCTGTTTTCCCACCTCCAGAATGTCATTTTGCCACTGCCCTTTTCAGCTGCTTTGTCGTGACCTCCACACTGGTGATTGTGCCACTCTGTGGCCTAATACGTTTTGCCGTCTCAAATTCATTGTGCCACTGCCTGATTCTGCTGCTGCCGCCGTGACCTCCACACTGTGTGAAATGTGCCACTCTGTGGCCCAATACGTTTAGCCGCCTCCAGAAAGTCATTGTGCCACTCCTGATCCATACGCTGCCGCCGTGACCTCCCCACGTGTGATTGTGCCACTCTGTGGGCCCAATCTTTTTGCCGCCTCCAGAATGTCATTGTGCCCCGCCTGACTCAGTGCTGCTGCGTGACCTCCAACGTATCATTGTCCACCTGTGGGCTAATACTGTTTTGCCGTCCAGAATGTCATTGTGCCACTGCCCGATCCTTCTGCCTGTCGTGCCCCCCCACACTGATCATTGTGTCACTCTGGGCCTAATACTGTTTTGCCCCTTCCAGAATGTCATTGTGCCCCCTGCCCGACCCTATGCGGCCGCCGTGCCTCCGCCCCCATTCATTGTGCCACTCTCTGGCTTTCCCCCTGTTTTTGCCACCTCCAGATTGGCATTTTTGGCCACTCTCTGCCCCCATGCTGCTGCTGTGATCCTGCCCTGCCCTCCACACTGTGTCATTGTGCCCGCTGCCTCATGCTGCTGCCGCCGTGACCTCCGCTCTCAGTCATTTGTACCATTCCTGTGCTTCCTCCTGTTTAGTCACCTCCAGAATGTCATTGTGCCACTGCCTGATCGCATACTGCGCCCGCCGTGACCTCCACCTGTTGTGATTGAGCCACTCTGTGGCCAATACTGGTTTTGCCGCCTCCCAGAATGTCATTGTGCCACTTCCTATCTCATACTGCTGCCCGCCGTGACCTCCACACTGCGTGATTGTGCCACTCTGTGGCCTAATACTGTTTAGCCGCCTCCAGAATGTCATTGTGCCACTGCCTGATCTCATAACTGCTGCTGCCGTGACCTCCACACAGTGTGATTGTGCTACTCGTGGCCTAATACTGTTTTGTCACCTCCAGAATGTTCATTGTTGCCACACTGCCTGATCTCATACTGCCTGACGCCGTGACCTCCGCTCTCAGACATTGTACCATTCTGTGGCTTCCTCATGTTTTGCCACCTCCAGAATGTCATTGTGCCACATGCCTTATCTCATACTGCTGCCGCTGTGATCCTCCACACTGTGTGAATTGTGCCACTCTGTGGCCTAATAATGTTTGTCCGCCCTCCAAATGTCATTGTGCCACTGCCTGATCTCTACTGCAGCCCGCCGTACCTCCACTCTGTGTGATTGTGCCACTCTGGGGCCTAATACTGTTTTGCACCTCCAGAATGTCATTGTGCCACTGCCTGATCTCATGCTGCTGCTGCCGTGACCTCCCACGTAGTATTGTGCCACTCTGTGCCTAAATGTTTTGCCGCCTCCAAATGTCATTGTGCCACTGCCTGATCTCATACTGCTGCCGCCGTGACCTCCACACTGTGTGATTTTTGCACTCTGTGCCTAATACTGTTTTGCCGCCCCCAGAATGTCATTGTGCCACTGCCTGATCTCATACTGCTGGCCGCCGTGACCTCCACACTGTGTGATTGTGCCACTCTGTGGCCAAATTACTTGTTTGCCGCCTCCAGAATGCATTGTGCCACTGCCTGATCTCATACTGCTGCCGCCGTGACCTCCACACTGTGTGATTGTGCCACTTCTGTGCCTTTACTGTTTTTCCGCCTCCAGAATGTCATTGTGCCACTGCCTGATCTCATGCTGCTGCTGTCGTAACCTCAACACGTAGCAGTGCCACTCTGTGCCTAATACTGTTTGTGCCACCTCCCAGAATGTCATTGCATACTGCCTGACCTCATACTGCTGGCCGCCGTGACCTCCGCGCTCATCATTTGCCACTCTGTGCTTCCTCGTGTTTTGACACCTCCAGAATGTCATTGTGCCACTGCCTGACCTCATCTGCTGTGGCTGCCGCGTCACCTCGAACACTCTGTCACTAATGTTGTCCACCTGAGCTCCTCAGCTTGTTTTTTTCAGCTTCAACTGCATGACTTTATCAGGCTACATTCCGCGCTTGAGTTTTTTGTCGTTTTTTGCTCTCTTAAAGTTGCCCAGGGAATTTTAAGTGAAGCGATTCTAAGAGCGGCGGCAGTCCCATCTGCGTGTCATACTAAAAACACAACATTGTATGAAGACCAAACAAACAAAGAGTGTGTGATGAAACAATAAAAAGCTCCTCTCATATTTAAGCATGGCACAACGTTTCTAAGCATCCTGCAGCCTACTGTGCAGCCTGGAAATAGCTGCTTTTTACGCGATTCGTGCCGAAGTAATTCCGTACCAAATTATTTTTGTCGGAAATTCGGCGAAGTGACCGAATCGAATTTTTGAGAAATTCGCCCATCTCTAGTCATATTGTTTTTCTTCCATTTCCTAATAATTTCACCTACTGTTGTTGCCTTCGCACCAAGCTGCTTGTCAATTGTCCTGTAGAACTTCCCAGCCTTCTGCATGTCTAAAGTTTTGTTCCTGGAACATATAGGTACGTCCTGGATATCACGCGGGCTCTCAAGCGGGGCCCGCACGATCGCAACATGTGACCAGCTGTATATCCCAGCTGGCCCTATGCTGCATCACCTATGGCTAGAGCTCATTCCAGGCACGGGGGATTAACCCCAAAGCTGCTGCAATCAATTGTGATCACAGCAGCTAAGGAAAAGATGGAGCGAACCTGTCCCCATCCAAGCTCCTGCGGCACGATTGTGGTCTCTGATGGTTTCCTTGACAGTACGGAAGACTAACAAAGGCTTTCAGGTTGCCTGGAACTGGAACTTCACTACGCCCAGCCATGTCCTGTGGGCATGGACAGACAAAACAACTGACAGTTGCCATGGATAGCAATACACAGCAATATTGCTGTGTACTGCTCTCCATTGTAACAGTGATCTGAAGATCACTGATTTTCATTCATCCTGCAGCATCAAAAATTTTATAAAAAGTGATCAAAAACTCATATAAATGCCAAAGTGGTATCAATTAAAATGACAGTTCATCCCACAAAAAAGCCCTAACACAGCTGCTAAATACTATTTTGAATACTTTAGGGGGTGTAGTTTCTTAGCTGGAGTTATTTATGGGGCTATCTAACATATACAGTGGGTACGGAAAGTATTCAGACCACTTTAAATGTTTCACCCTTTGTCTCTTGTACAGCCGACGCTGTGATGCCCTTACAGGGCGGGAGATGACCTATGTCTTTGAATAAACACCTGGTGAGTTTGTCCTGATGTTGTATAGATCTGCAGTGTAACATCGTGCTGATCATTACCAGGTACTCTGTATGATATAAATATACTCTTTCATTGTGGATAAGTTTGAGGTCACTATTAGCTCCCACCAGGTATATTTGTATACTTATTTACCTTATAGAATTGCAGTTGTATTTTCTACATCATGCCCACTCGTTTGGTCGATTGAATATACATTCATTTTCCTTATTGTCCCCTGATGAGATCAATGCTTAAATTATTAATGGATGATTGAAACATGTCGGGACGGGACCATGATGATTATTAGGGTTTTGTAACCTAAGGTAAGGCTGCGTACAGGAACGCCCTTATCGGGGCGAATATCCTGTATTTGTGGTAAAGGTAAGGGTGTAATAGGGTGTTAGGGCCAGACTAGTATTTCTTTTTATCTTCTGGTCTCAACCATGTGTCTTTTCTCCCACATGGTTTAGAGGTTTGTTTTTCATATTCGATTTTAATAGATCTAATAAAAGTGATTTTTTAGGACCATTGTTTCCTCTTTCTAAATTTTTCTTGTTTATGCTGGTCAAGAGGTTTTTTAGCATTATTTGCAAGTATTTGCTACGTGTTTCTTTTTGAATTGCAGCAATTTGGTAACATCAAAAAATGTCTTTTTTTTTTTTGCTCATTAATGCACACTCTGCATCTCATCTTCAAAGAAAAAAACTGAAATGTAGATTCTTTTGCAAATTTATTAAACAAGAAGAACTGAAATATCACATGGTCATAAGTATTCAGACCCTTTGCTGTGACACTCATTAACTCACATGTTGTCCATTTCCTTCTAATCCTCCTTGAGATGGTTCTACTCCTTCATTGGAGTCCAGCTGTGTTTAATTAAGCTGATTGGACTTGATTAGGAAATGCACACACCTGTCTATATAAGACCTCATAGCTCACAGTGCATGTCAGAGCACATGATGTCTAAGGAGCTGCCCAAGGAGCTCAGAAACAGAATTGTGGCAAAGCAGTTCTGTTCAAGGTTACAAAGGAATTTCTGCAGCACTCAAGGTTCTTAAGAGAACAGCGGCCTCCATAATTCTTAAATGGAAGAAGTTTGGGATGACCAGAACTCTTCCTCAACCTGGCTGTCCAGCCAAACTAAGCAATCTTGGGAGATAAGCCTTGGTGAGGGAGGTAAAGAAGAACCCCAAAATCACTGTGGCTGAGCTCCAGAGATGCAGTAGGGAGATGGGAGAAAGGTCCACAAAGCCAACTATCATTGCAGCCCTCCACCAGTCGGGGCTTTATGGCAGAGTGTGCCAACGGAATTCCTTCTCAGTCCATGACATATGAAAGCCCGCATACAGTTTGCAAAAAAAAAAAACATGAAGGACTCCCAGACTATGAGAAATAATATTCTCTGGTCTGTTGAGATGAAGATTGAACTTTTTGGTGTTAATTGTAAGTAGTAAGTGTGGAGAAAACCAGGCACTGCTCATCCACTGCCCAATACAATTCCAACAGTGAAACATGATGGCGGCAGCATCATGCTATGGGGGTGTTTTTCAGCTGCCGGGACAGGACAACTGGTTGCAATTGAAGGATAGATGAATGTGGCCAAGTACAGAGATATCCTGGATGAAAACCTCTTCCAGGGTGTTCTGGACCTCAGCCTGGGACGAAGGTTCTTCTTCCAACAAGACAATGACCCTAAGCACACAGCTAAAATAACAAAGTAGTGGCTTCAGAACAACTCTGTGACCATTTGTGACTGGCCCAGCCAGAGCCCTGAGCTAAACCCAACTGAGCATCTCTGGAGAGACTTGAAAATGGCTATCTAGAAAAAAGAAACTTATCCCTAATAATTTGTTGAGCATTAGGTAATTACTCCATCGCACATGAACAAAGAAACCAAAAAATGGAGTGCGTATGATAATTGTGTGCAATATAAAATTTAACTTTTACTTCACAATTTTAAAATAGTATGCAGCTGAGCATTAAATACATAAATCAAAAACACACATAAGTGCCAATGACAGAATGGCGCATTAATCACTACTAACTCTGACGAGTCACTGGGGTCTCCACACCAGTGTAGATTGTTAGAGCACTCTGCGCCGACAAGGGCGA
Organism: Phyllomedusa bahiana; assembly: GCA_025379985.1. Lineage (NCBI taxonomy): Eukaryota > Metazoa > Chordata > Amphibia > Anura > Hylidae > Phyllomedusa > Phyllomedusa bahiana. Next base: position 388,243 of record JAODAL010000123.1, on the reverse strand, counting down.
CCTCTCTCACCGGTTTGGAGAACACCCTTTCCATAATTCTTAAATGGAAATTATACCAAATCTTCCAACCTGGCTGTCCAGCCAAACAGCATCTTGGGGAGAAACCTTGTGAAGTGAAGAACATAATCAGGCGAGCACAGAGTTTGCATAGGAATGGAAGGTCCATATAGCCATATCTTCAAAGCCCTCCCCCGGGGGCTATGGAGTGTTGCCGACGAAGTCTCTCATGAAGCAATGAAACGCCTATACCTTGCAAAAAAAAATGAGGATCTCCCGGTTGATAATAAGATCTCTTGGTCTGATGATAGATGGTTAAAACATTTTTGGGTAATTGTAAGTTAAGTAAGGTGAAGAAAGCAGATCTATACTGCAAGCATTCCAACAGTAAAAGTGGGGCGCACTCTTGTGGGCGTGTTTCAACACATCGGACACTGGTTGCAGAGACCCCAGTGACATGGCCAAGTTACAGAGTATTGATGCCCTTCCATTTCTGGCCTCAGCCTGGACGATGGTTTTTTCAATTTAGTAATTTAATGCCTAGCCACGCAAAACTAAAAAGTAGTGCTTAGAACAATTTGAATTTTGATGGCCCACCAATTACTAACCCAACTGCATCTTTTGAGGTTTTTTTGAAAATGGCTATCCCCCAACGTTCACCATCCAACCTGAGGGAACTGGAGAGGATCTGCAAGGAAGAATGGCAAAGGATCCCCAAATCCAGATGTGAAAAAATTGTTGCATCATTCCTAACAAGACTCATGGCTGTACTAGCTCAAGAGGGTGCGTCTACTCTGAATACTACTGAATACTTAAGACCATGTGATATTTCAGTTTTTCTGAAATATCTACATTTCTGTTTTTATCTTTCAAGATGGGGTGCAGAGTGTACATTAATGAGGAAAAAGAATGAACATTTTGGATCTTACCAAATGGCTGCAATGAAACAAAGAGTGAAAAATTTAAAGGGGTCTGAATACTTTCCGTACCCACAGTAGGCCCCCCAAAGCCATGTCACAACTGGACTGGTCCCTAAAAAAATTTATGTTGCAAATTATCTTGAAAATGTGAAAAATTACTACTAAATTTCTAAGTTCCCTAATGTCGTACAAAAATAAAATGAAATTTAAAGGGAATGTGTCATCAAACAATGACTTATTGTTTAACTCACATTTTTATGTTAAACACATTTTTTAGGAGTTTTTGGTTATTTTTTTTTTATTTACCATATCACTTTCAGTATTTTTTTAATAATTCTTAAGTACTGCAGTTTTCACTTTGGCCACTAGGCCTAATAGTTGTCTGACACTTCCTGTTCTGTTTAGAGAGCTTTTCAGCAGTGTGCTCATTATCAGTAAAAGCAGGGTCAAACTGAAAGGAGACACCATTGTGTGCAGATAACACAGAATCCACCAATCACAAGAGGAGATGTCACAGCTCCCCCTCTCCCCTCCCTTCAAAGTGAAAAGTCTCCTATACAAGTCTATGGGACAGAATCTGTCTTAAGAATACTATGTGCATGAAGCTGCTGTAAAGTATCTCTCTGACTGTTGTTAAAGCAGTGCAAGCAAGAATGTCTTCCCCACAATCATATATAGACGGTCGAATAGAGAAATCTACAATCAGGAAATAAAAAGGACTGAGAGGAAAAGAATATGGATCAGGGGCTTGATTTAATAAGTAAAAAAAAATTGGCGATAGATTCCCTTTAAAAAATGATGCCACCTACAGTAGACAAATGGTAGATACTAGTTATAAACTATTTTGGGGTGGAATAACAATCTGTCTTATACGCAACAATTTTTGAACTTTGAAAATGGCAAATTTTTCTTTTTAGATTTTGCCTCTCACTCTTCATTTCTTTGTAGGTGGGAAAACTTTCAAAATTGCCAGTGTATCAAATACTTATTTTCCCCACTGTATTTGGCAGAAGGTGAACAATCATTTCTTGAAAACATAAAAAATAGAGAAGCGTAAGAATCTGCAGCTTTGACATTGTAATGACAAAAAGACTAGATGAAAGAATGTCTAAATGATTAAGTGTTTTTGGGTGTTCCTGGTTTGAAGTGTTTAGTATCTTTCAAAAGTGGTCCAAAAAAGAAGAACCAGTGAACTGCCAACAGGACATTGGCCTTCAAGGCTCATTGATGTGATTGAAGAGTAAAGTCTAGTCCATCTGATCTGTTACCACATAAGAGCTACTGTTGTACAAACTGCTGAAAGAGTTAGGGTATGTTCACAAATTATAATTCTGAAGTGCAAATTTACACTTCAAAATGAGCTTCAAGATACGCATGAGTAGAGGCATATTTTGAAGTGCTTTTTTTTCCGATGTGTGGAGCATATTGTGTGGTGTTCACATGTCGCAAATTTGCTCCACCATTGTTTCTATGGGGATTTCACTTGCATAAACGCCTCAAGAGTTGACAAGATACTTAAATACATGTGAGTGAAATCGTCTCTAAGTACACTTTACAAATGCGCTTGTAAAATATGTGTCGTGTGAATGATGGCGTGTATCTTATATTGGAATCAATGAAAGCACTATAGAACATTGTTTGAAGCTTATTTTGGGGCCTATTTCAGCACAAAATACACCCCAAAATAAGCGTGAACATACCCTTATTGCTGGCTATGAGAGAAAAGTGTTAGTGCATCCCAGCTTGCTGCGTACAGGGCTGCAAAAATGGGTCAGAACCAGAGAGGGCAGAAAAGGTACAGAATTGGTAGGCGAAAAACAGATGTCAAAAAAGCGGGCACAAAGTCAGGAAATCCAAATAAACTATCCGGGTGAAAAATGCTAGTTCAATAAAAAGTCTATCACAAGCACTGGACAAGAGAAAATGTGGACTTCTAAAGGGATGCCAGAGCCCAGTTCCAATACATGATAGGACAGCCCTCTGACATCCCAACCACACAGAACCCAGACACATGTGAGGAAGGTGAGTGGAGAAGGCAGCTGTCACTCACCAATCGGGAAAAAAGATCTGCAGTCCTGTCCTAGGGTTAGCAAAAAACCAGACAGGTGTGGCTGAGCTGTCAATCACAACCCAGACAGAATCAGACCATGTTCAGAGAGTGGCAAAACCTTCAGCAAACAGATATGATAATGGCCAAGAACACAGCCTCTGCCGTACCGTACAGACAGAGGGCTGCACCGCGCCCTGAACCGGCAAGTTCATGACACTTTATTTAAGAAACAAGTGTGACATCTTCACATATAGCGCCAACATATTCTGCAGCACTTTAGAATTTGGAGGGTGTAGGTAGAGACAAAAAGACATTGCACAATGAAAAGCTACTTACACATGCGACACAAGGTGTGAGGGCCCTGCTCACAAGAGCTTGCAATCTATTAGGGTGTAGGGTGAGATGAAGGGTAAGAGGTGCTAGGTTTACAATGGTCCAGCCATGCGACATAAATATGGGGAGGTTTATATAGAATTCAGATGAACCTGACACCCAGAAAGTACATCTATATACAGATAAGTGCCGAATTGTAGGAAGTGACAGAAATGTGTGTGCTAGAGACTGGGGGGGGGTTAGCAATTTGGGATTCTGGTAGGCCAGACTGAAAAAATGTATTCTCAGGGCCCTCTTAAAACTATGAGGGTTGTGAGTGTGCCTGATCGCCTGCAGTAGCATGTTCCAGAGAACTGGTGCCGCATGTGTGAAATCTTGGAGACGGGTATGTGAGGTTCGGATGACTGAGGCATGTAGTCTACGATCATCCCCAGAGCGGAGAGACCGGGTAAGGTGGTAGACAGAGATGAGGGAGGAGATGTAGAGGGGTTGCCAGGCTGTGGGGGACCCTTTATGGTGAGAGTGATGGTTTAGTTGTTTTCCTTTTACGAATGGGAAACCAGTGGAAGGGGACGGGACCAGGGAAAAGGGGCCTTTCGTAGGGCCCGACTGGGGAGAAAGATGACCCTTTGGCTGCTGCATTCGGGACAGATTGTAGGAGGAAAGTTTGAAAAAGGGGAAAACCCATAAGCGGGGGAAGTTACAGTAGTCGAAACGGGGAAAGAAAAAAAGCAGTCCCCTGAGTGTGTGAGTTGTTTCCCAATGAGAATTGGGACGGATTTGGGGGATGTTCTTGAGGTGCAAAAGTGACAGGAGGGGCAAGGGATTGGATTTTCGGGGTAAAAAGACATCAGAATCTAAAAAAAACCCCAAACGGGGCCCTGTTACCTTGAATTTTATGGTGGTGCCCCCCCACTAAAACCAAAAATTTAAGCAGGGTGGGGGTTGGTTAGTAGATGGGGGGGTGATTTAGAGTTCTTTTTAGTGGGTTTTAGTTTAAGATAAAGGGAGGACATGATGTCAGAGAGAGGGGAAAAGACATTCACGGGTGTTTTACGGGGAGAGCAGGGGGGGGGTTTGTAAAGGGAAGAGGTGTTTTATTGGGTGTCTTCAGTTTTTGAGAGGGTACTGGAAGCCCAATCCGCGGGATGGTTTGTCCGTTGGGGCTAAATTGAAAAAGGGAGAGGCCCAAAGCCCCCAAAGCAATAGGAAAAACCCCGAAACCCAATGGGGAGAGTAGAAGAAGAACCAGCAAAATGAGACCTTGAAGGAGTATTTAAGAGAGGTAAGAGGGAAAAAACCAATCAAGAGCATTGTCCTGGGGTTTTTTTGGTGCGCAGAATCCAAAAAGAAGGGGAAAATGGGATTTGCAGTGTGGAGGTCATTAAAGCCCTTTACGCTAAGCAGTTTCTGTGGGTGAAAGGGGGCAGAAAAAAGGGATCGAGGTTTGAGGGGTTTGTAGGAAAAAGAAAACTGATAGGCGGGGATTTTGGACCAAGCTTTTCCAAGCTTTGAGAAAAAGGGCGGGTTAGATACTGGCCCAGTAATTAGCAGCCCCAGGAAGGTTGCGGGAGTGGGCTTTTTTCAAAAAAGGGGATTTTTAAAACCCGCTTTTTTTTAAAAAGGAGGATGGAAAGACCCCAAAGTGGGGGGAGGGGGTTTTACGGATTGCAGTAAGGTAAAGAGATTACAGTGGGAAACGACTGGAAAAAGGTGGGGGGGGAAAAAAGGACGTTTAAAAGCAGGTGGTGGGGCGATCAGAAGGAAAAGGGGGGGAAACACTTCTTTTTTCTGCCCCAATCGGTAAGATTTTGGGAGCGGCTAGAGGATGTGCAAAGGGGGGGAAGGGGGGAAAAATTAATAGAGGACTTTGCGGGGAGGGACGGATAGGTTTTAAATTTTGGGGTTTGAAAAGGGAGATGTTTTCCCGGATTCTGTAAATTTTGTTTTGAAGTGAGTAGCAGGTTTCACCAGAGATCAGGGGCCCGGTGCCTGAGCTTTGGCCTTTGAGGTGGGAGTAAAATTTTTTCCCGGGGGGGGGGTTTTTGGGTTTGGGTTATGTAAGGTTGATATGGGGAAGTGAAAATTTTTTTTTTCCATTTCCCCCCATACCCACCCCCTTGACTTTATAGTCTTTTAAAGCATATTGAGAGTTTTCTTGTCTAAGGTTACCCCTTTTTTGGGGGAAAGGGAAAAGAAAAACCTTTAAAAAACAAAGGAGTAATTGTAGCTTCTGTTGGGGGTTCGGGAAAGTGAAAAAAAACAACTTGTTTTAATTTTCCCTTTGTTTTTGTGTATTGTTTTGCTATATGGGATAAAGAAGAAAACTGTTACAGTATAATACGCCCCTAAACTTTTTGAAAAATTGTTTTTCATCGAAAGACCGGTACTTAAGGGGTTGAAAGCAGTAGTTTTTTAAAGCCCCCCGTTAGATTTTAATGCATGCTTTCCCCCAAACTTTTAAAAAACTGAAATTTTGGGGATTTTTTAAACCATTTGCCTCTAAAAAATGGAAACTCCCTTAAACCAGCTAGGAATGTCCCCAGAAAATCTACTTTCTGGTGGCGTTTGCCTTAATTCCACCTTGCAACGTGGTTCTGGGGAGATTCCTTTTTAAAGGAAATTGGAGAGTTGATAAGCTTGTTTTTAATGACGGGAAAAGAAGGGGTTTAAAAATAATCATTTGTCATTTGGCAGTGGTTTCACCCAGATACAATGAGCCAAACCTCTCGTCACTCATAGATTGTATACCCTTCCCAAAACAAAAAACCACACTCCCCTTTTTTAAAATGTCGGATTTTGTTTGTACGTTTTAGGTCCCCTCCTAAAATTTTTTAAAAGTGTTTGCAGATATGTTGGTGCTATATAAAACCAGATCATTATTGTTATTATGACGTACAAGTGATGGGCTTCAGTGGTGGATCTGCTCTAAAGCGACTTGATTATTTAAAATAATTTTGTTTTTGGGAAAACGGGTAAAATTTGGGGGGCACTTTAAAAAACCTTTCCCCCCCCTTTTGGTGTGGATCTTTTGGTTTTCCCCTCCCCCGGCTATGGAGATCTTCATTAAGTCACAGCTGGTGGTTTTTTCAGTGATTGGAAAGTCTGTGAGAGATGTTTCACGCCTTGAAGGTGTGGCTATTCAACTACCGCAGGACAGTTTTGACAGTTTGGGTTAAGAGACAGTTATAAACATTTGCTAAAGTTGTGATCAACCTCATCCATTGAAGAAAGATGGTGTCTGTCTCTATTTGTTCTTTAGGCTTCCCGTGGGAAGGTGTAATAAAGTAGATAAGAGCAGTGGGACTCCCTGCAGTCTTCCTTAAACAGCTTTTGGCCCTCGTAAGGGGATTGAGCCCAAACAAGTGGTCCTACCCTTTTTTTTGGTTGATAAGGCTTGGTTCACATCTGCATCAGAGGTTCCATTCTGAACCTTTCCCCCCCAAGAGGGGAAAAAAGGGGCACCAAGGAATCGCTTTCACGATGAACACCAAGGCGCTCAACAGGCCCTATTGATTATTATGTCTATTATCTAGACAGAAAAAAATAACTTGGCTTGCTGTGCTATTTTTTCTATCAGTCCTGACAGAACCGCCCATGGGGTATAAACGGGAAACCCCCAACATTTTATGTGGGAAACCCAAACCTTACGTAGTGTTCAGGTTTAAGGGTCTGATTTTTTTTTTTTCAACCAAATTTTAAGCATATTTAGCTTCACACAATATTCTCAGCTACCTCTCCACTTCACTTCATTATGTGTTAAAGGAGCTTTGGGAAATGAGGGGAGGGATTCCCTTTTTAAAATCACAAGATAAGGTTTAGTGTAGAGAGAACTAATTGTTCTTGTCTTGGGAAAAATTTATTTGGGGTAAAGAAATGGTTTCTTATCCCCCCGGGCCTTTCAGAATTGGGAAGTTGTTGCTTGGGTTTTTTCTGCCAAATGGGGAAAATCAAATTTTAAAAACGTAAATTGTTAAACCCAGAGTACTCAGCCCAAACCTGGCCCTGAAAATTTTAAAGGGGGATTTTGGTTTCATAACAAAAAAAATTTTAAAAAAGGGAAAAATTTTAGGGTCATTACCCCAAAAAGGGGCAGTAAAAAAGGCAGAAATTAATGCTAAACCTATAAATGTTTTATTTTATTTTTGTCAAACTGTTGCGCCCTATGTCTCTTCTTCTCGGCTCAGGAAGACTGGTTGTGGCTTTAGCAGCAGCCAATGTGGGTTGGGACTTTTTGTCCCCTCGGGATTGCTGAAATCTATTCCATTTGTTTTTCTCTCCTGTTTTTCCTCCTTTGGGTGCTTTTTAAATGTTTTAGCGATTTTTTATCGACCAAAATTGAAAAACGGCAAAGTTTTTTGGTGAATTTAAGGGTTTTTGATCATGCGATTAATTTTTTTTTAAAATCCCCCTTTCCCCTTAAACTATTTTAAAATTTGGCCTTTTTCGGCGGCTTCCTGTTTTAATTTTGGCGGGGCCAGCCAAAATCAAAAATTTAAAAGTAATTTTGAGGGAGGGGGTGAGATTTTGTTTTTTGGGAAGACGTTTTTTGATTGGGGAATTTTGTATGGGGTTTCGTTGGCTGGAAAAAAATTTAACATGACCCCTCATTTTAAAAATAGGAAAAGCGTTTTTTGTTTAGACTCGGGGTCTCTCAGCTTTCCTTTAAAAAAAGCAGAAAAAGGACGTTTTTGCTCTGCTTTTGTTCCCCAAACCCTTCCCCAGCGGGAAATTAATTTTATATTTTTTTTCCCCCAAAAGAAACCTTTCCCATTAGTTTTTGATCAATTACAATTTAGTTTTGATTAGATATTGGAAAAATTTTTATAGTTAAGGGAGAGAAAATTTTAAAAGGGAAAAAATCTACTTTTCCTGGAAAGTCCGGGGGGGGAGCGGGAAGAGGGGGGCCCCCCCCGGGCGCGAATCACCAAGCTTTTTAAAGAAAAACTGGATTTAAAATTCAAACCCAAAAAATTTTTTGTGGTTAGGACATTGGGAATAAGGGGTTTATTATTAAACCCCCCCCCCCGTTTTCCCCCCATTGAAAATTATTTTTTTTGGAAAATTTTATTTTTGGGGAAAACCTGAAACTTATAGGATACAAATCTTTTCTATAAATTTCAGGTCTCTTTGGTTTTGGTTGGGAAAACCCTCCCCTTTTTTATTTTCAGTATTTAAAAATTTCAGGATAAGGGGGTTTTATTTTTTCAAATTTTTGGCCCATTCCACCTTTGGTTTGATATAAATTTCCCCCTGTACTTTTAAATTTTTGAATTTCCAGCAAAATTTTAGCCAAAGGGGTTTATAGGTGCCAAAAAAATTAAACCTTTTAATATCCCCCCTAAAATTTCAGATTTCGTGTTTTTTTTCCCTTTGGGGAAAACTAAAAGCTTTGGTTTTATTGAGGCAACCCTTGCAAATTAAATTGGGGGAATAATTTTCAATTTTTTTAGTCAACCCCCAAAGGGAATTGAAGGTGCCCAAAAAAATACCCCTTTTTTTATCCCCAAATTTAAAATTTAATAGGGGATTTTTTTTTCAAACTTTTTGGCCCCACCCCAGCTTTTTGTTTGAAAAGTTTCGGCACTTATTAAATTTGATACAGCCAATTTTGTTTCACCCGGGTGAATTTGAAAAGGGTTTTCCAAAAAAAACCCTTTTTTATTTATCCCCAAAAACATTTCAGATAAGTTTTTTTTTTGCACTTTTTCCCTTAAAAAAGATTTGTTGATAGAGGGGCCCCCTTGCAGTTTTAAAAATTTGAATCCTGCAATTGTGGGAGGGTTTCCTCAGGGAATTGGGTTTTTTGCCAAAAAAAAAATTTTTTCCTTTTATTTTTCCCGAATACATTACAGTTCCCCGTGTTTTTTGACTTTTGGGGGAAACAGCTTTTGTTCATTTGAGGGAAACCTTGCACTTAAAAAGTAAAAATTTCCTGCAATTTTTTAGGGCACCCCAGGTGAATTGATAGGGGGAAAACCAAAAAAAAACCCTTTTTTTTCTCCGAATACATTTCAGATTTCGGTTTTTTTTTACTTTTTGGCGGGAGGGAAACTTTTTTTTGGGGTAGTCCCACCTTTTTCAAAATTTAAATTTGAATACAGCAATTTTGTGTCACCCCCCAGGTTTAAATTGATAGGTGCCAAAATACCTTTTTTTTAAACCCGATTACATTACAGATACGTGTTTTTTGGGACTTTTCCCAGTACCAAAATTTGTTGAAAAAAGAGCCAAATTTGGGCAGTTAAATTTGAATCCAGCCCAATTTTTTAGTTACCACAGGTGAATTGTTTAAATGCCAAAAAATACCTTTTATTTTCCCCCAATTAAATTTTCAGATACGTGTTTTTTTTAACTTTTGGTGCACTACAGGCTTTTTTTTTCCCTTGAAAGGGGCCCTTGCAAATTCAATGTAAATACTGCAATTTTTTTTTTTCACCAACAGGGTGGGAATTGAAAAGGGGCCAAAAAAAATTAAAATTTTATTTTCCGGGAAAAAATTTCAGATACGTGTTTTTTTCACCCTTTTTCCCGCAAGGGGCCCAGTTTTTTGATTTGGTTTTTACTTTAGTTCTAAATTTAAAATTTTTGGGAAACAGCAATTTTTTTTAGTCACCAAAGGGGGAAAATTTTATAGGTGCCAAAAAATACCCTTTTATTTTTCCAGTTTACCCTTAAAAGATTTCGTGTTTTTTAGAAATTTTCGCCCGTTCCCGATTTTTTTGATAGAGCCCCCTTGCAGTTAAAATTTGAAACCCGGGAATTGTGTAGTTAAAAACCCCCAGGGGAATTATAGGGTGCCCAAAAAAAATACCTTTTTTTTATTTCCGAATTTTTCATTACTGGGGTAAGAGTTTTTTGAATTTTGGTGGGCCCAAAACGTTCGTTCTTTTTGGGCCCCCCTTGACTTTAAATGTGAAAAAACTGCAATTTTTTTTGTCACCTCAGGTGAATTGATAGGTGCCCCCAAAAAAATTCCTTTTTTTTTATTTTTCCGAATTACCCTTTCCCAGATTTTGGGTTTGGGTTTTTTAACTTTTGGGGCAGGGGCCCGCTTTTGCCCGATAGATCAATTTGCAGTTTTATTTGAATCCAGCAATTTTGTTTTGATTTTAGGGGTTTGAGGAATAGCCTTTTTGAAAATTTTTCCCGTCCTTTTTTTTTATTTTGCAGCTTTCCAAAAAAAACTTTTTCCCATAACCCTTTTTTCAAATTTGTTATATTTTTCTGAACCTGGGAAACGGGGAAATTCAGGGGGTTTAAGCGAAGAAAAAGGGGGGTAGGACTTGGGGGGTTTGAGGGGCGGGGGAGAAGGTGTTTTCCTTTCCCCGTGCTGGCCGGGCAAAACGCCCTTTCCCGCGAATTTATCGTTGCGGACCGTCAGGCCCCGTTAAACGCTGGGTCGGGCCCCTTCCGTGAAATTCGTAAAGAAACAGGGGTGCCCAAACGTCCTTCCAGTGGTTAATGCAACCGTAAACCCAACCGTTATTCCTCTCGTCTCCCCCCTTTTAACGGGGCCCCCCAAAAATTTTCCCGTTCCAAACAGCATCCCAGCATCCTCCAACATTTAAGCAAACCCCAAAAAGTAACTCGTGTAACCCCCACTGGGGGAAAAATCCCCTTTTCCCGAAGACCCCTTTTGGGTTGGGCAAAATGCGGTTGGGGTTTGAAGGAAAGTTAAAAGATCAAGAGGCCAAAGAGGATGATTTTTAGCTCTGAAAAACCCGTTAATTGCCCTCAGAGAGGGAGAGGGAAACCCGGGTTAAAACGGCAAAAAACCCCGGGCGGCGGGAACGCCTTTTCAATCCCTCTTGGGTTGTAGCCCGCCGTCCTGGTGCAAAAATGTCAGGACGGAAAAAAAGTCACCTGTGTTGTGATGATGAATGGAAAGGGCCCCTTGCGGATCCAAAGTTTGGGTTTTTTTAGCAGAATTTGTTGCGAGGCTTCAACACTGGATTGGGGGGAAGACGATGGGGTAGTGTAGTAAGGGTTGCCTCAAAAAGGGAGGGGGCGGTTTGAGAAGTCCGCTGATATGATTCGCCCGCCCCCGGTTTTAGCGCAAAAACCCCGGGTCCTGTTTTTTCGCCGGGCCAAAAAAGGTCCCGGAACCTTTTTAAGCCCCGGGCCTTCCCTTTTAACCCGCCCTGAAATTTACCCAGCAATTTTCATATGCCCCCTTTGCCGTAAACGATAAGTAGAGGGGCAAGGGGAACCCTTTAAAGGGGGTTTTAACCCCCCCTCCCAAAATGTTTGTCAAAATGCAGCGAATGCAGAGTTGAAATGGAGGGGAAAACCCTTGGCCAAAAAAGGCCAGACCGATGTCGGGCCTCCCCAACCCCTGTCAACCCCCCTTGTTTCCCCCCACTCCGGGCCCCCACCAAAACGTTCCCCAGCTTGGGCCCTTGGGCTCCTCAGGTCTGATCAAAGGGAAACAGCCCCGCTTCAGCCCCAACCGTCGCCGGGGTTCCCCCAGGGGACCACCCCAAAGAAAAACCTTCCCAAACCCCCTTTTCCTTCCCCCCAGTTTGCGGGCCCCCGGACCCCCCGTACAGCGGGCCCGTTTTAGCAAAACCAGCCCTTTTGTTTTTTCCCGGTTTGGGAGCAAAAAAGAAAAAACACTTTAACCCAAAAACCCTCCCAAAACCAAAACCCTGAATGTCGGCATTGGGCCCGGCTTTTGGCCATGGGGGTGTTGCATTTCCGTCTGGTGGACCAGATGGGTTCCCCCCACGTATGGCCCTTGCCTGCCCCCAATACCAAAATTCGAGCAGGCATTTCTTTGCCGAAAAACCCCTCCCTGTCCTGGCCAGCCCCGTGTCAAACCTTAAAAATTTTTAAGCCGTTTTCTTTCATCTGTGTCCGGGGGGAAAAAAGTCCATCTGACCACCCACCAAAGGAATAGTAAGCACGGCCAAGGCCGCCCATATCTCTGGCACGTCACTGGGTTTAGCTGGGGGGGAGGGCCCAGGGGGGGGCCCGGGGGGTCTCAGGCTCGGCGCAAAGCCCCTTCCCAAAAAAGCCCGGGATGGTTACAGGGGTTCTTTCCCCCAAGGTCCTTTGGGGGGCATCCGTGCCCCGAGAAACGGTGTGTTGAAATTAAAATTTTCTTTGGGGGCCGTCCACCAACCGGTAAAAGGGGGCTTTTGGAGACTCCCCCCGCAAAGGGGACCCCATCTGGGTTTAAAAAAACCTTTTTGCCAGGGGAAAGGGGGGGTGTGCGATTAAAGGGGAAAAACAGCCCCTTTAAAATCGGTAGGCTGGAGCACATCCTTGCCTGGTTTAAAAGTCATGAACCTTTTTCGTCCAGAAATTTTTAAAGGCTAACCCCGGGGTTTTGGGTGCCCTTTCTGAAAGGGAAGGCTCGAAAACTAAATTCGCACCCTTCCCCCGTTCGCAAACCCGCTTTTGTCCCCCCCTGGCTGCGGGTTTTCCCGGAGGGGAAGGGACAAAGATGCGGGTCCAAAAGAGGGTTTTCCCCCGTCCAAATCCACCCCAAAGGCCCCACGTTTACAAATTTTTTATCGGTCTTCCCTTAGGGATTGGTTCGGGGTCCAGCAGGTAGTGCAAAGGGGGCGGGTTTAAGCTCTCAGGGTGCAATTTATCTCAGGCAAATAGGGGCCCGTGTTGAAGTGTGCCAGGGGGCAGCGGAGGGGGAGGTTTCTAGGGGCAAACCGATGTTACCGACCCTCCCCGCCTTGGAAAGAGGTTGGCCGGGGAATTTGAGGCGGGGGGAAGATGAGGAAAATCAGTTTTCTAGTGCCCCTCGACCCCGGGGGGCTTGGGGGGGGGAAAACAAGGCTCCATCTTTCACATGAGTGATTGGAAATTTCTCCTTTTCCCCCAACCAAAGACCCTCGCCCTTTTAGGCCATCAAAATGCAAACCCAAAGTTTTCGGGGGGGCCACCCCCCTGGAACCCGGTACAAAACAAAAAACTCATCACTTTCCTTCCCCCCACCCAAATGAGAGTAAAATGCAGGAAAAGGGGGGACCCTTTTCTAATTGATCCCAAATGGAGCATTGTTGCCCTTGCTTTTACGTTCCCCAAATTTTCCAAAGGTTTTGGGAAAAATAATTTAGGCGTGACAGCGTAGAGTGCCAAGTAGGCGGTTTAATGGGGAGCAAGGGGAAAGGGAATGTTTGGAGAAACCCCAATGGGTGGGCTTTTTGGGAAATTTTTATTTACCCCCTCACCAACCCCATGCCCAAAGAAATGCAAAACATCCAACCCAGAGCAGTTTTAAAATTTTTTGGTGCACGACTATCTGCGTTTCAACAGTTGTTTTTGTATGTGTTCTTTTAAACCCAAAAGACTTATGGGTATCCCCAAAAAGGACGAAAGGCCCCAGCTGGGTGTCACGCCCCTTGAAAGCTGTTTGTTCCTTTCCAAACAGCCAGCGTCAATATGAGCGGGCCTTTTAACCAAGATGGAGGGGTCATTAAAAATAAAAGGGAAATTTTTTTCCCCGGGTTTTACAGTTTGTGGATCGTTTGACTTTTCATTTAAGATGAATCAAAGGCCCTGGATCCCCTTTTTGATGTTGTGGCCCCCAAATTTCCGAGGTTTACCGATTAGTTGCCCGGGCAAATTTACATTCCTTTTTTAAACAGAAATGGTCCTGTTTAAAAAATTTTTTTAAAAATGATCATTTTTTTACTGCAATTTTTATTCTTTTTCCCCAACCCAAATTTTATTTTGATGGTTGTGCTGTGAGGGAAAAATGGGAAAAAACACCAAGGTTTATGAAAAACCCCCCGTTTCCAAAATTTTTCCAAATTTATCCTTTAAAAAAGTTTTCGCATTTCAAAAGGTTTTTAGGTTTTTGGTTGCTGGGGAGATTAAAAGCTATTTAAATTTTGGTTTCCCTTTGGAAAAAGAATTTTGGCTTTTTAAGTGGCATTTCTCCCCCCAACCCAAATTTTTAATAGTGGTTTTAGAAGTCCCTATTTTTAATTTTTTGGGGTATGTAGCTGTGAGATACAGCAATAACATGGTCCTTTTTGGGAAAAGAAATGTGGCTTTTAAAGTGGCAAATTTTTCCCCCACAAATTTTTAAAAGTGGCTGAGAAATCAATTTATTAAATTTTTTGGGGTCATTTGCTGTGAGATAAGCAATTTTAAACTTTTTTCCCTTTTGGGAACCCGGGAAAAGTGGGGCCCTTTTAAGTGGCCTTTTCTCCCCAAAATTTTTTTAAAAGTGGCCTTGGGGAAGTCTTTTTATAAATTTTTTTTGGGTAAAGTTTCTTTGGGAAAACAGCAATTTTACAGGTCCCCATTTTAAAAAAATTTTTTGTTTTAAACCCCCCCCCCCCCCCCCAAAAAAAATTTTTCCCCCCCCCCCCCCCCCCCCCCCTTACCCCCCCAAATTCCAACCCCCAACCCAAGTGGCCCTTTAAAGGGGCATTCTTTGAATTTTTTGGGGGCATTTTGCTTGAAAAGCAGCTTTAATACAGGTTTTATTATAAAAAAAATTTTTTTGGGTTTTTTAAAAGGGCATTTGTTCTTCCCAATTTACCCAAGTGGTCAAGGGTCAAAGCTTTTTAATTTTTGGGGGCATTTTTTTCCCTTTTTAATGCGCTATACCCAATGGTCCCATTTTTAAAAAAAAAAGTTGTTTTTTTAACAGCCCTTTTTTCTTCACAAATTTTTCAAGAGGGGCTCGAGGGTGATGGCGCTGTCAGAAACAGGGAAAAAGGGGAGGACACTTTTTAAAAGGACAAATATTGCCAAAAGGGCTTTTTTTGCAAGATCTTTAACATAGCTATCAATCCCTGTATTGAGGAAACCCAAATTTTAAAAAAATTAAAAAGAGAAACAAAGGGCCCTGGCGGGAATTCCATCCCATTTTAAAAAAGTGTTTTTTTAGAATTAAAAACTAAAATTTTAAAAAAATTTTTTATGTACCCAAAAAAGCTTGTAAAAAAAATTTCCTTTTGAATTTGTAAAAGGGGAAAAAATTTGAAAAAAAAGTGGGTTTTTCAGAGGACATGGAGTTTGGAGGGAGGACAGAGAACAAAGTTTCAGAGGGCCCAAATTTTCCCCCCTGCAGTTGGGGTAAAATGGAAAAAAATGCCCCAAAAAAAAAGGGCACCCGGGTGGAACGGAGCGTTAACCAACCGTATTTCCAAAATGAAGCTCAATTTTGGGCGCACTTCATACGGGGGGCCAAAACGCTACCCAGGTCTTGAAAGTGTACTGGGAAGGTGGAGTTTCACACTTCCGCTTCCGCCCCTCTGCTTTGGAAAGACAGTTTTCGTTTTTCTGCTTTATCCGGGCATTTTAAAATTTGGGTTAATAGATGACCGGGAAGCCCGCCTGGGCTCTCACCGAACCCACTGTAACTCCCGGCCCCCGGGGGCATGCTGTGGGGGACAGGACAGGTTTTTAGTCAATGTAGTTCCAACCCCAAAATGGTGGGGGGAAAAGGGTCTTTTTCCGGCACTTTTTAATTGGGGGGGCAGAAAAGGTTTTTTAAAGGTCTTTCTGTGGCCCCGGAAGGGAAATATATTTTCCGGTTCAAATAAAAAGGTGGGTGAAAGATCCTTTTTCCGGCCCCTTTTTAATTTTGGGGGTCAAAACCAAAGGGTTTTTAAAGGTTTATCTTTCGGTCCAGGACAGTTTGTCAAAAGTTTAAATTTTAACTAAATTGGGTTAGGGGGTTTAAAGATTCTTTTTTCCCGGGACCCTTTTTTAAACTGGGGGGTTTAGACAGGTTTAATGGTCTACTGTGCCCCGGGAAAAGGGGAAAAGTATATGTCCCGTTCAACTAAAATGGTGGTTGAAAGAAAAACCCCTTTTTCCCGGGAAATTTTTTAAACTGGGGGGTCAGAAAAGGTTTAAGGGGCATATGCGGTCCCGGGGAAAAGGGATGTCAAGTCCAGTTCAAATAAAAAGGTGGTTTAAAGGGGCTCCTTTTTTCCCGGAAATTTTTTAAAATTTTGGGGGCAGGGGCAGGTTTTTTAAAGGGGCATGCTGCCCGGGCCGGACAGGGTTTGTCAAAGGGCCAGTTCAACTAAATGGTGGGTTTTAAAAAACTCCTGGGTTTCCCGGGACTTTTTTAAACCCGTGGGGAGGGCAGGTTTAATGGTCATTCTGCGGTACAGGGCAGAAAATAGGTTTGTGCCAAATTCAAAAAAAAATGGTTTGGTTTAAAAAATCCTTTTTCCCCGGAACCCTTTTTAAACTGGGGGTCAGACAAGGGTTTTTTGGTCAAAAGCGGTCCAGGAAAGGTATAGTTTAAAAGTCCCAGTTCAACTAAAAATGGTGGTTGAAAACTCTTTTTCCGGGGGACTTTTTTTTTTGGGGGGCAGCCGGTTTAAAGGTCATTTCTGTTGGCCCCGGACAGGGACCCGTATTGTCCATTTTAAAATTTAAATTTTGGGGGGTTTAAAAACTCCTTTTTCCCCGGGGAAATTTTTTAAACTGTGGGTTAACAAGGGGTTTTAAAGGGTTCCCTGTTTCGGTCCCGGACGGGTTTGTAATGTCCGTTTAACTAAAAAGGGGGTTTTAAAGACTCCTTTTTCCGGACTTTTTAATCTGGGGGTTGACAGGTTTAAAGGTCATATTGCGGTTTCCCGGCAGTTCTGTCAATGTCCAGTGAAACAAAATGGTGGGTGAAAGACTCCCAATTTTCCCGGGACTTTTTTTAAACTGGGGTCGACCCGGTTTTTAAAGGGCATTCTGCGGGTTTAAGGACAGATATAGTTAGTGTCCAAATGAAACTTTAAATGGTTTTGGTTTTAAAGACTCCCTTTTTCCCCGGGACTTTTTAAACTGGGGAAACAGACGGTTTTAAAGGTCATACTGCGGGCCAAGAAGGTTTTAGGGCAAAAATCCCCGTTCAATAAAAGGGTGGTTTAAAGGAAATCCTTTTTTCCCGGGACTTTTTAAAAGTGGGGGGCATTTCAGGTTTGGGGCTCATGGGTGGTTCCCGGACCGGGGGTATTCAATGTCCGTTAAAAATAAAAAGATTTTTTGGGGACTTTTTAATTTTTTGGGGGAGCAGGTTTTTAAGGGTCATTTCTGTGGTTCAAGACAGGGATAGTGAATGGTGTGGGAGGTTCTTTTTTTTGTGGCCTTTATAGCCTTTAAATGTTTTTGCCCTTTAAAATTTTAGCACGTTTTCCAAATTTGGGTGTTGTGGCTGGGTTAATTTCCCGTTCCCAGCCCTGTTTGGGTGTTTAAAAATGAAGGTGTTGTTGCTCTTCCCCCTAGGGTTTAATGGTTTACGCTCATAATCGGGCCCGGGTTTACTATCGAAAAACCTTATCGCTGGTGGCCCACTATCGATATCGCCCGATGTGTAGCCCCCCCGTTTAATCGCTCAAACACTACTGCTTATGAAAAAATTTATGTTTTGAAGGGATCTCTTCTTGCAGTCCCTCACTACTGAGCCTCTCACATTACTTCCGATTTACAGCCCTTCACACCCTCCTGGTGCCGGAACTGAGCAGGCCAGACCCGGGCTCAAAAATGAAATAAGGTTTTTAGCCCCCCCACTAACAAGGTATAAACATCACATTTTGGGTCAGTAATTGATGAGTAACATGGGTAATCACTGATAAGATTCAGTTACTATCACTGAGGATTTTTACTTTGTACTACATATTTTCAAAAGGAGCCAGGTTTTGTATGGCTGAATACCCCTTTAATCTAGGGCAGACTCCTTTTCTTCTATGTTCATTTTAACATACCCAGAACAACGTTGATATAAAGAGACAGCGGCACCATCGGAGTAATATTGGCAGGACTTCTGTCTGGGGCTCTGATAAAGCTTCATTAATGGGGTGGTCCATTAAATAAATAAAAAAAAAATAAATAATATATAATATATAAATATATATATATATATATATATATATATATATATGTATATATATATTATTATATATATATATATATATATATATATATATTAAATTGGAGACAAGACGGACAAAACAAAAAAAATACTTACCTACTTTTCTCTGCTGCTGCTCCTCCACAGCTCCCTCTAGACTTCCGGCTTCTTGTTCCAATACAGAGAAGAGGCCCACGCTCCATTCACTTATAATGAATTATTAGCCTCTCCAACATGTTGGGATGAGAGGAGTGAAGAGGAGCAGATTGCTGGGAGCTCCAGAGTGACATCAGCAGGGGAAAGCTGGGTACATCTAGGTTTTTATTCTTTTTTGGACCACCTTAGACCCAATGCCAAGTATTTTTTTTTAATGTTCAATTATTTTCAAAAGAAAAAGGGGCTGCTGCTATGGTGCAAGATAGCAACTTATAATGAGGGAGGGAGCAGATGCTTCAGCTGTATGGAGCCCTGAAATTACTTATGAGAGCCCTGTAAATATGTGTGCTGTGAACTCTTCACTGAATATGCGTCTGTCTCTACACAACACTGTAATCTGCTATTCTTTAATCTAGCACAATGCCTCATGTACAATATATTACTTTCCACTTTCAATATTCTGTCCCAAATGGACTGTTTCTGCTCCGGACTGACCAGTAGGGTTTGCAGTGCAGCTTTATTCCCTCCATAATCTTATTGATTTTACTAACTGTAATATGACAGTACAGTAGTTACACTGAAATTTGTCAGTGCAAAGGTTATGGATTGAATGAATCCAGAAAATGAATAAGCCAGTTACCTTCTCTACAATGGAGGCACTAAAGCAAAACAAATGTGATGGAGAGGGGGCTGCCTGCACAGAGACACCGGTAATATATAGAGCCACAGCTGACACATTTCTAAACCACAGGCTCCAATTCTGAGGGAATACTATCTGTATATGAAGGGATATATTGACAATGCATACGTTCTGCTTAATGAATGGGCTGTGGTGATGCCCATCAGTCCTATCTTGCAAGCAGTCCATCCATAGAGTGCAAGCTTCTGTACACGACAACTATACTTTTCTGATGGCTTCTGCATGGTCATGGCAGGAAATGTTATTATCCTGCAGGATTAATATGAGGATTGTCCTTGCATGTACGGAGGACGTTCTAGAGAGAGATGTCAAGGTTACAGCCATACCTGGAGTTGTAAGTGGTCCACAAGGTCTGAGTTCACTCTCACCATCAGAGGAAGGCAATGTAGCAAATGACACATGACAGTTTGGGGCCCTTTTACAAATTTTGACTTGGGGCCCAGAACCTTCTATTAGTTATCAAAACAAAGTAACATTTCTGAACACAGTGCTTAATTTACATGGAAATATGACTAAAGTCTATCTGTAATGAGTAAATGTGATATCTTATTTGGTTTGCAATCTTGGAGTCTACCATACCATAACAGCCTGGATCTATGCTGGGACTTGTAGTGTGAAGTTACCGATATCAGTCCCCTGCCTTAAAGCATTGCAGAGTACCACGATATGACTTGATAGAGCCCTGATGTCACAACCTCATCTATGCCGTTAGTATGTGCTCTTAAGTTAATTCATCCAAGAACCAGACCCCCGAACCTCAGTTATGTCTATGGAAATACACCCTGAAGGTCAACATCTGGACCAAGTGAGGACAAGTCAAAGATCTCCTTCTTGGGATCCAATAAATATGGTTTTATCATTGTAGCTTTCCCCTGAAGATTTATTGGATTTTGCTGATACTCCACCGTCTTTTTGCTCCTGCAGTTAGAATGTCAATTACTATGCATCACTTATAAGGTGTAATTTATGTTTAGCTCCAGTATTTTCTCTGTCTCCTTGTCTTATTAGCTGCTCGTCATTCTAATTTAATCCTTGTAAAGATGAAATCATTGTCAGAAATTTCAATAGCCCTCTTGCTTGCCCTAAGCCTCCGAATGCAGTTTTTCCAGGAGCTTGTGTAGAGGCAGGTTGCCAGCAGCGTCCGACTTATCTCTTTAAATTGTTCCGTATGCCGTGGTATGAGGTGCTATCGGTTCTGAATGTTAATGTCCCTGTGTGTGCTTCTGTCTCTCTCGCTTCCCCTGCGCGTGTGTGTGTATACCTCACTCTGCCTCTCCAGCCCCATCTCCCTGTCTCAATCTGAGTGCATGCATCTGTGTGAAAGAGGGGGAAAAATACATCAGTTTAGCACGGACATGCCTTTCTAACAAGGAGAAGAGGAGGAGAGAGTGACTAGAAAGGGAGAGAGAAAACAGCAGAATGACAAGGGACATTTAAACTGCTCAGATATTCCGTCCACAAGCAGAGAATCTAGAGAGACCAACTCGGGAAGGATATAGACCTGTGCAGATGCAACATGCAGCCGGGTTCAATTTCTAATAAGAACCTATGACATAAACAGAATTCTCCACCTGGAAATTCAATTTTTTTTATTTTTTTTTATTTCTTTTCTCAATTTTCCAAGTGGTTTCTTTATAGCCTTCCCCAACAAGAAGAAAAAAAAAAAAGCAGAGGAAAAGGTGATGCTTTATTTTCTCATCCACTTAACGTTGTTTAACTTTGAATGCAACATGTGTAATGTGCTCCTTTTACCTTGATAGATTCTGAACAACCTTGTCGGGTGCAGTGAAGAAGAAGCAAGGCAACAAGATTGGAAGCAAACTCTGAAAATAAGAAGGGGGAATGTGAAAATCTAACCTCAAGCCTCCTGCCAGGAATAAAGGACTCCCCCCACCTTCTCGATTTTGGAGCACTATTTTCTGAGAAGGGGCCAGATAATATGCCTGGTGCATAAACGTGTTCTGATCTTGTGTTCATTTTGTGTTTCTGCCTGTCACTGCATGACATCAATGGAACTGACACAGGGATGTATTAAGAGAAGCTTAGGCTCTTCTGGCAGGTCCTAGCTTACCACCAGCTGCCTCTGTCCTTACTGGTTTTGGGAGCGGTGCAATGAGAAGGTAAGTTGGAAGGATTTCCTACTTTTATATCCTATCTTCTTCACCACGCAGGGCCTGAATAGAGAGGTAATGCAGAAGTCCCAATCTTTAATCAATTCACCATCTAGAAGGTCACATCACATATCCCCTATTTTAACACACACCTATAGGGTAAAAGTTCCTTTATGAAATAGGAACTCCAGACAGGTTTTCTCTGTGTAAAAGCTTCACTTTAAGTAAAAGTGTGAAGTCTGGTTCTCTGGAGAGGAAGGAAAAAAAATCTCTTTCAAAAAATATCAAGGGCATTTTCATAAAAAGGAACATCCTATCCTGTTTGTGTTCTAATTCCACCGCAAGAAATAAATACCAAACACATTGAAGGGAAATCTTTTTTGACTTTTGCCCATGGGGAAAATTAGAGATCACATCATATTCTGTTAAAATTTGGATCATGGGATGTGATTTGCAGAATGTCACGGCTGCTGCTATGTGTGCGCTAACCAGGCTGATGTCAGATGTTTTAGTCTTTTCACAAATGTTGACATAGCCACAAGTTCTAATGTTAAATGTTTGGCAGGCTGAGTGCATATGTGTGTCCCCGTGCCTGTTTGTGTATGCCTCTCTGTGTGCATGTTTGTATCTCCAGTTCCTCTGCATTACATCCTTTTTTCTTCGTGTTTCATGGGCTATTGGCTTTGGAAGGCTTATCAATTTCCATTTGAAAAGCTGTTTCTTCTTTATTTAATTGCCCTTGCTTCTTGGCTCGTCTTGCTGGTGGGCATGGGAAGGGGAAGGAGGAGGGGGGTCTCAAAACCCAAAATGTTAAATAAAATATATAGAGAATCTAAAACACAAATGTCCACCCAATAATAGTATGCCTTAGGATGTATACCAAAGCAGTATAATCCTGCATGAAGAGAGGACAAATTGCTGCTGTTTTTCTAATATCTGGCACAAGAGCTAGTCTGAGCACACAGTTAATCTTATTTAATCATGCAGGCTCCTGCATTTTCCCACTGCTGACCGGCAGGGTCATGCAGCAAGCCGTACTCGTGGCCCCCTAGCAGCTATGTGGTTAAATGCACAGATATGGAATTTCTGGTTCTCCAATTAATTGACCAGTTTACTGTTATGGATACAAATTTGCTATTGAATATAGAGCCAGTTTCTGATCTCCGGTTTGGAGACTGCATTACTATGTCTTTAATTTACATGATTGTCCTCCGTCACTTTGCAGAATATCCTGTGAGATTAAAGGGCTGCAAAAATCCAAAGTAAAAGTTCTACTCCTCCAATTTGTCACTGCTCCAGATTATTCGATATCCTGTTATATTTTGAGATGTGATAATAATCCCTGCAATCTTACCTAGAATATCTAGCCTGGGCCAAAGGACATTTTGCTCTGCTGCATAGTCTTTCAGAGATTTGACCCTCGGCACATATTAATGAATACCATTATTTTACTACCATGGGTTTCCTCATTCCGATTCATTTCTTTCTCATTCACATTAAGATGGTACAATTACACTCCAATTACTATAATTTCTGCTCCTCCCCAATGCCGGGGGGGGGGGGGAACCTTTATAGGTTTTACTTGCATTCAACAGTGCCCTATGTTTGTGAGAAAGAGAACTACAGTTTACTTATCAAAATCAAATTGTTTCCATCTTTACATATTGATACTACTATGAAATGAGAAAATCAGATTTAAGGAATCATGTTTAATATATATTCTATGAATATTTGACTTTCTGCAATTCCAATTCATTTGATGTTTTATACAGTTCGTCATTTTGATACCTTTTGGTGTCCATACTTTCCATTGTCAATCATCATCTCAGCAAAACGCCACATCAATCAAGTGAAAGAACAATGTGGGGAATTTATCAAAACTGGTACAAAAAAGAGTGGGTACAGCATTTAATTAAAGTGGCCTCTGAAATATGAGAGCTGAAATCTCACTAATTTTCTTGCACCATGGTTAAAGATCCCAACCCCCCACTGAATTACTGGTCATTTAAGTTCAGTTGGCAGGGACATATGAACTGTTTCCAAATACCCCTGTGGCCAACTATTCATCCTGAACCTCCATTCATTCCAACTTTCATCCATCTGTTTTAGACTTATTAGCTCTCCTTGGAAGGAACCCAAATGCCCTCCCATCTAACACAGCAACTGCCGACTGATCTACCTGGCTTACATACAAGTTTTTGCTAGTCAACTTTTATTAGTATTATAGCAATGTACAGGCTGACTTTTTTAATTCTGCAAAAAAAAAGACTTTTGTGTTTTTGTATAAAGACATTAAAGGATTGCAAAAGAAACCAGACCAAAATTCACCATAAACCCTTAGTGTCCCCAGTCAATACTCTTTCTGATGTGTAGGCACTCTTGGAATATGTTTATTTTAACATGCTTTTAAGTGTTTCTCTCCCTTATGAGATTTAACAGATAGATTTGCTCAACCCTTTACACACCCAAGAGGCATATGAACCATCACCATGCAATGGCTTCTATTCTCTTGAGTACACAACAGGTTAATTGAGTGCACACTTAAATCTCTCTCCTCACTATAGCTAGGCCTCATGGATCTGCAAGTAATATTAGCTCATCAGAAGTTGTATGTATGACAGACATCAAGGGGAGATGCCAGTGCATTAAAATATTAAAAAGAAAAACAGTCTCTCAAACTATGGAAATGAACAATCTTTACATTTAAATAATCACTAAATCACATTTGGAAGATTTTAGGAACTCCCTTGCTGATGATCACTTTGCATGCTAGATATAGCATAAGACGACTCAGCATGATGTAAAATGTTATTCACTTACTGATTTACCTATCAGTATTCATCAGCTGGGAAAATGACTTTTTAAAGAAGTTAAAGCACATTTGGTGGACCAAACCGGAACCTAACCCTAAGATAGGGTTATATAGTATTATATATTAGTACCAGAACCTTTCACTGGATGAGAAATCAACAAAGGAAATAACATACAATGTGGGTTCCAGGAAAATTTTTTGGGTCAATCCAATAAGATGACATTGTATACAATTACTTATATTAGAGAAGTACCGGATGTACATTCATCAATGCACAAACATGAGTAGGTAAAATACAAAACAAAAATCAATTTATTAATGTTAGCAGTTTTCCTATTATAAGCATTGACAGCATACTGTGTAATAGTAGTCTGATGAGGGCTCTGACTGGTGGAACCTAGCTCAGTTTATAGAATAAAGGGGTCTGTCTCCTAATTATCTGCAATTAGCGGGAGCTTTAAAAATATCCAAACAAGCTCAGGCTAGGATCACATTTACGCTGAAGGATCCATTTGGAGCCTCTTTACCAGCTTCTGTCAAAAATTACAGAAAAATAGTGCAGCATTCAAAGTGACAGACACCATGACGAAAACCCAACAGACCTCATTTTAGTAAATCGGTGGCCATTGGTGTCTGTAATGAATTGGAACCTCTGACTCAGATGTGAACCTGGTCTTACTCTGCTGTTTTCGCATTTCCTCTTTAATAAAGTGGAGTAGGAATGAGCACATATGTTTCTCCTCCACAGTGGTAACGGGGGCAGGAGGGACACTATACTGATTAAACATTTACGGCTTCCATACATTATTACATTTATCTGACTGTGATATTTGATCATCATGCAGTTAAAAATCTAATGTGAGCAGAAGTCACTGATCTGATATATAGTATTATAAAAAGGGACTGTCCTATTTTGTAACTATACAGATTAGGAGTAGAGTGAAGTCTGAGATGATCCTATGCCTGGAGTGAAAGTTTTTACTACAATAAAGTCTAGAGAACAAGGGGTTAATGAGGATATACTTTTTTAATAGGAAGATTGGCCTCAATTTATCATCTGACAGACTTTGATCCTCCAGGTTGTGTAAGGTGTTGAGCTGGCAAGCTGCCTCTTTAGAAAAACAAATTATTATTTTAACTAATTTGCTGCAGAATTGCACCCTGATAACATAAAGCTGTGTCAGGTAACCACAAAGGGCAATGAATACATTTCAAGGGATTATTCTACTCTACCCTACTTTAGAAGCGGCGTGGGAGTACTGTACATAATACCCCTCAAGGTATAGATTGTCGTAGCTCTGCAAATCAGATCTCTGCTAAGAAAAAAGTTTCTACAGCCTCAGAGATTTATTTCTTTTACTGACACATTAAATAGAACAAAGATATGTGAATTTCTAAGGACATCTACTACATACAGTATGTTCATGGAGAGAGTAGTAATCTTATCTTATTAGCTGTCACGTATTAATTATTGTACTGAAAGAGGATAGAGTAATTGGGAGGTTCCCATTAAGGACTATTATTACTGATCATATAGCGTTAAAATGTAACATCTATATACAAAACACTGTTATGTAGCGTAACCAGTCCTTTGCCATACAGCCTAATAAGAGCTGCAGATCTAATTGAAGGTCACCCATTGGATACTTCTCTTGGCTTTGGACCACTGTAGATGCAAGGGCCCTGATCTAGAATCAGATATAAGGTAACCCTTACAGCACTGGAGTACTTGCTCATGACAGGTATAAACCATATATTTATGGTAAGCCTACAGCCTTCTTTGGTTACTCATGCAAGTCAATCCTTTCTCCTTTATGTCTGCTGACGAAATGCTCGAAACACAGTGGCAACACGCTCTGAGTAGTCCCCCGGGTAGTAGGTCCTCACGAAGGTTAATAAGGTGTTCTGCAGCAGCTGAGAATTACCATTAAATGTATGCAGGTTGCCTGAAGTCCACTCCATAAGTAGCTATGTATCTTATTACAATACATTGCTGTAACTTCTGTAGAGCCTATTGAAATCAGCCATTTTAAGGCAACATACATTGTATTGTGTACTGTACATAGACATTTTTTTTTTTACTACCTATTCATTTAGAAAGACTTTATTATGTCATAACCAAGAACATTGTTAAGGTTGGTGATAAATCTAGGAACACATCCAGACACAGGATGATAGAGCTCATTAAAGTATCCCTTTTTTAACTCTGTTAAAATTTTAAAGGTCAATAAAACCTAAAATAGTAACTTAAATAGGATAAAGATATTTCTCAAGACATTGATAAATCCATATGTAAACGTAGTATTATAAGGAAATCGGGACAGTGGTTAAGATCGGTAGTTAAGATCAGTGGTTAAGATTCATGTTCACGATATCCCAAACTGGAAATGTTTTACTCTGACTTTAACCCTTATCCTAACTATAACCCTAACTCTAACCCAAGCTTGAGGTTAGGGTTTTTACTGGTTTGTAAAGGTTATTTTACTGCTATGTGGCACTTCTGGTCAGCTGGCGATTTCAGCCTGGCATCACTTCTGGTCCAACATTATATTAGGAAAACCATTATTGCAGAAGTTGAAGGTATTGTAGAAACAAAATACAAGAAGAATGCCAAAGCGCACTCCTGGTGTGAGTAACGTATAAATAAGTGATCAAGATCGTATAAACAGGAATTTCACCTTTAGTAACAGGTGTGCAGGCGATATAATTCTCCAATATGACTTCCGTCAGGTATCGGACTTGCTGTGATAAAAGGGGCTGACGATTCCCACCTCCTCAATCGCAGGATTCTGTACCGAAAAGTTCCTCAATGTAGAGAATATTTTTTTATACTACCACTATAGTCAGAACTGACGCAATGGAACCATTAGAGGTAGAAGGAAAGAAGCGCTCTCATGAATGATGACTTGATTACGTCTGAAAACAACCGAAAGTGATGTTGGACTGAGAGCACCACTGCATCAGAAGCACCATTTAGTTAAGTCACACCTTATAAACCAATTAAGAATCCTAACACAAATCTACTTTGGGTTAGGGTTATAGTTGTAGTAAATTTTTGGGCTATTCAGGGCTCAGTCAAATTTGACCCAAACATCTTTACTGAACAGGGAATTTATCAAATTAATAATAGCATCACAATAAAGGCAGAGGTGGGCAGAAGTGCATTGCCCCAAAGCATTTTTGGCTTTGCACTTTTTCAGTGGTACTTCTTTTGAAGGTACCTACAAACTAGTTAAAACCCCTAAAACAAACTTTTAGTTAGGCTTGAATTGAATCATTCAGATTCAGGTCAGATTTGAAATTGACCAAGTCTAAAGTGCAACACTACTGAGGACCACTGTGAGGCAGAGTTTTAAAGGGGTTGTCTCATTACAAGGATTGCTTTTTAAAGATCTTGCAAAAGCAAGTCACTTTGTAACATGAGTCCATTAACAGTGTCCTACCTATTCCTAGATATCCCCTCTTGTATGGGCTGCATCAACTCCTCAGGTTGCTACAGATACAGACCTGTTTGACCTCTCCTGATAGGCTGCCAGCACTGGTCGCTATAGCTACAGACCTGGTGTCCTCAACAGCTTTTCACTGTAGGCCAGTAGAAGCCAGCAGAGCCAGTAAACACGCCCCTTAAGTTCAAAAATGAAACTGAGAAAACAGGACTGAGTTGAGATAAATTGATGTAGAGAGACAACCCCTTTAAGAAATGTGCAGCAATCCATTAATTCTATTAAAAAATATATATTTTCTGAAAAATTGAAGTTGCTTTCTTTAGTCATGATACTATAAAATATCTACATGAATATCTTTGTACATGAATAACATTGACATTGGGTTGGCTATGCATCAATAACTATCTCATTATAAGTAATATTGATTTAGTGAGGACAGATCTTGCATTATTGCTACAGACCTGATAAAGTCTGCAGAACATTTTCGGGTTATTTTTCTTTTGGCTTAAGAACCAGAATGTTGTATGTTTTAAGACAAAATTTGACTGCGAGACTTTAACCTCTAATAATTGAGTCAACAGAATTGCGGTAGGAATGTAAACTGTATTGTATTTAATTGACTTTGCTATGTGGCCTATATGATCAAAATTAATTACAGATAGGACATTGTTATGTCTACAGTAATAAGGAGAGCATGTTATTGTTTCTAATAAACACAAGCTATATAGGCTTATATTATTTAAAAGGTTTATCCACAAGATATAGATAGGTACATTTTCATATTGTCCATGTTAGTAGCCGGTATCTCACAAAAGTAAGTAAACACATCACATTTGTTAAAATATATTATTATATCTTTTCATGAGACAACACTGAAGAGATGACAATTTGATACAATGTAAAGTAGTCAGTATACAGCTTGTATAATAGTGTAAATTTGGTGTGCCCTCATAAAAACTCAACACACAGCCATCAATATTTACAAATATGTGAGGGGTGTACTCACTTTTGTGAGATACTGGAAGTTAGTCCATACAACTAGCCTTTTATTGCTGGCAGAGCCTTTAGATGAATCTGACTGGAGACTATTTGCAAAATTGTCTGCAACTTATTAGGATGTATTTTTATGAACAATAAACAAATAACTTCAATTAGAATTTTTGGATTAGTATAGTGTATGTAGCCTTCAACTATCCAAGCAGAACATATGACCTAGACTAATGACATGTTGACCACAATGTACTGAACATAGCCTTGCTGATCTTCAAGACGCATAGAAATATAAATTGTGTCTGTGTCTCAATAGGAAAAATGTGCCTAGAAATTCTGACAATTTATCAATTCAAAGAATGATCACTAGCCAAGAATTTGATATATAAGATTTTAACAATTTTTGACAACTAAACAAAGGTTTTTTGAAGCTGAAGATTTCTGTTATAGTAACACCACCTTATATAAGATTTACTATACTAAAGTATATGACTCCCTGTTGTTCCTTTGGTTCATATCATAAATTGATATATAGTATACCAGTCATGTTATATAGTTATATCTGTAGAAAGGAATCTATGGTGTTCGAGGATGTTTATAGTCTTCCAGTTATTACACTTGTGCTTAGTCAATTTTGCACAGAAGTCTAGGATTCTGCTGGACTCCAGTTACTGGCGAGGAATCTACTGTGAGAGTTCAGATGACAGTGACACATCCAGTACTGTGCCATCAGGCCACATGTCAGAGGGGAATGATGATCAAAGTATTCACAACATTTTAACATGTATTGTGTACTTTCCCATGACATTTATCATTACAACTTACAGTATATCACTGAAAAACATTGTGACAATGGTAATCACATGACAAGAGTTGTGCTTGCCACTGAGTCATTCAACAAATTTGGTCAATGATCTACCAACGAGCTTCACATCTAGCACCAATATTTTGTTCCTATAATTTAGTTGTCTTTAACCTGTTGTTCCGCTCATTGTTATAGAACTATGATTTCCAGCATACTCAGATGGCCACAGGCTGTTATGTCATCTTAGGACTTGTAATCTTGCAACATAATAAGAGCCGCAGGTAAAATCATTGATTTTACTGCAAGTGATAGTGTGTATTGTGCAATTGTCTTTATGTAGCATTATTTCACTCTGTCTCGATGAATGAATTCAATGATAACATGTCCCTTTAGATGATGTACAACATGTGGGGTATATTACATTGTATTCAGGGGCAGACATAGACAATTAAAGACCTCTGTGTAAGAACAGCGTGTGGAACTCCACTACCCTGACATACCCTCAATTATACTCAAACCAACATCTTTCAGTATTTAAAATGGACAATGAAAAATATTCACTTTTATTTAAGGTACACTGTGGCTTCTGTTGAAACACGAAATTCCACAGCTGGTGTTTTGGAAGACTGGCAAATTTCAGTATCAGATAGAGCACTATAACCACCACAAGCATCCTTTTTCTTATATTGTTTATTGTATTTATACAATATCTGAAAAGGATCGGTGTGACGGGGATTTGCCGACCAGTCTTCCAAAAGACCATCTATGGAATTTCTTGTTTCAACTGTCCTTCCATCTGAATTTCAATTAATGAGTAGCTGACCATGTACACAATATCAAGCAATTTGAGCATTGTGCCTCCAGTGCACAATGCTATAAGGTCAGAATTTACTATACACACTATATACACATTCCTATTCTGGTTACTG
The DNA here is from genome assembly GCA_025379985.1 of Phyllomedusa bahiana. Taxonomy (NCBI): domain Eukaryota; kingdom Metazoa; phylum Chordata; class Amphibia; order Anura; family Hylidae; genus Phyllomedusa; species Phyllomedusa bahiana. The sequence continues at coordinate 358,155 of JAODAL010000123.1, read as the reverse complement.
TATTACACAAGGAAGTGCTTCTGTCTCTTTCCCTTTCTTGCGGTAATTTTTGTGGGTGTTATCATGGACAACCCCAGCTCAATAGAACAATATTGTGGCACTAAGCTAATCACAGTCAGCTAATATTGAAGGGAAATGTATTAGCCTAACCTCGGAGAACCTGTCCCAAAAAGGACGACCCGACCGGAACCTTTCCCTACAAAATCTGAACCCTGTTACACCCTAGGAGGATTAATAGACTTGTCCCAATATGAGTTAATCTTCATAAGGTGAACCGGGTTCAGATTTTGTGGGGAAAGGTTCCAGTCGGGTCGTCCTTTTTGGGACAGGTTCTCCGAGGTTAGGCTATAGGATTCTTGCAAGCCTTGGTGCTGAGGGGTGTTACAGGGTCAGCTAACTCTATATTGTCGTGTTTCACTGCACATAGTTGGCACAAGGATACCATACTTCTGATACTTGTGTTTTTCATGGTCTTACAGCTTTGCATCTGCTTTAACCCCTTAAGGACCCGGCGTTTTTTGTTGTTGACACGTTAGTTTTTCCCTCCTCGCCTTTCCAGAGCCATAACTTTTTTTTTCCACCTACCTAGACATATGAGGGCTTTTATTTTGCGGGACAAAATGTACTTTCTAATGTCGTTATTCACTGTACTATAAAATATACTGAGAAACCGCAAAAAAATTCCAAGTGGGACAAATTGTGAAAAAAAAAAACATATTTTCACCACGTATGCAGATGTTTTGTTTTTACGGCGTTCAATCTTCAATAAATAAAATGTGTTATCTGTATTCTACAGGTTGATACCAAACATGTAGGGTTTCAGTTATGTTTTGGTACCGTTAAAAAATTCATAAACATTTTCAATTTTTGAAATTTGTGCATCGGCGCCATTTTGTGCGACCAATAACTTTTTTGTACTTACATCTACGGACATCAGTGAGGGTGCATTTTTTGCGGGCTGAAGTGTGCTTTTTATCGCTAGCAGTTTGGAATGCATGCAACTTTTTTGATCACTTTTATTCAATTTTTTTGAAGTGACGGAAAATGACCAAAAAACGCAATTTTGGCGTTTGGAATTTTTTTTCTTCTATGGTATTCAGTGTACGGGATAAATGATGTTATATTTTTATAGATCGGATGTGGCGATTCCAAATATGTGTAACTTTTTTATTATTTTATTGTTTTTATTTGTAAAATTGGGGAAGGGGGGTGATTTGAACTTTCTTTTTTTTATTTTTTGGACTTTAAAACTTTATTTATTTTTACTTTAACTTTGAGTCCTCCTATGATGCTTGAACACTAGGGGGCGCGATCATTAATACAGTCTAATGCATTGCATAGACAGTGCATTAGACTGTACATAGATGGTGGTTTCCCCACTTCCTGTCAACAGCCGGAAGTGGGGCAAACCAGGACATGGCAGTAATCGGAGTCTTCACAAGGCTCCCCGCTGCCATGTCCAAGTGTTGGATTGCTGCAGTTATGCTGTGGCGATGCCGATCACCCTGAAGAACGGTGCGCGGCATTAATTTCGCTTATGGCGAAGTACGTCCGCAATTACTCCTAAAAATAAGCCATGTGAAAATACCCTTACACTCCCGGGCTGTCCAGAGAGGAGACAGCAGCAGCATGTTCGCCACTGCTGAACCGATGGAAGGCAGAAGGAGGTCCCTCCTTTTGCCTTTGTCTTAACCGCAGTGCTGTAATACATTGCGGCAGCTAAGGGTTTAATCAACTGTGGCTGGAGCGCATTTCGGCTGTTGGTGATGCAGCATGAGAAAAGCAGTAATATACCACTGTTTTCATGATGAGCTCGCAAGACCTTCATGACATACCCATGGAGAAAATATGGAGAACGGAAATAATCAACCCCTTACTGACAAATGTCAAATGTCGGTAACGGGTTAAATATTTCCATTCTCCATATTTTTGTATTGATATATACGGTTAATTTTAATTACCCCGGTTGTCTAGGGTACTGAAATGGTAATACTGATGGAATCAGGCTTCGCTTTATTCGGCCATTATATTTGTTGAGCCATCTTGACTATCAGCTTTGATGTATTGTTATAGTACAGTTCCGTATAACAATATTCAAACTGTTATAGTCTTATCTTTCTATGATCTCATCTTAGCATTGACTAAGTGTCTCTAGTTTCTCCTCAAGGGAGAATCCAAGACTGAATTTTTTTGACCTTTGATTTAACAGAAGCGCCCAGAGGAGTTGCTATTATGATGTGACGTAAAAATTGGAATCCATATAGCTCACCGAGTTAGTTGTTTATCACATATACTAGCACATTTACAAGTTCTGGTAGACTTATAGAGAAAATAAAATAGAAACCAGTAGTTTTATAAAATAATATGTCCATATTTAGTGTTCCATTGCATAAAAGGATATAAAATGTGGATATAACACAGGCTATAAAAAGCCATGTCTTAGTTACATAGTTATTACAGTTGAAAAAGACCATCAATTTCATCTAAGGGTGGGGGGAAAATGTGAATGAAGGGATGAATACTGATGAATACTTTGGATCCCATAAGACAAGAACTAATCTGCCCTAAACGAAGATTTAATTCCTGTTCCAAAGTTTTCCTCAGACTGGATCCAGATATTTCATACGGCTACATAAGTACAGTATTAATATTTTTTAGTTTTAGGTAGTTTTCTAAGCCTTTCTTGAAACTCTGAACTGTTCTTGCTGTGACCATCTTCTCAGGCGACTGTTCCACAGATTCACTTATCTCATGGTGAAGAAGGCTTTTACCTATGGAGATTGAATCCTTTTTTCTCTAGACGAAGGGAATGTCCCCATGTCTTTTGAGGGGATTTACATGAAATAGCTTTTCACCATACATTTTATAAGGACCATTTATATACCTATACAAATTAGACATGTCTCCCCTGGAGTCATCTTTTCTCAAGACTATATAAATTTAATTCTTTTAACCTCTTCTCATAACTAAGATGCTCCATTTCCCTTATTAGTTTGGTTGCTCGTTTTTGTACATCCTTTCTATAAACTGGAGCCCAGAATTAAACAAATGAAGCCCCACCAATGCTTAAAATAGTGATAATATTACATCCCTGTCCCGCAAGTCCATGCCTCTTTAAATACACACCAATATCCTTATGGCCTTAGAGGCAGCTAATTGACATTGCATGGTGTTCTGTAATCTCTGATCTACAAGTAACCCAGAGCTTTCTCATCAATCGACTCTCCCAGTTTTTTACCCCATAGGACATATAATGCCTGGAGATTGTTAGTACCCAGATGCAGAACATTTGCCAAGTGGATGCCCAAACACTCAGTGTGTCCAGATCTGCTTGTAATTTACCAACATCTTCCATAGATTGCACTACATAGCTTGGTGTCATCTACAAAAATAGAAACAGTGCTATTAATAACCTGACCTATATGATTAATAAATACATTAATTAAAAGAAGACCCAGTACTGAGCCTTGGGGTACATCACTTATAACCGGAGACCATTCAGAGTTGGAGTCATTTACCACCACTCTCAGAGTATGATCCTATCGCCAGTTTTTTAATCCAATTACACACTGTTATTTCTAATTCAATAGATTTTAATTTACCGAATAAATGCTTATGAGGGACAGTGTCAAACGCCTTTGTATAGTCTAAAAACACTATATTTCCAGCTGCCCCGCTATCTAGACTACTTAACTCGACTACTTAACTCTTCATAAAAAACAGATCAGGTTGGTCTGACAACTTCTGTAAAACCTTAGTAAAACCATGCTGGCAATAACTTATAATATTATATCCATCCACATAATCCTGTAAATAGTTCCGTATGAGCCCCGCAAACAGTTTTCCCACAATAGATGTTAAACTTACTGGTCTATAATTACCAGGGCAAGACCTAGAGCTCTCTGTTTTAAGATGAGGACCACATTTGCCTTGTGCCAGTCTCCTCTTTAAAACTCTTTACAATCCCTTGGGTGTAAACCACCTGGGCCTGGAGCCTTGTTCGCATTCAGTTTATTTAACTTGGTTTGGGCCCAATTTATCATATCAGTTGATGTATTAACCATACTGGCATTGCCTACATCCACACTGGGCCTACCCACATCAAAGTGACCCTGCCTACATCAGAAGTGACCCCACCTCCATCAACTACTTTCTCCTCTTTTGTATATACAGAACTGAAGAACCTATTTAGTACCTCTGTCTGCTCCTGATCCCCAGTGACCAGCTACCCATTGTTATTTAAGGGTCCTACATGCTCTGAGTTTTTTTGGCATTTATATGTTAAAATAATCCCCTGGGGTTTATTTGCTATGCTTGGCCAGTTGCCTTTAATTTTGAATTTTTCCTGATTTTATCTTTTAAAATGGCCTTTTTAAATGCTCTTTTTGTTATTTATTGCCCTTTTAACAGAAGGTAGAAGCCATGTTGTATTTAATTTTAATCACCTACACTTGTTATCTAGATGAATACATTTTGCTATATGTTTCACAATGTATATTTAATGTGAAGCCCATTTGGCTTCTACATCACTATTTGATAATAGCTGCTTCCAGTCTATGTCCTGTATTGTGGCCCTCAATAAGGGGAAACTGGCCTTTTCAAAATTAAATGTTTTTTTCCCTCCTGGTCTGTGATTGTTTTTCCCAGTTTAAACTAAAACAAATTATATTGTGGTCACTAGATTTTCAGAAACAGTGACCGCTCCAACAAGTTCTGCTTTGTTAGAAATTACCAGATCCAATAAAGCACTTTTGCAGTTTGACCAGAACCGTGACCACAGTCAATATCTGGGTAATTGAAGTCACCCATTATCACCACTGTACCCACCTGTGCTACCCGCTTCATTTGTTTGTGCAGCTGACTCTCTATCCTCAGTGATGTTGGGGGGGTTGTAAAATACCCCAGATTTTTTTTCTGTGTTAACCCCCCTTGTATTTCCACCCACAAGGTTTCCACATCTTCACGACATTGCCTCTTCTGCGCTTCCTTTATATTACTCCTTACTTACAGACACACTCCTTCTCCCTTCCTGTTTGCCCTGTCCTTCCTAAATAGAGTAAAATCCTGATGGTTAACAGCTCAATCATGCGAAGAGTCCAGTCATAACTCAGCAACACCAACCACATCAATCTGCTCCTCTAAAACTAGCGCCGGTTTTACACATTCTGTAGATGGCATGGGATTGTTAGTAAATCTTTTGGTGCCAAGGTATCTGCTTGCCTGTACATCTTGAACAATAAATTTCTGTTGTGTTCAAGATAATAATTTTTTCAAGGAATGCCTGGTGATCTAGGGTAGTAAAGGGGTTAAATACAATATCCTTGGTGGTTTGGGGGAGTGAAGGAGTTAAATATAATATCCTTGATGGTCTAGGGGAATCAAGGGTTACATACCAGCAGTGCCTATTTTAACCCCTTACCGACATTTGATGTACCCATACATCATGGAGCTCGCAAGATCGCGGCATATCACCACTGGCATCATACTGAATCACCCGCGGCTCCAGTGCGCTCTGGAAACAGATGATTAACCCCATAGGAGGTCTCCTACAGGACAGGCTGGGAGTGTAAGAAACGCTTCTAGGCTGTCTGTGACGTCACCATGCCCCGCAATGCATGGTGACTGACAGCCGCCATGGAGACCAGTATACAGCAGAAATGCTGTGTACTGATCTCTATTGTATCAGTGATCTGAAGATCATTGATACAAATTTCCTGTTCGAAAAGTAAAAAAAAAATTTAAAAAAGTAAAAAAGTTAAAAAAGTAAAACACAAACATGAAAAATAACATATAATTGCATAACCCCCCTTTTCCCCTTTACAAACGCCAATCACCACAAAAAATATAAAAAATAAAGTAATCATATTTGGTATCACTGCATGTGCAACGACCTACCCTATAAATATATCATGTTAATTAACCCGCAAGATGAACACTGTAAAAAAAAAAAACAGTCACAGAAATCAGATTTTTGTTCATCCCGCAGCACATAAAATGGAATAAAAACTGATCAAAAATTCATATAAAGGTCAAAGTGGTACCAAGTAAAATGTCCGTTTATCCCACAAAAAAGCCCTTACACAGCTCTGTATATGGAAAAAATAAAAACATTAAGGCTATTAGAAGATAGCCATGCATAAATATTGTTTTACACAATAAAAACACTTTTTTTTATTCTAAAGCGCTTCAGCATAAGAAACTATATAAATTGGGTCTCTTCATAATCGTATCACAGAGTAAAACTAACTTGTCACGGATAATACACAGTTATCGCTGTTAAAAATAAAAAACACTACTAGGATTGCAGTATTTTCTTCACCCTGCCTTCCAAAAAATGGATTTAAAAGTGATCAAAAAGTCTTGTCCCCCAATAATACTAATAAAAAGTCAAATCATCCCACAAAAAACAAGCTGCTATACAGCTTCGTACTAAGAAATATAAATAAGTTATGGCTCTCAGACTATGACAATGCAAAAACGTGTTTTCCTTTTTGAATAAAAGTGTTTTTATTGTGTAAAAGCAGTAAAACATAAAAAATATACAAATTGGTTATCGCTGTAATCGTATTGACCTGCTGAGTAAAGCTAGCATGTCATTTATGCCAAACGGTAACCATTGTAAAAAATTAAAAAATAGCTGCTGTGTTTTGTTCAAAATACCTCACAAAAACCTTAATAAAAAGTGATCAAAGCGTCATATGCACCCCATAATTCTACCAATAAAAACATCAACTCATCCCACAAAAAAACATTTCATAATCTACTCTGTATACAAAAAATAAAAAAGTTATGGCTATCAGACTGATAACATAAAAACACAATTTTTTATAAACGCATTCTATTGAGTAAAGGTAGTAAAACATAAAAAACGGTATAAAAGGTATATAATTGCAACTGTACTGACCCGCATAATAAAGTTATCATGTCATTTACACTATACGAATTCTGTAAAAATGAAGCCCAAAAAACAATGACGGAACTGCGTTTATCATGGCCCAATGCTAGAAGACTATGGAACACCTGTGCGCCCAAAATGCGCAATACACCCCTAAATGAGATCCATGAGGAGTATTGAATCCAAAATGGGGCAACTTTTGGAAGGTTTCACCTGTTCTGTTACTTTGAGGGCCTTGCAAATGTAACATGGCACCCACCAAAATCTGTGTTCCAAAAGCTAAATAGTGCTCCCTCCCTTGTACACCCTGCCATGCGCCCAAACATCAGTTTACACCCAGATGTAGTGGATTTCCGGACTTAGAAGAAATTGCGTAACAAAATTTGGGGTGCTTTTTTCCAGGATTCCTTGTAAAAATTAAACATTTTCAGCTAAAATTTCAGATTGTTGAAAAAAATTATTTTTTTCATTTTCACAGCCTAATGCTCAAAAAATGTGTGAAACACCTGTGGGGTCAATATACTCACTACACCCCTGGATATATTCCTTAAATGCTGTAGTTTCTAATATGGAGTCTTTTTAGGGGACTTTATTCAGTTTTAGCACCTTAGGGTGTCCTCAAACATGAAATGGAGCCTAAATAAAATCGTAATGAAAATGAGACCCCACAGTCTGGTAAGTGCTCCTCCTACTCTGAGGCTTGTGGTTGAGCCAAATAGCGCACTAGGGCCACATATGGGATATTTCTAAAAATGGCAGATTCTGGGGGATTGATGTTGAGTTGCATTTACCTGGTAACATCTACCGTGTTCCAGTGAAAACTTGATAAAAATTGAAAATCTGCAAAAAAAGTGAAATTTTGAAATTTCACCTCCGCTTTGTTTTAATTTCTGTGAAATACCTAATGTGTTAACAAACATCCTAAATGCTGTTTTGAATATTTTAAGGGATGTAGTTTTTTAGATGGGGTAATATGTGGGGGTATCTAACACACAGGCCCCTCAAAGCCAAGTCAGAACTGGACTGGTCCCTAAAATATCTATTTTGCAAATTTTCTTGAAAATGTGAAAATTACTACTAAATTTCTAAGCCCCCTAATGTCATAAAAAAAGACATTTAAAAAATGATGCCAACCTACAGTAGACATATGGTAGATGCTAGTTATAAACTATTTTGAGTGGAATAACTATCTGTCTTACACGCAGAAATTTTTGAACAAATTTTTCCAAATTTTCACGATATTTTGATATTTTTCACAAATAAACAAGGATTTTATGGACCAAAATTTCTTACTATCTTAAAGCACAATGTGTCACGAGAAAACAATCTCTGAATAACTTGGATAGGCAAAAGTGTCATAAAGTTATTCTCACATGTCAGATTTCAAAAATGAGGCTCTGTCAGGAATGTCAAAACTGGTTGTGGCAGTAAAGGGTTAAAATATTAAGGATGCTCTAGCTTCCTCTAGCAATCTACCAGGTATGGCTGTAAATTGCTTGGCATGCAGACACTGCATCATCATCTATGAGCAAATCGCAAAGCCGCTCACCTGATCCAACTGGTTTTGCAATTAGCTGAGGGAGAGTGTGAGGGGTAGCAGGATATTCGTAATTTCCTGTAGATAATGGACTGTACAGACTATATATTCACCCCTAGACAGAAGATATTTAATTAATTCTTAATATTCATTAGTCTGTCTCAAACCCCTCAACAAAATTAGAAATTATGTGTTATTTAAAGAATTTCTATATTTTATTACTGCTTTGTTAATACTCTTCTATAAAAGCTTTGCCTGATACTTTCTAGTCTTTTCATTTAAATGTATTTATTTATTTTGAAAAAAAAATTTCACCCAGTTTGTTTTGCTATACTGATGTAGAAAAAAATGAAGAAAAAAAAATTTGTTAAAAAGTCTTTTCACCCTTTTCTGGCATAAAATGTGCCTAACTGAGCCGCCTACGATGCCTAATGTGCCTAATGAATGTGTTAGGTGCATTGTTCGTAGGACTCAACACTTTCTAAAGCGCCTAACATGAGCGGGCATTTTGGAGGCGTGTCACACCACATTCATAATATTAGACACATATATGAATGTTGTTCGGAAAAACTAGGTGCAATACTGCTCAGACAGGCAGACCTATTTCAATGTGGTCTGCCTGAGTCTGAGAAGTCGAAGTGGATATAGATTTGCTGAAAGAGGCACAAATGTCCAATATTTCTCAAATTACAGCAGTACAATAATAATAAGAGATTTCTGATTATTATCAGATTATATAAAATGAAATTATTTAAATTTAATAAATAATGTTATCATATAAAATGTATATAAAAATATAGATATCCCAAAAATATTAAAATATCTCCTATAAAATGCATTTAACTTTAATAGAATCTAAAAATAGTTTTACATTAAATAACCCACTGATGATGATGATCAGATTTTAAATTCTATTATTTTTGCTACATTAAATTTGAAATTCATTTTTGCTGCTCTCACCCTTTATTCTTCATACAGCAAGAGCCATAACAGCACAGGTATTGCTGAGATCTGTGGTCCGCCAAGTAAGATTAGTACCATAGTTTCTATGCACAGAGATGCTATTCTAATGACTGTTCTTTTATTTTCAACCTATCTATATCCTTTATCTATATTACGTGCACTTCTTATGCACCTACGTTTTGTAATGCGGCAAACACATAGACGAGACGCGTTGAACTTTAGACTCCGTTTATAATCGCACAAAAAACACTTTCATACATTCAGGCGCATTATACACTGAAAACGAGTCTCGACAATTCACTTTGAAGCACCTTTCTTCATACATGACTCCCTTTGTGTTTTCATGGTTATAGATGACAAAACAATCTTGTATATTCCTATTATGCAATAATACTTTATTATATCTGATCCTCATTTGTTGTTAACCTCCTAAATGCTAAGAATAGGGAGACATATAGAAAGGCGTCTGACTACAGAATCAGACTGCAAACTTTGACCATGGAGACAGAAATGTCTTCACAGGACCCAAAAGGTAGCATATAATTAAACAATACTATTAAGAGTTACATAGTAGTTACATTGTTAGTACAGCTAAAGCAAGACATAGACCCATCAAGTACAACCAAGGGACGAGAAGGCATGTAGATGAAGAAAAGAAGTGTGAGTAAACTTGAGTAATTTGTTTACACCTATTGATCCAGAGGAAGGCGAGAAAGCCATAAGGCATGAACCAATTTCCCCCGTAGTGTTGTTTTATTTTTATAGTAGCTGCACTGGAGCCATAAAGGAAATTGGTTACACAGGCACATGTACCCTCTAACAGTGCAGTATGAAATCAATACATATTATTGTCAATACGGAGACTTAAAAGGTGACGGACTTCATATAGTTTCAGTACTCCAGTTTTACTTGGTTGCAGTGTACCAGTGTGTTTCTGGAGGAACACACACCTACTTGTAACAATTTGTCAATCTCTCCCTTTTAAAAGTGCTCATCTAAGATAAAAAGCTAACCAAAGCCAGGAAAAATGTAATTGTCCCTATGAACATGATGCATACAGCATACTAATCTCTATGTAGCCAAAAAGAAAAAAGATACAGTTCACCATACTGGATACTGAAGATCCAAACAACGAAGACAGCAAACCATTTGCAGAACCCAGAGATTAAATGTACATGCAACTAGATAAAGGTCCAGCACAAGCTCATAAAATCAGTTCACTTTATTTTCATTCACATTCCTAAAAAATCCATAAAACTTAATGTGTAGGATGAGGCAAGAAAGCTGAAATGTTTAAAAACACGTATTCATATTACATGGTGTTACTCATTTGAGCTACATTTAGAGCCTCTTGCCTAGCAAGCCAGTATTCTACTCTGCACAGATGAGGGGCAATCATCCCAAAACAGCTGTCTGCAGATGAAAATCTGGTATAGCTTTAGTCCCAGTCATATTTCAAGGCTCGGTGATTTGAGTGGCTTCAATGTTACATCGAATAGGTCCATATTGCAACTCATTCAGCTTATTTAAATATATTTAAATTGAAGAGGAGCGACCAAGACATATAAGTTTCCATGCACCTACACCAATAGAGGATATCCATTTTGAGGTAGGCTATAAACAAAAGCTCTGCTTGAAACAAAAAGCAGTGCACGGAACCAAATCCCCAGTCGCAGGACAAATGGAAGTCCAATATAAAAAAAGATGGCATCCAGTAGGAAGCAAAAGTGGATGACTTTATTTCATATTTATTGTGCAGAGGGTATAAAAAACACACCTACGTGTTTCGGGCATTTTATTTACCCTTGTCCACAGCAGCCTTTATTGAGATCTGAGCTTTTAAGTTTTTTTTTTAATGTGGAATGGAATGAATGAAATTGATTTTATGAGCTTGTACTGCATTTAGTTGCATGTACAGTATATTGGTCTCTATGTATCAAAAATGCTAAGACTGTAAAACTTTGAGATGAGAAGGGATTGAGTGACTTTTGTATGAAAAGGCTGAACAATACTCCATCACACTGGTTAGTCTTTTTAGAATTTTTTGCTCACATTTTGTCTGTAACACTGTAATACAGGGTATGACTCCACCCAGCCTACATACATATACGGCAGCAGATTATTATTAATTATAGCCTACATAGATCTCCCAGAAGGCTCATTTATATTTCACTATAAACGTCAATGGATCATTCTTACATTTATATGGGAAATTATCAGTCACAGTAATTACTGTGTCCCTATTATATATAACAGTTATGTTGGTATTAGTATTATTGATACTGCACATTAAGGCATATTAGTATAATGTTTAAATTAATGGTCAATTACAAAGTGAGGAAGCTGGAAAGCAGATTCTGGGGGTTTCTAAGGGATAGCTGATATCATGAAATTTTCCTGATCTTTTACTGTAGTTATTTCCGGCAATGTAGGGATCTTTATAAACCTCAGACCCATGAGACCAGGAGAGTGGGCATAAGGGATGCAGATGTTATGTGTGGGGCTGACAGAGGTTAATGCTCCAGCTGCAGGGACTTTAGTGGTGCAAGAAAAATGTCAGATGGAAACATTGTTAGGATATGTTCACACAATATATTTCTGGGGCATACTTTGGCATGTAATTGCACCGAAGTATGCCCCGCAAATACGGCACAATTAATTAACAAGTACAGCACTTGTTCAGATTATGCTGATTTTATGACCGTATTTCTCGCCGCATAATGTACAGTGAAGGAAATCATTATTTGATCCCTTGCTGATTGTGTAAGTTTTTATGACAGAATCCCTACTTTTTCACAATAAACATATAACCAACAGCTGATAGTCTACATATGAGCCATGTCCAGAGCTCCTATAGTCTTTAGCATAAATGGTAGTAGACCATATAGTATTTTTCTTGCATTTATTCATATATATCCAAACAAACGTCTATAAACTTTAAAACATAGAATTTGAAACAGTTAAAAGTCCTTAGACATAGCATGCTGTGGTATTCTCAAGTTTTAGTCCAGTATGTAGACCTTCATAGATTCATTTAGTTAGTCCATGTCCGGATAGCAGAGAGACGCCTAACATCGGGCGAGATGCACACCTGTGTTGCACATCTGGTTGGACTATTTGCAGTCTAAGCAGATGCAACAGCACCTTCTTAAAACCTGTGCAACTGTGCCAGGGTCTAATTCCTCCATTTGTAGGTCTTGGTAGGTGGTAGGTATAACAACAATATATACCAATTGCCTGCTGGAAACAGATTGCAGCCATTTTCCACTTTACTCATTGATATGCGGTTCAGACAAAAAACTTGACAGAAGGTAGCAGGGTTGTAACACACATAGTAACAGTAGAATGTGAATCCTACATTCAAAACATGTAGCATCTCATAAAAGTGAGTACACCCCTCACATTTTTGTAAATATTGTATTATATATTTTCATGGGACAACACTGTAGATATGACACTATGATACTATGTAAAGTAGTCAGCTTGTATAACAGTGCAAATTTGTGCAAAATGCAAAACAGTGCAAAAATAACTCAACACAAGGCCATCATAAACAGCTGGGAAAAAAAAGTGAGTACACCCGTAAGTGAAAATGGACAAATTGTCCACAAAGTGTCAATATTTTGTGTGACCACCATTATTTTCTCTGTGAAGTTCACTAGAACTTCACAGATTGCCACTGGAATCACAGAGCTGGTGGATGTTAGAGACCTTACACTCCTCCACCTTCCATTAAGGATGCACAATAGGATTTAGGTCTGGAGACACGCTTGTCCAGTCTAGCACTTTTACCCTCATTTTCTTTAGCAAGGAAGTGGTCATCTTGAAGGTGTGTTTGGGGTCATTATTATGTTGGAATACTGCTCTGTTGCCCATTTTCCCATTTTTCAAAGAGTGGGTATCATGCGCTACTTCAGTATGTCACAGTACATGTTGGCATTCATGGTTCCCTCAATGAACTGTAGCTCCCCACAGCTGGCAGCAACTTTTGCAGCCCAAAAGATAACACTACCACCATGCTTGACTGTAGGCAAGACACATTTGTCTTTGTACTCCTTAGCTGGTTGCCGCCACACATGTTTGACACTATCTGATCCAAATAAGTTTATCTTGGTATCATCAGATTGTAATACACAGTTCCAGTAACTCATGTCCTTAATCTGCTTGTCTTTAGCAAACTGTTTGTGGTTTTTATTGTGCATCATCTTTGAAAGAGGCTTCCTTCTGGAACAACAGCCATGCAGACCAATTTCATGCAGCATGTATGGTCTGAGCATTAACAGGCTGACCTTGAACCTCTGCAGCAATACTGGCAGCACTCATCTATAGATATGACACTCAGCAAGTGCACTCAACTTCTTTGGTCGACCTTGGTGAGGCCTGTTCTAAGTGGAACCTGTCTTGTTAAACCGCAGTATGGTCTTGGCCACCATGCTACAGCTCAGTTTCAGGTTATCTTCTTATAGCCTAGGCCAGTGATGGCGAACCTTTTAGAGACCGAGTGCCCAAACTGCGACCGAAATAACCTTAGTTACCGCAATGTGCAGACGATGTCGGCACAAAGCAGGGAGGTGACGTCGGGAAGCAGGGCCGCACAACAATTAATACGAGGGATGTGACGGCCGCTTAGCCCATCCCTCTGCCATATTTCCACTATACAGTGACCATATAGTGGTAGATAGCAGTGTACACAGGTGCTCAGCAGACAGTTGACTGAATAATACCACAACACCATGACCACATATCATCACCACATAGTGACTGAATAATACCGCCACGTATCACCACCACAAAGTGACTGAATAATGCCGCCACACCATGACCTCATATCACCACCACATAGTGACTGAATAATACCACCACACCATTACTGAATATAAACCATTATACTTTGCACACATATAAGAGGTTACAGTTCAGGCACATTTATTAACTCACAGGTGACGCTTCTCTCAACCGACACTCATCCCTTCAGATTTGGGCACAATTATCTTAGAGTCCTCACTGTTCCAGCAACCCCTTACTTATAGGTATATAAGTCCCCTCAGGTAGGTGTATAGGTCCCCTCAATTAGGTAGGTATATAGATTTATGTCCCTTCAATCAGGCAGATATATAGAGATAGGTCCCCTCAGGCAGACAGATATATAGATATAGGTCCCCTCAGGCAGTATACAGCTTTCCACAGGCAGTATACAGGTCTCCACAGGCAATATACAGGTCCCCACAGGCAATATACAGATCCCTACAGGCAGAATACAGGTCTCCACAGGCAGAATATAGGTCCCCACAGGCAGTATACAGGTCCCAACAGGCAGTATACAGGTCCCCACAGGCAGTATATAGCTCCCACAGGCAGTATACAGCTCCCCACAGGCAGTATATAGCTCCCAATAGGCAGTATAAAGCTCCCCTCATGCAGTATATAGATAGCTCCCCACAGGCAGGATATAATGTCCATCAATAAAAGTAATAACATTAATACTTAAACGCGTTCCTCTTCTGCCCATCACTGGCGGCGTGTTGGCGTCATCACGCTGCAAGCGCTAGGACACTGCTCCGGCAGTTCCTCAGCCGCACAGCCTAAGATAGCTGTGCGGCCGAGGAGAGGCAGCATCACGATGATATAACTACATCGCGGCGCTGCCCAGATGAGCACCACGGGGCCGCGGCGGACCCTCAGTGCTGAAGGTCCACGGTGGGCCCCGCTGTGTTAGATCTGGGGCCTATCGGAGGCCCCGTGTCCGACACTGTGACCCGGATGCCGAGACCTCCCAGCATGGCATCTGGGTCACAGTGCAGGAAGCCAGCAAGTGGGCAGCCTGGCATGCATACCAGCCTAGATGGCCCCTGAGTGCCATCTCTGGCATGCGTGCCATAGGTTCGCCACCACTGGCCTAGGCCATCATTAAGTAGCACAACAATACTCTTTGTCAGATCCTCAGAGATTTATTTGCCATGAGGTGCCATATTCAACTTCCAGTGACCAGTATGAGAGAGTGTGAGAGTGATAACACCGAACTTAACACACCTGCTCTCCATTAACACCCGAGACCTCTTAACATTAATAAATCACATGACACCATGGAGGGAAAATGGCAAATTGGGCATAATTTGTTCATTCTAATTTAGGGGTGTACTTACTTTTGTTATCAGCGGTTTAGACATTGATGGCTGTGTGTTGAGGGAACACCAAATTTACACTGTTAGAGTATGTTCACATGGCGTATAGCTTCACATACCTGTGCACGCCGCTATACGGCAGCTGTTTGAAAGTACGCGCTGGCCAGCATGTATTTCGCACAGCGCTCTCATTGCCTTTAATTTTCACTGCCGATTAAGCGCCGGAAAGTAGTGACATGTCACTTCTTTCTCCTGTTGCTCAGTATGTGCCAGGGAACATAACTGAGAATCATAGCTCTCAATGAGTGCTACGATTTTACCATATTGTAGGGCGTACTTTGGGCCTATTGCAGAGCAATTACGCCCCGAAGTATGCCCCGCAAATATACTGTGTGAACACACCCTTATACAAGCTGTACACTGACTACTTTACATTGTATCAAAGTGTCATATCTTCAGTGTTGTATCATGAAAAGATATAATAAAATATTTACAAAAACGTGAGGAGCGTACTTACTCTTTTGAGATACTATAAATAATTGACATATTTTGTCACACTGCTGCCCCCTATGTGTTCCTTTACAGCGCTGCAAGAGTGGCTTTGGCTTTATCAGCAGCTCATGTGTATAGCAGACTACAGTTCCCATCATGCATTGGCGACATCTATTCCACATATTCAATAGGAGTTGAGTTTTGCATACCAGAATAGCTCTATAACTTTTACAGTAAAGCCAAACTTATAAAAATCACAAGAGGCTGTGTCCTACCTTTATAGGTAGATTCTTCTGAACCACTGGAGAGCAGATTAGTAAAGTGTGAAGGATCTAATTCACATTTCTGTCCCAATTTCACTTGAGCTCTAGGACATATATTCCTCTTAGCTCAGCAGCAGCTTATCCTACCCTTCTCCTAGCTGCCCTCACTCCTCTATATGACACTCCTTATGGCACTAGCCATCTACAGACAGTCTCCAGATGGTAGCGCCTCTCTCTCTAGACTACTCACGACTACTCACACTGCAGTTATTGTCTTCTTCTCACTGGGATGGTGGAGACCGTCGCTCATCCTGCATCTGGGGATCTCAGCACTCCATGGCAGGCTACTCAGTTGTTTCTTTAGGCACTGATTGAGGGCTCCATTTTCTTTTTTTTTCTGGTAGATTGTGTATAAAGTACATGACCTAAAGACTTAGACATAGAAAGTGATTTCCAGCTTCCAGCAGCTCTGTTATATCTAAGGACTTGCTTTATCTAGATTATATTTCTGCTTACTTTTCTTTAAAGAGGCTGTCCGCTTTATAATGTCTTTATAATGTATTTGCTTATAATGTGTTTAATAGGGAATCACTATGTGGTCAGCACAAACATGTCATGTAATCAGGCAGTGTATTGAGGAGCAGAACTTCTCTAGTATTACCACCTCCAGCAACTTCTTATGTCTGCAATTGTCAATGGAGAAGCCGGTGCATATTCTGTCTCATCTCTGTCTCATCTTTCTGCATTTTTTCTGTTTTGTAACAGCCAACTTTATAAACAACATGACATTAGATAGACAGGATTAGATAGCGAGAATAAATATAATAAGAATTATTCCACCATTCTTCCTAATCAGTTACCTCATAGATGCCATTTTACCGCCAGACAAGAATATAGCAGACCCTATCTTAATAAATCCTTTATTGAAAAAAATCACAAAACAAAAATATATATATGTTACGGGTGTCCCTGCGACCCCCGTGTTGGGTCGCAGGCACACCCGCAACGCCGCAGCGTCTCCTGCTGCGGCCGATGCCGCAGCCCAACGCTCGGGCTGCGGACACCCTGGCGGCTCGGGGTCCCACTTACCTCGCCTCGCTCCTGTGTCCATCCCAGCGCGGCACTGCAGGAAAATTTAAAGGGACAGCACGCAGGTGATTGGTCTCACCTGGTGCTGACCCTATTTTAGCTCTGCGTCTTCCTGGGCACATTGCCGAATCGATAGTGCCCTGTGCCTAGAGAGGAAGCGTTCCAGAGTATCTTGTTCTGATTACCGTGTACCGTACCTTCTGCCTCCGTCCTTTGACCATGAACCTTAGCCGCCTGTCCTGACCTTCTGCTTGTCCCCGACTACGAACCACTGCCGACTGCACTAACCTTCTGCCTGTCCCCGACTACGAGCCTGCTTCACCTCGGCTGCCACCGCAAGCAAGTCACGTCAGGGGTAGCGACCTGGTAGTAATCCGCCGCAGCAAGTCAATCCCGCTTTGCGGCGGGCTCTGGTGAAAACCGGACCTACTTAGACTCCGCTCCCTGGCGTGGCTTACACCATCGCTTGTGGTGGTTCAGAGGACACACTACCACCTCCGTTACAATATATATATATAAAACTATGTATACAAAGTATGCATACACCCCAGAGGTGGTTGTGTTCACAGTACTTTTTATACATATATAGAATATTGTCTTGTGGCACAAACATTTTTTGGTATATTCTTGTGTTTGGCGGTAGTGAGAGATGGGCGAATTGATTCTAACAAAGTGGAATTCGTTTAGAATTTCAGGAAAACTTCGGTTCTGAACGAAGTCGAACTTTGGGGGACTTCGGGTGAACGAAGTGTGCTTTTCATTGATAAAATGGCTGTGAGCACATGGCGTTACATGGGGCAAAGCACTCTGGGAGGAAGAAGGGCATAGCCTGCATGACATGTGCAGAGATGAAGCCAATCAGAGACCGGCGGGATTCTGTGATGTCACCGCACTATATAAGTCCGGGCGCGACGCTGGGAGCTCATACCAATCTCACTGTACTGATCAGGGAAGGTGAGGCCGCGGCTGATTGTTACTGAAGAACTGATTTTTATACAGCGATTTTTGGGGGGGTGTCTCATCTTGTCTCAGAGACTGCTTCTCTTAATGTTCTATTTCTGATTTTTTGGGGTATTGGATCTGAAGTCCAGTGTGCGTCCACTGCAGCTGCATATACATTTAAATCCTATCTGCTCACAGCACATTGAATATCCAAGGGGGATCTAAGCCAGTTCCTGTTGTATTCATTTAAAGAAACAGCGTTTTTACAATACAAATACCACTTCATTTTTGGTGGCTCAATTCTTTGGCGCAATTTACATCCAGGGGTTAATTAAGCGTTGTTTTTCAGCTTTGGTGACTCCAAGAAACCGTCTTTTACACCGCCAAAATATATATATTTTTCATGGAGCCTAATTCACAAGCAAAGGTTAATGACATTTGTATCTCTTGTTGTGTAGCGTAAAAAATCACCGCATTGTAACACGCTACAAAGCTAGTAGTTTGTGGTGGCTCAATTCTTTGCGCAATTTACATCCCGGGGTTAATTAAGCGTTGTTTTTCAGCTGTGGTGACTCCAAGAAACCGTCTTTTTCACCGCCAAAATATATACATTTTTCCTATAGCCTAATTCACAAGCAAAGGTTAATTACAATTTTATCTCTTGTTGTGTAGCGTAAAAAAAACACAACATTGTAACACGCTACAAAGCTAGTAGTTTGTGGTGGCTCAATTCTTTGGCGCAATTTACATCCAGGGGTTAATTAAGCGTTGTTTTTCAGCTGTAGTGACTCCAAGAAACCGTCATTTTCACCGCCAAAATATATACATTTTTCCTGTAGCCTAATTCACAAGCAAAGGTTAATTACAATTTTATCTCTTGTTGTGTAGCGTAAAAAACACGGCATTGTAACACGCTACAAAGCTAGTAGTTTGTGGTGGCTCAATTCTTTGGCGCAATTTACATCCAGGGGTTAATTAAGCGTTGTTTTTCAGCTGTGGTGACTCCAAGAAACCGTCTTTTTCACCGCCAAAATATATACATTTTTTCCTGTAGCCTAATTCACAAGCAAAGGTTAATTACAATTTTATCTCTTGTTGTGTAGCGTAAAAAACATGGCATTGTAACACGCTACAAAGCTAGTAGTTTGTGGTGGCTCAATTCTTTGGCGCAATTTACATCCAGGGGTTCATTAAGCGTTGGTTCAGTGTGGGTAAGACGTCTTTTTCACGCCAATATCTTTTCTGAGCCTATCAAGTAGTTATAACTTTCTTGTTGTGTGCGTACCGGCATGTAAACGCTACAAGATAGTTTGTGGTGGCTCAAACTTTGGCCATTTAATCCAGGTGTTAATTAACGTTGTTTTTCCGCTGTGGTGACTCGAAGAAACCGTCTTTTTCACCACCAAAATATATACATTTTTCCTGTAGCCTAATTCACAAGAAAGGTTAATTAAAAACTTTTATCTCTTGTTGTAGTAGCGTAAAAAAACACGGCATTGTAATACGCTACAAACTAGTAGTTTGTGGTGGCTCAATTCTTTGGCGCAATTTACATCCAGGGTTAACTAAGTATTTTTCTGCAGTTGCACTCAGTAAAAGAAACTTTCTTTTTCACCGCCACAGAAGAAATTCTGTAGCATAATTCATATCTGAAGGTTAATTAAGCCTTTACATTCAGTAAAATACACAGAGTTTTTAAACGGCACATACAAGTCAATTTTTCCTGCCCATTTGTGGAATGCAAGTTATTTCCAAGGGTTACCCAAGCTTGTTACTGGGTTCATTTGGAGTCAAATACAGGGTGTATATTTATCATATACAGATATCTTCATCAAACAGTGTCTGTACATTTTAGAACAAACAGTATGTCAGACAGAGAGGTGGCAGGCTCTGCACCTGCGAGTGGCAGTGGCACAAACATTCCTGGAACAGGCCCAGGTCGCAGCACAGCAAGGGGATGTCACAGCAGGGGTCACTCGGTGAGGCCAGAACTGCCGCTGTCATCTAGCGGCCGTGTGTTGTTCAGCAACCCAAGGGTTCTTGATTGGTTGACTAGGTCATCCACTTCCTCCCAGATGACATCTGACAACCCCAGCCAAGAGTCGGTGGGAACGTCAGACACAACCCTTAGTTGGCATGGCCCGGGAGCAGGTCAGCGGCCCTCACCTGTCCTCAGCCCGCCTCTGTCCCATCCGGTTCCCTCAGCCAGAGATCTACTATGTGGTCTGGGCTCAGCGCCACTATATAGCGAGGATGAAAAATTTGAGGAGGGCAGTCAGCAGCTACTTGGCAGCGAAGAAATGGGGCCAATATCCCCTGCTTCTTGCAGTAGGCGGCAAAGTATAGATGTTGAGAGTGGCATGGGAGGTCATGTTGTGAGGGGTCAGCCTCGGCATACCAAGACCGGTGATGAGGACAGCAGTGACGATGAAACACAAATAGATGATGATGAAGCTGACCGCACTTAGGAGCCGGGTGAAGCAAGGGCTTCATCATCGTCAGGAGAAGAGGGCGTCAGCTTGCGCGTCAGGCAGCGGCGCAGCCAGCAAGTGGGTTGTGTGGCCGTGAGTCAGCAGGATAGCAGCAGTGCGAGGTCGGGAGCCAAGTGGCCACGGGGTAGAAAACCCGCTTCGCAGGTCCAAGAAAGTAGCGGCACAGGGGCTCAGCGAGGCAGCGGCAGTAGTAGTCACTCAGTGCGGAGCGTTGGCGGTAAAATCCGATACTCGGCGGTGTGGCAGTTCTTTGCTAAGACACCGGAGGAGCCGAATATGGGTATATGTAGAATCTGTGGGCAGAAAGTGAAGCGTGGCCAGGGAGCTAACAATGGCATCACGGCCATGCTTCAACACATGCAGGGTCACCATCCGGTGGCCTGGGAGAAACGTGGCTCAGATGTGCCGCCGCAGGTGGTCCATCCTGCCGCTGCAGCAGCAGCAGTGGCCAGTGGCACGCATGCCATTGCAGCCAGTCAAGGCTCCACCACCTCTGTCGTAAGGAGATGTTTCTCTTTGACATCATCTCCCGGTCCAGATGCTCCTGCTCCTCGCTACTCATGGCGCCAGCAGTCGTTCAGCGAGGCGATTGAAAAGAGACAACAGTATGCGTCCAACCATCCTAAGGTGCAGCAGCTGACCGTGCTCCTGTCCAAGTTGTTGGTACTGCAGTCCCTCCCTTTCCAAATGGTGGACTCTGCACCGTTCAGAGAACTAATGGCTTGTGCCGAGCCGAGATGGAGAGTTCCAAGCCGTAATTTCTTTTCCAAAAAGGCAGTACCAGCACTTCATAAATATGAACAGAAAGTGGGCCAGTCCTTGAGCTTATCGGTTTGTTCCAAGGTGCACGGCAGCGCGGACGTCTGGAGCTGTAACTACGGTCAGGGCCAGTACATGTCCTTTACGGCCCACTGTGTGAATGTGTTTCCTGCCCAGGCACACCAACAACTTGGACAGGAGACGCCGCTTTCTCCTCCACATTGTCAAACTGTGCCTCCTGCGCCACTGTCCGCCTCCTCCTCCTCCACCACCACCACCATCTCAGCCTCCACATGTACTGCTCCATCATACCACATGTGTAGGGCACAGCGGTGTCACGCAGTTCTACACCTGGCTTGCCTTGGCGAACAAAGTCACACAGGGGAGGAACTGCTCCGTGTCATGCAGCAAGAAATCGATGTGTGGCTTTCTCCACACCAACTGCAAATCGGAACCATGGTGATGGAAGATGGGAGGAACATGGTGTCCGCGCTGCACCGAGGAGGGATGGTCCATGCGCCCTGCATGGCGCACGTGTTCAATCTGGTTGTGAAAAGGTTCCTGAAGTCTTCCACAGATCTTCAGAAGATTCTGAAAATGGCCAGGAAACTGTGCATGCACTTTATCCATTCGTAGAAAGGCAGGAACACCCTCCTCGAGTTGCAGCGGCAGAACGGCCTCCCCCAACACACTCTGATATGCGATGTTTCCACCCGTTGGAATTCCAGCCTGCACAGCATGGAATGTTTTCAGCAAAAAGAATCAATTAGTATGTATCTACCTGATCAGCTAGGCTTCACGGCTTGACGAGCTGTCAACCACAATCATGTGAGCACTGGTCCCGCACACCCAACATTGTGGTATTGAATAATAAGGAAGTGTGGTGACAACATATGGAAACGTATATATGTAATTTCGTCTCTAGGTGTGGAGAGTTGGGGTGGTTGGATGCTCAACTACTTTTCTTGCCCTTATACCTCAGGAGGCCCAAAGACCCCTCAGCTGTGTAGGAAACCAATATTGCACATGGTAGGTGGAGGAATGTTACAGGAATTATTTTGTATTTTTAGGGAACCTCAGGCATTTAGATGTTTCCTTTCTCTCTATGATATGGGGTAAAATAATTTAGGCCCAGCTGATTGTCTCATCAGCCTATAATTAGAAATATAATATCTTCAAACAGAAAGTAAAATTACACAGATTTATGTGGGAATTTTTTGCCCGGGCTACAATGATGTGAACAGGATTAGAGTACACATGACACAGCATGAGCTAATGAGACATGACTGTATATACATCTGCGGTAATGGGCCTAATCTGGTAAGAAAACAAGACTTATTTTTCTCTGCTGGATTATCCAAAACTTTGCACCTTTGATTAATCACGCCCTCCAGGTCACATTCCCATTACACGGCACTACTTATCATACGGCTGATCAATAACACTTCTGAGTTAAAGCTCTGGCTTTGCACACAGGGTCAACGGCATCGAGAAATGTGACTGTCTTATTAAATAGGATAGTACATTACTATATTTAAAGAACATGCAGGAGTTAGGAGTTAAAACTATCTAAAATCATTTAAAGGCACAAGAAAAGTGCAGGTAGTTAACTGACTGAATATGGTTTGGGGTCAGTAGAAGTCCAGTGTCATACTATTGATGGTCTGTAATGCTAAATGATAAGATACATGATACTAATTCTGAAGAGATGATACAACAGACTGGCTGCACAATATACATCTCCCAGATTATCTCATGTTTTGACACTTTGAATTTCCTGTTAACATATGTATTTATTAAAGCAAATTGTTAACAGATGTAGAGAAGACGTTCCTGATGTATATTCTGCTTGTAAATGAACACTGAATGTTGTCTCAATAACAAACTAATACAGTGTCAGACTGAGGAGCCCGGGGCCCACCAGTGGAGCGGATTCTTGGAGCCCACCCGTGGAGTTGATTCTTGGGGCCCACAAGTGGAGTTGATTCTTTGGGCCCACCAGTGGAGCGGGTTCTTGGAGCCCACCCGTGGAGTTGATTCTTGGGGCCCACAAGTGGAGTTGATTCTTTGGACCCACCAGTGGAGCGGATTCTTGGAGCCCACCCGTGGAGTTGATTCTTTGGGTCCACAAGTGGAGTTGATTCTTTGGGCCCACCAGTGGAGCTGATTCTTGGGGCCCACCAGTGGAAGTGATTCTTGGGGCTCACTAGTTTAGTTGATTCTTCAGGGCCACCAGTGGAACTGATTCTTGGTATCCACCAGTGGAACTGATTCTTGGTATCCACCAGTGGAACTGATTCTTGAGGCTCACCAGTGGAGCTGATTCTTGGGATCCACCAGTGGAGCTGATTCTTGGGATTCACCAGTGGAGCTGATTCTTGGGGCCCATCAGCAATTATTAGTTTCTCTGCCCTCCTCCCAGAAAAGCAGTCCCAGGCTTGCCATGCCTTTGGGCCCACCATATTCAATGATCCATCGGGGGTTTCCCTTGCTGCCCTATGGGCCAGTCAACAGATGTTCAATATTCCTACAGCACCCATGCTGGTGCAGCATTACCAATTCCTTTTGAAATCAATATGCTATCCATAAAAAAGGAGACATGCTGATTGTTGGGAGACACTCTTTACAGTTACTATCCACTCTGGCGAATAGATGAGGGTCCTGAATAGGTCTTTGATAATGTTTTTCCTAATGAGATAACATCTGTAACAGCTGCCTAGTAAAGACCTATGACTACACAGACTATTCAACTATTAAAGGGGAAATGTAGCATTACACGACAGTCATATCATAAAATGCCTTCCATGTAAGGCGTTGGTGTGTCATTAAGCACCAATGTAACAGAAAAGGGCAGAGGGGTTCACTTTCTTATTATTAATATATTTACCATTAACTAAATAGTTTCCTATACACATTTATCCCATAATCTAAATGACTTATA
Source organism: Phyllomedusa bahiana (assembly GCA_025379985.1). Lineage (NCBI taxonomy): Eukaryota > Metazoa > Chordata > Amphibia > Anura > Hylidae > Phyllomedusa > Phyllomedusa bahiana. The sequence goes on along the minus strand of JAODAL010000123.1, from coordinate 333,660 downwards.
ACTGTAAATCTGACAATCATGCATGATCCACCCAAATCTAACCTATGCAGTCACACTGTAGTAGTTCAATAATATGTTGCATGCTTTCATGACAGTACCGCTCAGTGGCATATTTGAGTGTTATGGTACCATATATGTAATATACAGTATATGATCAGCTTGCACTATGACATGTTGGTGGTATAGGGTATTTTATATTACCTTGCTATGATGGGCATGTACTTTGGCTTGTTTTGGTCATAGTTATTATTACATATATAGGGTACTATGTGCTATCCTGGTATGATGGGCACACACTGACACATTTTGGATTTAGGGTATTATTTATTATCTTGGTATGATGACACTACACTGTGGCATGCTTGGTTTATAGGATATTATTTAATTAGTTTATCAATTGATGTTGTACCATTTTATTGCACAGCACTGTACAAAGCTTATTATTTATTTTCATCCCTGTCCTCATCTAAATTCCAGATTTACCTGTCAGTCTGTTTTTTTGGCATGTCGGGGAAACTGGAGGAAACCCATGCAAACACAGGGAAGATATACAAACTACTTTTGAATGTTGTCTAAAGTAGAATTTGAACCCAGAACACAGGCTAACCACTGAGCCCTCGTGCTGCCTGTTCTTTGCTTGGGTTATAGGGTTTGATACAAATTCTTGGTATGATTATGCTACACTCTGGCATGTTTAGTTTCAAGAGTATTATATATAATTTTGGTATGAGGGTCCTGCACTGTGGCAAGTTTAGTTTATGGGATATTATCAGGTTTGGACTGGTCCATAGGGGAGCAGGGGGAACCCCTGGTGGGCCATAGTTTTGGTGAGCCACTGTGTATGGTGGGTCTCTGAGACTAGCAGGTCTGGGGTTGCTTTTAAGGGAAAAAGGAAGAAGAAGAGACTCAGAAAGCAGTCATGTATAGTAGCTGTAGAATGACCCCCAAAAATGAAATCCACCGGCAGGCCCCAGGCACCCTAGTCTGACCTTGGGTATAATACATAATCTTGGAATTATGGTGCTGCACTATTAGTATCCTTGGGTTATAGGGTATTATTTATCATTTTATCATAATGGGCTACACTGTGGCATGTTTGGTTTCTGAGGTATTATACAGTTAAAACCAAAAGTTTAAATACACTATATAAAAAGACGCATATGCATGTTTTTCTCACTATTTGACATGAAAACAGAATAAGCCTTACCCATTTTAGGTCAATTAGGATTACCAAAATTATTTATATTTGCCAAATGCCAGAATAATGAGAGAGAGAGAATTTTTTAAGGTATTTTTAGTACTTTCAGCAAAGTCAAATGTTTACATACGTTTTAATTAGTATTTGGTAGCATTGCCCTTAAATTGTATGACTTGGGTCAAACGTTTTGGATATCCTTCCACAAGCTTCTCATAATAGTGTGTAGGCCCATTTTGGCCCATTCCTCCTGACAGAACTGGTGTAACTGAGCCATGTTTATAGGTCACCTTGCTCGCACCTGAATTTTCAGCTTTGCCAATAAATTTTTAATAGGATTGAGATCAGGGCTTTGTGATGGCCACTAAAAATACATTGACTTGGTTATCCTTAAGCCATTTTGTAACCATTTTGGAAGTATGCTCCGAGTCATTGTCCATTTGGATGACCCATTTCCGTCCAAACTTTAACTTCCTGGCTGATGTCTTGATATGTTGCTTCAGTATTGCCACATAATCTTCTTTCCTCATGATGAAATCTATTTTGTGAAGTACACCAGTCCCTCCTGCAGCAAAACAACCCCACAACATGATGCTGCCACCCGTGTTTCACAGTTTGGATGGTATTTTTAGACTTCCAAGCTTCTCCCTTTTTCCTCTAAAATGTAACAATGGTCATTATGGCCAAACAGTTCACTTTTAGCTTTGTCAGACCATAGGGCATGCCTCCAAAAATGTAGGTCTTTCTTCCCGTGTGCATTTGCAAACATTAATCTGGCTTTTATATGTTTCTTTTGGACTAATGGCTTCTTTCTGGCAGAGTATTCTTCTCGTAGTTGCAATTTATTGCAGATTGATTGAATATGTTTCGTCATGTTAATTCCTGGAAACAACTGTTTAGCATTGTGTTTTCTATAATTATTAGTCGATTTATTGGCTTTCTTTTGATCGGGCTTCATTTCCTTTCCATTACGTGTATGATTTCAATACCAGCGGCATTATTGGTTGACTATGCGCACGCGCTGATTCTCCCTTACCAGCGGTTGCCTGTTTGGGCTTGGTGCGCATATCATGCCATCACTTCCGGCCGGCTGTTCGCGCTACCGGAAGCATACACGGTGAATGGAGGAACTTGCAGCCCGGTGTTTCAGGTGTGAGTACTTTCTATTTTACCTAAGTATATATAAAGTATATAGTTGTAATTGTTTTTATGCTATGACTAAGGGCGTTGCATCGCCCGAAAAGTGTCAGGTTTAATCTTGGGGACTCTTTTCACTGCGGAGGTGCGTGTTTTTACATGTTGCAATAAACTTCATTAAGTTTTATTATGGAGATTTGGACCCGCTGGATTGTTTTTTCATAAGGACTCGGTACACAACGTCTTGCTCCCGACGGAATCCGTGCGGATCCTCTCTGCCACGGCTGGACATATGTGGGTGAGCTGATATCTCTTTCATATTTTGTAGATATTGTGTGCATACAGACAAAGCAAAGATACATTTGACAGGTTAACGCGCCATGATATCATAACACATAAAGTTAACTCAACTTTTTCAGTGTTTTTCAATGGTTTTTGTTGCTATCTAAGAAAAGATAGCATAGCATGATATCACTGTGAAGTTAAACATCCAGGCTACATCCATACATTGATTAGCCATAACATTAAGGGCCACATGTATGAAAACTGTCTAGGTTTAAAAATTTACTTTGTTTGACATAGCAATCAATCAGAGCCCCCTCTCATTTCATATAGTGCTCTGGTAAAATGAGAGGGGTGCTCTGATTGTTTGCTATGGGCAACAAACTGAATTTTAGACCTAGACAGTTTTCATACATGTGGCCCTAAATCCTAAAGACTAATACTCTGTAGGGCCACTCATGCCACCAGGATAGCTTTGACAAATCTCTACAGATGTCTTGTGGTATTTGGCATGAAGACTCTAGCACCAGATCCTTAGGTCCATTCCGGAGCTCCCCAGCATTTAGCACCTCTTCACTTCTGGGTTCTCGCCCTGACACAGCAGAGGTCCATGTTCCATTCACTCACTGTGTAGCACGTGCCTCTTCTGCCTGTTGGGATGAAAACCTGTAAGTGAAGAGGAACAGGTCCTGGAGAGCTTTAGATCGTTAGTGGCAGGAGAATGGTAAGTACGTTTCACTTTTTCTGCCTTCCACACAGTATGGCTCCATTTCAGATTATTTCTCTTTCTGCCATACAACCCCTTCAACTTGTTTTCTGTGGGATTAGACCACAAAAACTAGGTATGTACCCCCATGTGCATCAATAGAACCTGGATGTCCATGATGATGGTTCACTGGCCCCAAACGCAATGTAAAGAAGAGCACCAATGTCCCTTAAAATGTAGACAGTACACCTGACTGGTAGGCAACAGAAATGCCATGACCAAACGATACAACTTCATTATAAGTGGATGACTTATTTCTTGTGCAGAGGGTATAAAAAACATGATGAAATAGCCTACGCGTTTCGGGCATTTTAATTGCCCTTGTTCACGGCATGGTTACCAGTCGAATTTACATAGTTTAAATGCAAGAAGGGGGGGAAGGTGTTACAGTCACATGTCACTTCCCTTATTTATACCTTTGCACAAGAAATATGAAATAAAGTCATCCACATTTGCTTACTGCTGGATCCCATTTTTCTTATAAGTGATGGTTGACCTGAGTGCAGGCTGCAAGATGGGTCATCTGGCTGAGGTTCAGATCTGCCAAAGCAAGATGGTGCTGGTGAATGTCGTCATAGGGAGGCAGTCCTGAGCTGGCTGAGGGAAGTGCCTAATAATTTTGAAAAGTTCCTATGTTTTGGACACCAGAAATATGACAATCGCAAGGTAGGCTACATAATGGATTGGCAGTGCGCATGTTGACATTATTCTGCTGCAACATGATACGTTTAGCATAGAGCACCATAATGATCTTGTTTTCTAGTTTGATGGTACTGGACAGAAATTGATCACATTTCGGGAGTGGTGTATGTGTGTTAATATTGTATCCTGGCATGACTGGTATTATGGCAAATTATTGGTACAGGGCATTGTAATGTGTCTGTATTTTGGTATGATGCTGCACTGCAGCATCTTTTGAATGTAGGATGTTATTCTATATGTAAGTAATATGACATTGTACAATAGCATGTTTTGAGCATAGGATGCTATTCTATAAATATTATGATACTGTACTTTAGCATGTTTTGCATATAGGATTTTATTCTATATATTAGTATTGTGATACTGTACTATAACATGTTTTGAGTATAGAGAATTGTATATTATGATGATACTGTGTTGTGGCATGTTTTGGATAATGTATATAGTGATAAGTGTGTATATGAGTATAATACTTATGTATACTGGTACAATGGTGTTACTGTGTGGCATGTTTTAAGCTTATGACACAAAATATAAGTAGTCTCAAAATGGCATAATAGTGATGACATTCGTTGCTTGCCTTAGGCATGTGGCAGCATTATAAATCTGCATGCTAGAATAGCGATACCTCAGTCTGGCATATTTTAGAAATAAGAGACATTTAAAATATATAGGACATGCAGAGGGGCAAAAGTATAACTGTAATGAGGCATGATGGGTGAAATGTTGCCGTCACATTAATCTGCATGTTTTCACAGTGATGTTGCATGATAAATTATACGTGTTTGTTTAATAATGTAATGGTACTGCAATGTAAAATGCAAGCTATATAACAGTATAATAAGTCTGCATGGCATTGTGAGCATGAGCTTGGTGGTGCTCAGGGGCGTAGCTAAAGGCTCATGGTCTGGGTACAAGAAGTCATCCCCCCCGCATTAAAACTTCACTACATCTACATTTAAAATCATCAAGTCCATTGCGGTAATTATAGGGCTAACTCCTCTCCATTCTCTGCTGTAATCGGAGCTTCCGTCCATGTCTAGGTGCAGGTCCCAGAGGTGGGACCCAGACCTATCAGACAATGTTGGCGTATGCTAGCAATTTGCCATCATTGCATAAAGTAAGAATACCCCTTTATTTTTTTTTATAGCAGAAGTGGCACTAAAAAAAGTTGTGTAATTGTGTTATTTTCCATCACGGACATTTATATATAGGAGAGATAACGTTTTAGGGTCATAGAAGCGGGACTAAAAACTGTGATTTGGGCTGTTAATACTTATTTTATTCATCATTTATTTTGTGGATGTGTTTTGTTACTTTGTTTTACATATTGTGCCCTTATAAGTAGTGTTGAGCGATTATTATCGACAAAGTTGAAATCGGCACGGTATTTATGTTGATCGGATTTTTAAGATCATGCGATAATTTAGGTTAAAATTTGTGCATCATCTATTAATATCGCGCCATTTTCGGCGCTTCCTGTCATTTTGGCGGCCAGCAAATCACTTACAGAATAGAGCAGGGTGAATGTGTGTGCGACGTCATGACTGGGATGTGTATGGTTGCGATTGGCTGGAAAAATCAAAAATTTACCTCGTTTTACATAGAACAGCCCTTCCTGTTCCCTGATCAGTGTGTGTCAGTATCTCAAAGCATAGGACGGCACTCTGCCTGTGTCCAAACAGCTCAGCGAAATTATCTATTTCTTCACAGAGAAAGCCTACTTTTAGGGTGTGATCCTTAGAACTTAGGTAGATCAAGATTTGTAGATTTTTGGGAGTTAGGCAGAAAATTTTAAAGGAGCATCTACCGCTGTAAAATCACAGGGTGGAGCGGGGGGGGGGGCGGGGCGAACACGAAAAGCTCTTTAAAAGAATACTGGATATTGTGCACCCCGACTTATGTAGACATTGCATTGCAATAGCTTTATTATTAACAGTTTTCTGTTGAAATATTACTTGGATATTGGGCAGCCTTGAACTTATATTAGGATACATCTTTTTCTAGTAAACTGCAGGTCTATTTGTTAGGTGCAAAACTCCACTTTATTATCAGTATACATTTCAGATTAGGTGTTCTTTTCAATTTTTTTTCCCAGTCCAGCTTTGTTGATAGAGCCCACCTTGCAGTTAAATTTGAATCCAGCAATTTTGTATCACCACAGGTTGATAGTGCCAAAAAAAACCTTTTAATTATCCATATACATTTCAGATTCGTGTTTTTTTTCACTTTGGGGGCAGGCCAGCTTTTTTGATAGAGCCAGCTTGCAGTTAAATTTGATTCCAGCAATTTTGTAGTCACCACAGGTGAATTGATAGGTGCCAATAAAACCTGTTATTATCCGTATACATTTCAGATAAGTGTTTTATAACTTTTTCCCAGTACAGCTTTGTTGATAGAGCCACCTTGCAGTTAAATTTGAATCCAGCAATTTTGTAGTCACCACAGGTGAATTGATAGGTGCCAAAAATACCTTTTATTATCCGTATACATTTCAGATACGTGTTTTTTTTACTTTTGCCCAGTCCAGCTTTGTTGATAGAGGTATCTTGCAGTTACATTGAATCCAAGCAATTTTGTATCACCACAGGTGAATTGATAGGTGCCAAAAATACCTTTTTAATCATCTGTATAACATTTCAGATACGTGTTTTTTTCACTTTGGCACAGGGCCCGCTATGTTGAAAAGAGCCACCTTGCAGTTAAATTTGAATCCAGCAATTTTTTAGTCACCACAGGTGAATTGATAGGTGCCAAAAATACCTTTTATTATCCGTATACATTTCAGAATACGTGTTTTTTTCACTTTGGCGCAGGCCAGCTTTGTTGATAGAGCCATCTTGTAGTTACATTGAATCCAGCAATTTGTTAGTCCACCACAGATGAATTGATAGGGGCCAAAAATACCTTTTAAATTTTCCGTATACATTTCAGATAAAGTGTTTTTTCACTTTTGCCCAGTCCAGCTTTGTTTATAGAGCCACCTTGCAGTTTAAATTCAATACAGCAATTTGTTTTTTATTTGAGGGATTTGAGAATAGCTGTGATTGGCGTCTTTTAATAAGAGACGTTCCAAAACCCCTTCCATACCCTCTCAAATTTTATCTTTCTGAACATGGAGTGAAATGCAGGTTGGTAAAGCGAGCAGAAGAGGGGGGTAGGACATGGAGGTAGAGGTACGAGAGAAGGTTTCTCCTTCCAGTGCTGGCGACAACACTCATGCCAGCGGGTCGGGCGGTTGCAGGACCATCGGCCGTCATCGCTTTGGTTTAGGGCCCGTGAATCTCATAACAACGCTTCCCAATCTGTTCTTCAGGGGTTTAAAAAATGCAACCCATCCACATCTCCCCCTCCTCGCCCCTCCCAGTAAACGGCCACAAATGTCTTTATCAGAAATCACACATCCTCCAACATAAAGTAAGGCGCCCAAATGCAACTCGTGTACCCACCACTGGGATAATCCATTTTCTGAAACCCCTCTTTGATGAAAAAGGTTTTGGGGGTCGAAGGCATTTTAAAAAAGATCAAGGGCCAAAGAGGAGATTTTGTCTGCTCTGACCCCATTACGACCATCAGAGGAGGAGAAGGAAGCCGGTAAAATGGGCAAAAACCCCCCCGGGGGTGTTCGGCAACCCTTGCAGTGCCTCTTGCCTTTTTGTACCCGAAAACTCCTGGATGCGAATGTCAGGGCGACCAATCCCCTTTGGTTGATGATATAGAACATGCAGACCATTGGTCTTTTTCCCCCGCAGAATTTTTCTTGCGAGCCGCTTCATCCCCTGGACGGAGGAAAACATGGGGTAGTGTCAAAAAAAGGGTCCCGACTCAAAAAGGGAGAGGGCGGTCACAAAGTCCGCGAATAATTCCGACCACCCCCCCGGGTCAGGAAAAACCCCCGCCCCCCCATCGCTACGCCGTAAAAAAGGTCCGGGACCCTCTCAAGGGGCCCTTTTCTTGAGCAACCTTTTCTGTTTCAACCACGATTCATATCCCCCTTTTGCCGTAAACGCATAATAGGGGCAAGAATCTTAGGGTTTAACCACCACCAACATGTCGTCCCAAATGAGCGAATCATGAGTTGAAATGGGGGCAACTTTTTGGCCAAAAAAGGCCATACCGACCCCCGGGCTTCCAACCCACTGTCACAAACCCCCCGGCCCCCCCGCCCCCTCCTCCTCCGCCACCACCAAGCGTTCCCCATCCCATGTCTCCAAGCATGATCAGATCAGCCTCCGCTTCACCTCCACCGTCCCCAAAACCCACCACACCACCAAACCCCCATCCAACCCCCCCTTCCCCCCGCCATTTTGATGACCTCACGCCGAGGGGGCCCGTCTAGCACCCCCCTTCGTCTTCCATTTTTGGGGCAGAAGAAACACTTTAACCTAAACCATCCCAAAGCCAAAAGACGAATTCGGCTTGCCAGGCTTTTGGCCCTTTGGGAAATTTGCCTTTCCGCTGGTGGAACAGATGGGTTCCGCCACATCATGCCCCTTCCCCTCCCCCAATACCAATCCGAGCAGGCATTTCTTTTTTCCCAAAAAGCCCTCCCCGCCCTGGCCACCACGTTCCCCTCTAAAATTTTTAAGCGCGTTTTCTGCATCTTTGGGCCGAAAAGTCCCCCCACCACCACACATGGACAGTAACAGGCCAAGGGGCCCATATCTCTGTGACACCACTGAGTGACTGGGTTGATGTCTCTGGGGGTGACGGGGCTTTTAGGCCGCCATGCTCTTCAAAACCGCAGGAAGGGGGAGGGGGTTTTTTCCCCCAAGGGCCCTTGTGGCATCACGGCCCAGAAAACCAGGGCCCTGTGAAATTAATCTTCTTGGAGACCGTGCACACACAGTCAAAGGGGCTTTGGACGCCTCTGCAATGAACCGACGCTGGCTGGGTTTACAAAACCTTTTGCCAGGCAAGTGGTGTGCGATAACGGTCAAATCGCTGGCCCCTTAAGCGTAGGCTGGAGCACTCCCTTGCCTGGGACAGTCATGAACCTTGTCGTCCAGAAAAATTTTTAAAGCGCTAACCCCGGGCTGGGGCTGCCCTGAAGAAGGCCGAGTCTGAGTTCGCACTTCCGGGGTTCCCCCCCCCGGCTTCGTCCCGCCCCGCTGGTTGTAGCGTCAGCTCGGCCTCTCCCCCCCAAAGTCCATTGTTGACGGGCAACACCTGGAATTAAACCCCCCCTCCCTGCTCCACAAAATTGTGGGGGGGACCAAAGCCCAAAGCATTACAAGTACACATGCCTACAAGCCCCCGGGTCGGACCCGAGGGTGGGACCAACCGAGAGTGGGCAGGGGAAAACGGCTCCCTCACCATCCCTTGCCTTTTGAAGAAGCCCACCAAAATGGCATGCGGACGATGCCCCCTTTCAACAGACATTCGGTGATCTATTCGGAAAGATCGTTGGAAAAACTCAAAAAAAATCGTCCCGCCAGCGACGGAGGGGGAAACGGACACAGATGCGGGCACGGAGCCTCCTCTCCGTCGAATCCACAAGGCCCAACAGTTTTTTTTTCAATTTACCCGGGCTGCATTAGGATGGTTCGGGTCCAGGCCCAGTGCAAGGCGGCGCCTCACTCTCAGGGTCATCATCTAGGGAAGCAGGGCTGTGTTGAAGCTGTGCCCGGGGGAAAACGGAGGAGGAGGATTCCTAACAAAACCGAGTTACCGACGTCCCCGCCTTGGAAAAGAGGTTGGCGCGAATTTGAAGGCGAGGAGGAAGATGAGGAAGATGATTTCAGGCCCCTTACCCAGAGGCTTGGGGAAAACAAGGCCCATCTCCACATGAGGGCTTGGGTCTCCATTTCCTCCCAAAATTTCCTCCCCCATTAAAGGCCATCAAAATTTTAAAATGTGTTTCAGAATTTAAACCTAAAAAAAATTGCATGAAAAAATAGCTGTAAAAAAATTTTCCCCGAATTTTTCAAGGGAGGGACAGGAAAAATTGACCAGATGTAGGTTATTAAGGACCCTGGGTATGGAGTAGGACACGGGGCAAGAACAAATACAAAAAAACAATTTCCTCCCCCAACTTGAGTAAAAAGGGAAAAAAAAATGCCAAGAAAAAGGGACCTGGGGGGAACAGGAGCGTTAACCACCAATTTTCCAAGTGAAGCCAATTGGTCCCACCAACGGAGGGGGCAAGCGCTACCCATATCTTGACTGTGTACGGGAAGGCTGGAGTTTTACCCACACTTTCCCTTCCCGCCTTGCTTCGCACGACTGTTTTTTTTGCCTCATAAGGGAATTTTTTTTCCTTTTTTTCCCCCCCCGGTTAATAGATGCGGACCCCACCTGGGCTTCTCACCCCACCCACTTAACCCCCCCTGGGGGCTTTAAAAAAACCCGGTTTTAAAAAAAAATGAAAAACGCCAGCCCGGGGTCTCCCACCCACCATGTACCCGGCCCCACTGAAATGCTGTTAATAGATGACAACGCACCGGCTTCAAAACCCGCACCCACTGGTAAAAATCTGGCACTGGACCTCCCTGTTTAACCCCAAAGGGGGAGGCAGCACTGGCTCTCCCCGTTTGGGGGGAATCAGAGAGCTTCAAATTTTTTAAAAAAAACAGATTTTTTAAAAAAAGTGATTTCTGTGAGGTTTTAAATAGTGCAAAAAAAGGGTCCAGGGGCCCCGACCAAAATTTGCACAATTTAGGCTTAAAATTTCTGGGGGGTGGAGTCCCCATGGGGGCGCATCATTTGATCTCCAGGGGAGTCTGTCCCAATCATTGAAGAAAGGATTTGGAGTAAAAATGAAACCATTGAATTGTTTTGGCTGAATCACTCTCAGAAGCCAGGAGGGAAAATTTGTTTTCTCAACTAAGAAGTGTTTTTGGGATGATTAGGACATTTGTATTACTTATGGGGTTGTGCAGACGAATTAACACATCTACACATGTAAAAAAATACCTTTAAAACCTGCTGGGAGGGTTTTATTTTGTATGTTATCACACTTTAAAAAAAAGCAAAATGATAATAATGTAAAACTTCCCCCAAATAAATTCTGTAAACAAATGTCAGTTACCCCAAAAATATACTAAATAGAGTCACTGGTACAAAATAGCATAGTGCCACTTTGTGATATGTGGATCAAAAAGGTTTAAGGGTCATTCTGTGGCACAGGACAGGTATAGTCCAGGTCCAGTGAAACTAAAAATGGTTTATTGAAAGACTCCTTTTTTTTTCCGGCACTTTTTAAATTTTGGGGGCTCATGCAGGTTTGGGGCTCATGCTGTGGCCCTGGACAGGTATAGTCAATGTCCAGTCAAACTAAAATGGTGGTTGAAAGACTCCTTTTCCCGGCACTTTTTAAATCTGGGGGTCATGCAAGTTTGAGGCTCATGCTGTGGCCCAGGACAGATATAGTCAATGTCCAGTGAAACTAAAATGGTGGTTGAAAGACTCCTTTTTCCAGCAATTTTTAATCTGGGAGTCATACAGGTTTAATGGTCATACTGTAGTCCAGGACAGGTATAGTCAATGTCCAGTTCAACTAAAATGGTCGTTGAAAGACTCCTTTTTACGGCACTTTTTAATCTGTGGGTCAGACAGGTTTAATGGTCATACTGTGGTACAGAACAGGTATGGTCAATGTCCAGTGAAACTAAAATGGTGGTTGAAAGACTCCTTTTTCCGACACTTTTTAAATCTGGGGGTCATGCAGGTTTGGGGCTCATACTGTGGTCCAGGACAGGCATAGTCAATGTCCAGTTCAACTAAAATGGTGGTTGAAAGACTCCTATTTTCGGCACTTTTTAATCTGTGGGTCAGACAGGTTTAATGCAGGGGCGTTGCTAGGGTCCTAAAACATCCGGGGCTCGGGCCCTTTGTGTTTTTCTGGGTAGGGCTGGGTGCACACGACATTTTTCACGCCTCATTTTGAACTGCGGATGTTTTTTTACAGAGAAAAACCTTGTGTTCCTGTCACTAATTTTCTGCACATTCCACACAGATCCCGTCCATCTCCTCAGCAGTCACTGTACAGTAAAAATCACCAATGACAAATTTACTTTTTCAGAACTTCTCACCTTCATATGACAATACCCCTAAACAGTCACCAAAACATACAACTACACATGGAGCAAATATACCGGACGAGTGATTGTTACTAAAACCCTCCTACAAAACCAAGACCCCAAACTATTACTACTTAAGGCTCAAATAATCCTGCCAGACCCTGACCAAACGCGACCCCCACATGTGACCATCAGCTGTACACAGGCTCTGATTACATATACCACCGCCATACAGTGACCAGATAGTGTGAGACACCAGTGTACACAGACGCTGAGGACTGTATATTACCCCATACAGTGACCAGATAGTGGTAGATACTAGTTGTATGTAGGCTCTGCAGACATATAAGTGATTGCACTGCAGTTACATTTAGTGACTCACCGGAGACGTCTTTTCTGATCAGCGTCGTTCACCTTCCCTTCTCTTCTCCATCCGGTTCACACCTTCATGCTGATTGCTCCCGGCCAATACTTGTCCCTGAGGATTTGAACACAAATATCTTAGAATCCTCACATTTCCAGCAACCCTTAATTATAGGTATAGCAGTCCCCTCAGTTAGGTATATAGGGGCACTGAAGCAGTATATGGGGCCACAGGCAGGTATATGGGGGCACAGGCAGTATATAGGGTGGCACAGGCAGTATATAGGGTGGCACAGGCAGTATATAGGGGGGCACAGGCAGTAATATGGGGGCCACAGGCAGTATATGGGGGGCCCCCGGCAGGCATATGGGGCCACAGGCAGGCGTATGGGGGCCACAGCAAGGATAGGGGCCACAGGCAACTATGGGGCCACAGGCAGGCATTATAGGGGCACAGACAGGGATATGGGGGCCACGGGCAGTAAATGGGGGCCACAGGAAGGCATTATAGGGGCACAGGCAGCCATTATAGGGCACAGGCAGTATATGGGGGCACAGGCAGGGAATTGGGGCCACAGACAGTGGTATGGGGGCACAGGCAGGCATTATAGGGGCACAGACAGGGATATGGGGCCACGGGCAGTAAATGGGGGCCACAGGCAGGCATTATAGGGGCACAGGCAGCCATTATAGGGGCACAGGCAGGCATTATAGGGGCACAGGCAGGGATATGGGGGGCCACAGACATTTGTATTGGGGCCACAGGCAGGCATTATAGGGGCACAGGCAGGGATATGGGGCCACAGGCAGGCATTATAGGGGCACAGGCAGTATATAGGGGCACTGAGGCAGGTAAACATAACAACATTAATACTCACCTTAACTCCCCCGGCGAGCGCGCTCCGTCCTCTTCAGCCCGCGTTCCTCCGGCAGCTAATCGGGCGCACGGCCTATGACGCGCTGTGCGCCCGAGGACAGGCAGCGTCGCGATGACATCACTTCATCGCGACGCTGCCGGCTGAGGCTCACGGGGCCGCGGCGGGTCCGCAGCGCGGTGAGGACCCGGCGGCCCTGCAGTGTCGGACCCAGAGCCGGTCCGACACTGTCTGCAGGGCAGGGAGCGCTCGCTCACTGCTCCGCAGAAGCCCTCAGCTGTGTGTGCGTCCAGCGGACACACATGCAGCTAAAGGGCCAGTCGGTGCTCCAGGCCCAGGGCAGAGGCCTGGAGCCCGGGAGACTCGGGGCACAGGGTGTTTTATTCGGGGCCCGAGCCCCGAATAAAACAGCCTAGCGACGCCCCTGGTTTAATGGTCATACTGCGGTCCAGGACAGGTATGGTCAATGTCCAGTGAAACTAAAATGGTGGTTGAAAGACTCCTTTTTCCGACACGTTTTTAATCTGGGGGTCATGCAGGTTTGGGGCTCATGCTGCGTTCCAGGACAGGGATACTCAATGTCCAGTTCAAGTAAAATGATGGTTCAAATCATACTGCCTTCTGGCACTTTTTAATTTGTGGGTGATGCAGGTTTAAGGGTCATGCTGTGGTACAAGACAGGGATAGTAAATGGTCTGTGACATTTTTTCTGTGGCTTTTATAACCTAATTGTGTTGCCTAAGATGTAGCACGTATCCAGTTGACTGTTGTGGATGTTAATTCCAGCTTCTCCAGCCCTGTTTGGGTGTAAGAATGAAGGTGTTGTTGCTCTCCCATAGACTTTAATGGTCATCGGCGATAATCTATTATCGACTATCGGAAATCGTCTTGATAATTGCCGATATCGACTATAGACCCGATGACGATAGTCAACGTAATCGCTCATCACTAATTATAAGGTCAGAAAAAGGCTTTCAGAGGGCATTTTTACATCACTTTTGTAATTTCCTCTGTAACTAGGGTGACATATTAGCCCCAGTTACAGGGGAAATCCATCCCCAGGCACTGACTGCAGATATGGGCTCCCTGTCTGTGTATATACAGTGTGAAGTACAGATGTATACAAGACAGAAATCTGCCTGGGGGAACGGCTTTGAAATTCTGGGCTTGCAGGCCTGTCATTGCAAAGCACAAGCTATGGCATATACAGTTAATAAAAAAAGAAAATAATGGGAAAAAATCCTGTTGTCGCCCTCCCCCCATGACCTCCTCCCATGAGGTGCTTTCACATGGAGCGATAATGAGAGCTATTAATTACTGTAATGTCGGCCCGTACTCCGGACGTATTGAAGCACAATTAGGCATCAAAGTACGGACCGAAATTACGTTGTGTGAACAAAGCCTCATGGTATATTCACACGCCGTATTTGTGGGACATAATTGCGCTGTAATGCCCCCGAAGTTCGCCCCGCAAATATGGAAAAATCATATCGCTGAGAGCTATGATTACCTGTCGTTTTCCCTGCCACTTCTTTCGGGGGGAAAAGTGAAAGTGGATGGGAGATGGGCTGGAGCATTGCTGAAATTACACACTGGAGTGCATGTACTTCCAACAGCAGGCGTATAGCGGTGCGCACAGGACGCTGTGTAAACCTAACTTTAGTCTAGCTGCAGCAGCTCGCTAAAAACATGCATAACCTTGGCATATGAACACCAAAGTATCACCACATATAGATCGCTAAAAAATAATCATGTCTGGTTCAGTGGATCTTATTTTATTTGGTATTCTGTCTAAATACATAAACACCATGTCCTGCCGACAGGGACAGGCAGACAATCACCTTCACTACATCACACACACATATATGTTTCCATAGGTAACAGCCTTTGTACAGACCAACAAATAACAGGTATTAAAAGAAATTGATATTCCAATATAATTCATCATCGGATTGTAGTTTACACGTTTAAAGGACAAAGGGCAGGATTATGTCTTAGTGACGTGAATGGTTCGATATTGTAGATATGTGTGTATATACACAAATATACATATACACACACATATATACATACACATGAACACACATATATACAGTACATACATTTACATACACACAAATATACATACACATGTACAGACATATACAGTATGTACACATTTACATGTACACACATATATACATACAAACATGTATACACACATATATACATACACATCCATGTATACACACATATATACATAAACATATATACATACCCACATGTATACACACCTATACACATGCATACACACATATATACATACACATACACACATGTATACACACAGATACACACACATGTATACACACACGAATACACACATGCATGCAAACATGTATAGATACACATGTATACACACTTATACATACACACATATACGCATGTATATACACATATATACATACATGCATATACACATATATACATACACATACACGCATGTATACACACATGTATACACACATGCATTCAAACATATATAGATACACATGTATACATACACACATGTATACACACACATATATATATATATATATATATATATATATACACATATATAGATAAACATATATACATACACACATGTATACACATCTATACACACATGCATACACATACACACATGTATACACACATATATACATACACACAGACACACATTTACACACACACATATATACATACATGCACCTGTATACACATATATATACACACATGTATACACACATACTACACACATGTATACACACGTACACACATACACACACGTATACATACATATACACATACATGTATACACACATATACACACACATGTGTACACACATATATACACACACGTGTACACACATATATACATACAAACATGTATACATACATATACTACACACAGGTATACACACATATATACATTTACACATATGTATACACACATATATACATATACACACATGTATACTGTGTGCATATATATATATATATATATATATAAATATATATATATATATATATATATATATATATATAAATACTCACACACATATATATACATTAGGTACAGTTCCCATTCATGTAGATTATGTTGTTTCACCCCGTCGTACTATCTAGCACTGGTCTCTAAAGTGAGGCTTCTCACTTGAGACCTCCAGGATAAGGGCAGCCTGTGGGAGCCGCAGGCAGGAGATGGACCAGAGCCCAGCAGGGGGTGGAGCCTCTCACTCACTGTCGGGCAGTGGCTGCTGAACTTCTTGACTCTGCCAGGGCTTTGTGCTGAACGTGGCTTCAGCACATAACCTCCTGTCAGGAACTTCACTGTGTGACCAGCCCCCTCCTCCCTCATGAGCGCCCTGCCCATACTTCGGAACAGCCCTGAACAGATGTATAGCTCTGAGTGTGGCGAGGGGGCCTGTGGGCCCCACTAGCTCAGGAGCTGGGTCGCTTTTGCGACCTCTACGACCCCTGTAGCTACGCCACTGGTGGTGCTAAACTGTGGAATGTTTTGCACAAAGAAGAGATAAATTTGGTTCATTTTAGAAATACAACTTGAAAAGGTGTTCACATCTTGATGAATGAACATGAGAATGTAGAAAATCATAATATATGTAAATCCCTAAATTAATGTTATTAGAAATAATGCTTTGTTTACCTAATTTTGAGGTTTTCTCTTGTCGCATGGTTTATTAGTTGTCAAAGGATACGACCATCACTGCATTTTTCTAGCGATGGCCACACTTGCACAGATGTATTTTCAGTGGTGATGGCAGGACTCTTGAGAATTTTCGAGCATGCACCTTCCCTTCGCTTCCAGACAAGCCACTGCACCAAGATATGGATCATTAATATACAACTGCTCCAGGGCATGTGCAGAAGCCCTGGAGCAGTTGTGTTTGTTGTCACCACTCCCAATAGCACCTCTAACCTTAGTGGCACATCCCCCTGTTTAAAGAACGTCCTGGAGCTTGGCTGGTATCATGAACATTTAGGTAAGACGAGCAATTACATCATTAGCGCAAAAAGAAAAGAAAAAAACGCCTCAAGGTAGATCTTCATCTCAATGATTCCGTTTGCTGCTATGACAGGATATTTAAAGGGGTTTCCCATCTGGCTGTTTCATATAGCCTGCTCCTCACAGCCAGCTTCAGACGCTCACTTTCTGGTTAGGCTGTGAGTGGTTCTGCAACAGTTATTGGCATATCAGCTCTGCTCTTCCTAGTTGATCCTATAAGAGGGACATTAACAAAAGGGAAAAAGGCTATAGAGTACCAAAGGTTTAAAGTTTGTCAGTAACATAGATAAACAAGCTGCTGTGCTACTGATGAGAAACAGCAGAACGTGTTTTCACCATCCCAGCCAAGGTTGGTAAACTCCTGTACACAAGCAAGAGATAAGAACTGCTCTAACTCTGAAATGAAGCAAAATCAGAACAGCAATGCAATTGGTAATAATGTTTATTTACCTTTACCTACATATTTATGAGTAACAATTTTATTTGCCACGATGTAATTTTGACGTGGGATCCTCCAAAATGGGTATTTAATCACTTTTCTAAATATATGTGATTAAAAATATTGCAGCCTGAGAGAGCTACAGGCTGCCTCACCTGCCCTTAGTTACTTAAAAGCTTCTATTAGATAGGACCAGGCAGAGCTGCTGACCTGGCTTGAGCAGAGCACACTTCTTATCTGATGAAAGGGAGCTGAAGAAGCTTTCAAGGCACCGGGTAGAAATATGTTGTGTTTTGTATACAGAATCCACTAGTTGTAGTGTGATTATCTGAGTAGATCCCTGCTTTATCTGATGACAGGGAACATGAAGAAGCTTTCAAGCTGCTGTGGAGAAAGGTGTTGTCTTTTGTATACAGAATACACTAGTTGTAGTTTGATTATTTGAGTGAACATTTCACTCGATCCCTTATGCATGGCTCTGTGCTCTGGCTGTGTCTCTCTCTCTCAGCTCAGCGTGGCTTTGTTTACATTTGCTTCTTAGCAGATAAGGCACGTCCTGGCAAAACCCCTTTAATGAATCTGAATAATGCTGTCATGTAGCATATTATATTATATGTTAATATTGTATGCATGATTGTGATACAGTGTGCTGTGTTTTGGTTATATAGCAGCACAATGAGTCTGTTGCAGGGTGGTGTGGTTTAAATACAAGACAATCATATGTGGTGTATTTGGGGAAAATAGGAATGTAATAAATCTGAAAGATTACAAGAAAATAGAAAGATGTGACCTTATCATGCCAGGATGGGTAACACAACATTTAGTGAATCTGGTAATGGTGCTGCAATATGACATGATTTGGACACATGTCAAAAATAATAAATCAGATACTGTCAATAATAAATAAGGAAAGGTAATACAAATGCATGGTGCATGCTGAGATACGTGTGATAGAACATATGGCAGTATAGGAAGCAATGACCCATCTTGAGTCTGCATGTTGTCATTATGTTGCTGGGTTGTTGCATGGCATGTTTTACATAAGGTACCATAACAGGTTTGGTTGCTGGTTTGATGGTACTCTTGTACAGCGTATTTAGGCTATATACTAGCACAATAAATCTGCATGCTGCCTTGATGATGCTGTAAAGTGGCATGTTCCTGGCATATGTTAGCACAATGTACTTGCATTGTGGCATTATGGTTCTGCAATATGTTATATTTTTAATTACTGTTGTGACTGTTTGATAATGAGATATATTTTAGAAATAAGTTGATAAAATATAAAAAAATGGGAGATACAGTTCTAGAATGATTAACCAGTATGATGGAATAATAACTTAGATTGGGATAAAAAAAAATAGCTTTGAACCATTGCTTTTATAAATGGCTTAACTGAAATAGATTTTGCTAAGTGTATTGAATCTTCATGTTGTGTGGGATGCCATGTTGCAAGGCGCATGATTAGGGCATGTCCCCACGGCAAGGGTTTTCGGCCGGTTTTTCAGCCGGTTTGCGGTTTTTCAGACCACCTGAAAAACTGGCCGAAAATTAGCACAATGGTGCTCTATGGAAAATCCGTGCAGCAGTCCCCACTGCACGGGTTTCCCGCCCGACGGTTTTGCCGCCGGCGGTCCGGCGGCAAAACATTGAACATGTTCATTCTTCCGTCCGGTTTCCGGACAGAATATGAACAATTCAATGGGAAGGCTGTTCTCCGCTCATCGCGGAGAAAAGCCGCCCCCCCCGCGGCCGTGGGGACGGCTGCAAAACCGGACAAATACCGTATTTGTCCACTGCCGTGGGGATGTGCCCTTAAAGTTACAAATCATCTTATTTTTCTTTTTCACAGTTTCATTTGATTAATGGAGAAGTTCTATATACTATTGTCTGAAAAGTGTATTTTTATGATTTTTTTAGTTTTACTCCAGAATATATAATTTTAAAATTAAGGAGAAGATGAAAAACAATGTTATGTGACCAGGGGCGTTGCTAGAGTCATAAAACATCCGGGGTCGGGCCCTCTGTGTAACGTTTTGCTCAGTAGGGCTGGGTTCACACAGCATTTTTCACGCCACATTGTGAACTGCAGCATGTGTTTTTACCGAGAAAAAAATGTATGTTCTTGTCAGTAATTTTATGTGTATTCCCCATAGATCTTGTCCATCACCACAGCAGTCACTGTACAATGAAAATCAGGTCTGACAAATTTGTTTTTTTTTTAAAGCGCTCATCTATGTATGACAGTGTAATGCCTAATAGTCACCAAATAATACACCTATGCATGAAACAAATACACCACACATATTATTTTTACTAAAACAAAAAAAATCCCACAATACTCAAGATATAAATAATATTACTATTTAAAGACCACACAATATGGCCAGACCATAACCAGATACGACTACCAGCTGAACGCAGGCGTTTTGCAGACATATAAGTGATTACACTGCAGTTACAGTCCATGACTCAAAGGAGACGTCTTTTCTGATGAGTCTTTCAATTTCCTTTTTCTTCTCCATTCAGTCCAGACCGCCATGATGACTTCTCCCGGCCACAACTCATCTCTGCAGAATTTACCACAGAAACCTTTTAGAATCCTCACTGTTTTAGCACCTGTATACCTACCTACTGGAGGGGTCTATATGCCTAATAGAGGCATATATAGAAAAGCATGGTGATGTCCTATGATAGGAAAGCTGGGTGCCTACTGTGGGGGATGGGAAGTCACCCATCTTTTCTCTATAGGCCCTAATTAAGTAAGGAGGTATATAGACACCTCCAGTAGGTAGGTATTTAGATTTCCTCAGTAGGTAAGTAATGTGGGGGTTCAGCTCCGTCACAGGGATCACAGGCACAGCAAAGAATGATTTTTTATTAAACAAATCCACAGGTAACACAAATGGCTTCTCTTCAGCAGGGTGCAAAACAAACAGAACGATAACCTTGCATCAGGTTTCAAAAGGTTAACGTAAACTTGTTGTGCTCACCATAACAGTCTCTCACAGTGCTTAGGAGGGTTTTGTCCAGCTTCTCTGGAGAGATCAACACAGCAGACCTTCCCTTTACAACTCCAGACTTGGAGTCACACACCACACTCAACACACCTGACTTTCTGGCTTTATAGGCAAGGGAATCCGGGGATGGATATGTGGGAGCAGTGATCCCTCCCAACTCTAAGACTGCTCCAGTAAAAAGCCAGTCTGGAAGACTACTGCTTGTAAGCAGTTTGCACTAAATAAAACACATGTCTGCAGCCTAAGGTTACAGACCTATATTACCTGGCTTACTTCACCGAGGCCCTAAACCACGATGACACATCTCGGCCCTCGATCATCAGGCCTTGTGCCTTGTCACAGTATATAAGTAAGTATATAGCCCCTTGGTAGGTAGGTACATACGTTCCATTAGTAGTTAGCTAGGTATATGGGTACCCTTGGTAGATAGGTATATATGCCCCTTCAGGTATATAGGGCTCCCAGTAGGTAAGTAAAAAGGTCACCTTGGAAGGTAGTTATATAGGTTCCCCCAGTAGGTAGGTAGGTTCATAGGTCCCATAATAGGTTGGCAGGTGTATAAGGCCCACAATTTATTGGTAGATGTTTGGGGTCCCCTAGTCATTAGGTAGGTGTATAGGTCCCCCCAGTAGGTTGGTATATATATTGGTCCCACCAGTATGATATTAGCTATATAGGTCCTCTCAGTATGTAGTTAGGTATATAATGCCCATAGTATGCATGTAGTTATATAGGGCCCACCAGTAGATTGTTATATATGTAAGTCCCCCCAGTATGTAGGTAGGGATGTAGGTCCCCCAAGAAGGTTGGTAGGGATGTAGGTCTCCCCAGTGGGTTGGTAGGGACATGTAGGGTATGTAAGTAGCGATGTAGGTCCCCTCCACCCAGTAGGTTGGAAGAGATATAGGCATCAATAAAAATTAAAAAAAAAAATAATACTTACCTCTCCCCATTCCCCCAACAAAGAACTCACTCCTCCAGGTGTCCCTGTACAAGCGTATGAAGCTTGCTTGTGACCCACTGGAGTACTCTGCGGGGCTTCGCAGTACCTGTACCTCAACTGTATGCATGTCAAGAGGAGGTGTAAACAGGTGAAAAGACTGCCAGCACTCAGGGCCCACAGCAGCAGTCCAGAAGCCGGCAATGGACTGGCAATCTGCCCTAAAACTGGCAAGCGATGCCCCTGTATGTGACAGAATAGTTGTACCTCATTGCATGACTCTCCTTGGTTTCTCCTTGTCCTTTTGGCCTTCAAGATCTCTGTTTGCAGTCATTACCTAGAAACCATCACTGTTTTGTTCCAAGGAATAAAAATCAGTCCTGGTCATGTGGTGACACACAAGGTTGCAGTGCTTGTTACAAGATGTGCACCCATGTATGCAGCACATGATGGTCTATTTATTATTTTGAATAAGATTAAGGCAATAGATATCTTAGTATGTTTCAAAAATACAAAAATATTATCATATAGCATCTATATAATAAAGCTATGTAGTATCTATATACTATAACAAAAGAACATTCAAATATCAATGATTTACAATACTTGTATAATGGTACCATTTAAGTGCATAAATAATGCAACCATACACTGCTCAGGTACACTGTATAAATCATACTCATGTACAATGTCAAAAACAAACAGTTTAAATAATAATAATAAGATTAATAATAATAACAGCAACATTTAAAGGGATTTTCCAACACATAAAATACTTCAGGCTCAAAGTTTGTATAGGAAACAGTAATATCAGTGTTGTGGCCAGGCCAACATTCAGAATCAGTGCCAGTGGGTTCACCCAAGTTTTCCATTTTATATAGCATATATGCAGTTTATGATTTATAATATTTAGATGAATTAGCCTTGTAGCCTACTTCCATGTTCTTACAATCTGCATCAGTATCCTAAAAGTCATTCCACAGGGAATGCAAGTAATTGAAGTTTATCACAATGGGACTAATCTGCACGCGTATACGCTGGCCATCCTCAGCAAAATTCAGAGTTTCATCCTTGGAGGAAGATGTTCTCAAAAATCATTGACACATCTGAGGTGTGACCATGGTCTACATAATGAAGGGACTCTAGGAGTAGGGACATTGAAATATTATATATTTTGATATATATTTTGAAACAGAAAGAGATCATACATGCATTGAAGCATAAACTAAAGCTGATTTGGGGGCCTCTATAGCCCCCAGGTATTCTCGCAAGTGTTCAGAATCTTTTAACCACATATCTTTTGTGTGTCTTTATTTATTTCCCAAACCAACCTCTTTGTTCTGTCATGGGGTGTGAGTGTAATGTGTGTACTTTGCTTTCATGAAATACATGGCCTTGGTTTTCTCCATGTATAGGGTGATCTGTAATCGCTAACCACAGATCAAGTATTATATCACCCTTGCAGCACATGAAGATCAATATCAGAACACATTTAACTGCTGCAGCACTTTTTATTCTCTTCCAAGTCTGACAACACATTGATTATTTTATAACTATGTATTGTTGGTTTGCAATGTACATTTATTTCTAGAACATGAAATATGCTCTTGAAGGTCATTCTACCCAGATGTTACCTTATAACAAGGTACAGTTCATGGTGGTAAATAATCTTAAAATACCCCATAACAAGGCACTAGGCATGAGGCACAAAGTCAGACAATAGTTTATTTGTGGGACCATGATGTGATTCAGGGTTGGTCTGGCCACCAGAGGACCAGAAAATCCTCTGAAGGGTCCAGGTTCTGAAACATTTAAGGGGATTTATCACAAAGTAAAATTGATCGCAGCTAGCTAAAAGCCGACCGTGCATGACCGCGCGGCCAAAACCGTGGCCAAATCGCGTCTAGTTTATTAACATGGCTTCCTATGGGACACCGCGTTAATATTCACACTCCGCGGGTTTGGCCGCGGCTCCGGGGCTGCGGCCAAACCCGCGCGTGTGCAGAACTCTCCTGTCAATTCCTGACAGGGAGTTCTCTGCGCGGCGGTGGTGCGCGGCTGGGACGCGGCTCGCGCCGCGGTTTGCCCCCTGCTATTAATTTGCATGGGGGAAACTGTCGGCGCAAGCCGCGCCCCAAACCACGCCCCTCCCGCGGCGAGACCATGCCCACCGCCCGCGCCGCAAACCCGTGTCGGGAGAGGCGAGTTTGCGCCGCGGCTCTACGAGGTTTTGGCCGCGGGAACCGCGGCGAGAGCCGCAACATAACCCGCGCCCAAAACCGTCGTGTGAACGAGGCCTTAAGCTTCAATCTTCACAGGAACAAACTAAATATCTATGTTTTGGGTCTATCCTAACAGTCAGTTTTCTGGTGTACTTTGAGCCAAAAATATTATATGAATAGGCGCACTCCAAAATTTTGCGCGATAAATGCCTTTGTAATGTGTCAAAGACACTTTTTAGTGCGCCAAAGATTTGGGGCGTTCTGGGGGCGTTGCACCACATTCATAGAAGTAGACACATTTATGATTCTTTGACGCCAGAACTTTGGCGCAGAACAGTTAGAACAGTCACACCAGGGTAAAGGTAGTCTATCTGAGCCGGACTTGAATTGGCACTAGACTGCGCCTGTATGTATGAACCCGCAGAAGAACAGGTTCATACATTCTGGTACATTCTAAACTGCCTTAAAGTGATTTAGAACTGGTCTATCAGTGCCAGGATTCATAAATGTTGTCCTTAGTTCCCTCTGCTACTCCTCCTGGACCCCTTTGCTTCTATGTCTTGTGTGTCTATATCTGATACCCAAATCTGTTCGCTTTCCCAACTTTTCTTGCTCTCTGGGGTACCCTTCTCTAACTGTACTCTGACTGACTCCTGCTCCTGTATTTGCCAGGTTCTGTCTCTTTGTGCATTTATTACCAGTGCTCGGGTGCCACTTACTGCCAGTGAGGGGAATTGATTCTCCAGCTCTACACCATCACTGTCTTGAGGTTTTATCAGCAGTATCTATCAAGAGACTGTGAGAAATGTGTTTAGTCTATACCGCGGTAGAAGCTTAAACAACAATAGGGCAACAATAAGGCAAATGTAGGCTCCTTTAGACTATATCTGGTCTATTTTTCTCTGCACTAGTTTTTTTTATTTTGTAAAATATCATTCTATGAATCTAATAGGTGCATATAAAAGATTTTTTGATTAGAAACATTTTTTTGGGCTGTTTCAGTCAACTTCTATACCTGAGATTTCGAATGATGACATTCTTTGATGCAAATACAAAAGGATTTGTACATTTTTCATAAGTTTTATCTAGACACAATGCTTGCACTTGTTTTATAAAACCTGCAAATGGTCTAGCCAAAATATTCTATTAATCAATTAAAAGTTTATTGAACATTTTACTTTCCTAGTTTCCAAGAACTAGATTGGCTTAAGAACCTGTGAACAGAAGTGATAATGCTTTGTTTCTTCTCGTAAGTGTAAAGGGGTTATAAGTGATGTTAACACAGATTTCTTATGGTAGCATTGGTTACAAACAAGCAAGTCAATAATTTTTTTAGAGCAGCCTGATTATATACATCTTTAACAGAACATACTAATTACTGTTTGCCCACAATTTAAAGGGATTTTTCCACCTAGCAGAATCTTCTAGCTTTAGCAGGCTAGTTGGACTTCAAGGGGGAAAATGGAGTCATCACTATACTATGTGATTAGCACTTTAGGCAAGCAGCATTTCTTTGCACCTTTTGCCTGAATGTGCACAGTCATGTGCAACTATATGGAAAGCACCAGGAGCTGAGATATCACAAGCAAGTGCTGCAGAGCTTCTGTGCATGCCATACTGAGAAAAGAACACTCAGTGCAGTGGCTGGGGCGAGGCAGGAATGCACATGCGCAGATGTGCGTGGCATTGGGCACTGAACATACACCTCTGCAAGCTTGGCCATCGCTGCTGGAAAGCAGAGATGAGTAGGTCTTCTGGCAGTAAGCTGTAAACTATGAGACCATCTCCAAATAGCTTAAAGAGGTTGTCTCATTTTACTGTTTCATAGAGTCAGCAGCATTCTTTCATTCATGCATACTGTTACTTCCTGATCAAGCTATGGATAATTAGCATATGAGCTCTGTGTATTCAGACTTCTGTTAATTAGTATAGATTAGATATACAATCCCTACTGCTACCAACCGGGCCCAGAAATCTTCGCTAAAGAAAACAGTAGTAATTAGTGTCTTTTGTCTGAAAGATCAGATAACACACAATCTCTCAGGCTTTTTCTGTTCCATGACCTGTGTGATGACTTCACTCTCTGCTATCAGATAAGACAAACAGCAAGGGACAACAAGCAAACAGGGGGATTTTTTTATTTTAGGGGTTCAAAACTAGAAGAAACCTTTAAGCCAAAGAAGGTGATTAAAATTAAGTGTAGACGTCCTCAAGCACAGAAAAAAATAAAACAAAGCAATATACATCTAAAACATCTTCAGTTTAGTTTTCCCTACATTTGAATGTAATCCTTTGTAGTGAGACAATACTTTTAGTGTGCACAAATTATTCAGAAGTCTTAGGTCTACAGGACTGTAGCCAACCTCCTAGGACATGGCTACAAGAGGAAAATTAATGACAAATTAAAGGGCCTGATAATATGAATGGCATCCAAAGAGCCCAGAACAACTTCCAGAGAGACTACTACTACTTGCACCATTCATTGCCGTCTTTGCCAAACTTTATTAAAGGCGTAACCTGTCAGGAGGTTTATTATACCCTATTAGATAAATTATGATTTTGAGAGAGTTAGAGAAGCTGAGCTCTGTGATTTATAGGATTATATGAGTTGAAGGAGGATTTATCTAAAGTAACAAGAGCAATATAATAGATCAAGAAAATGAAAGCTCTTGCTTACCCACTGATATGCAGTGATTGACCGTTTTCTCTGTACACACAATAATGCAGGGAAAACTGTCAATGACTGTATGGGTGAGGTGGTAAGCAGGACTTCCACTGTTAATTAAGGAATCCTATCAATATTTTCTTTAACTCAGAATTTATGCTCCAAATCATGCAAACTTATATGTCACAGAGTTCAACCTCTCTCCCTTTGTCATATCCTGCTCTCCGATAGGGAATCATGAAACACCTGACAGGTTTGTTTTAATAGAAGGTGATTGAGGAGGAAACCACTGTTAAAAGCAAATAGAAAGAACACTGACAAGCTAGAAAGTGGAATTACTTTGAACAGATAAGACAAAACTAGAGCTTTTTGGCAATTTGCAGCAGCTCTATGTTCACAGAAACAAAAAATGAAGCATAAAAAGAAAAGAACATTGTGCCTACTGAGAAACATGGAGGAGGTTCGGTCATGTTTTGGGGCTTCTTGAGAGAGTAGAATAGAGATTGAGCTGCTCTGGCCAGTGTGTCTTGAATCTCAGCAGGGTACAATGAAATCTCAAGACTATCAGGCATTCTGGAGCGATATTTGCTGCACAGTGTCAGGAAGCTTGGTCTCAGATGCAGGTCGGGGTCCTCAAACAGGATAAAGACCCAAAACACACGCACATGGTAAAAACATCTAAGAAAGCTAAGTGCAATGCAGTGGACTATTCTAAAAGTGGCTTCTGAAGACTAAAAGCCAATAGAACATCTGTGAAATGAGCAGAAACATGTAAGTCCGAAAAGGCACCTCCACATCTGAGACAGCTGGAGCCGCTCACGAGGACTGGCCAAAATGATCTTGGACAGTTCGCCGATAATCTCAAAAAGATATACAGATGTATTTTTTGTTGTAGAGGATTGCCTCAAATATTTTGCAAGCAAAAATATTTAAGTGAAAGGGTCCCATCATTTTTGTCAAGGCCATTTTCATTAATTTGTTTTTTTTTTCAGTTGAATCACAATTCAAAGGCAATGTCTGATTTTCAAAATATTTCAGTGACCATTTTGTGTTTTTTTTTTAAATTTAACGCAAAGTAACAACTAGTGTTGAGCGAATTATAATCGACAAAGTTAAATCTTCACAGTTAATTATGTTGATCGTAAATTTTTAGAATCACGCGATAATTTGAGGTTAAAATTGTGCCTCATCTATTAATATCAGCGCCATTTTTTCGTTGCTCAAATCCTAGTCATATTTGGCGTGCCCAGCAAATCAGCTTACAGAATAAGCCAGGGTGAGATGTGTGTTGCGAACGTCATGTACTGGGATGTTGTATGTTTGCATTGCTGGAAAAATCACATGAACCTTGTTTTACATAGAACAGCCCTTCCAGTTCAGATCAGTGTCACTCAGCATCTCATAGCAGTAGGACTGTGGCGCTCAGGCTGCCTTTGTCCAAACAGCTCAGGCGAATTATTCTATTTCTTCATCAGAGAAAGCTCTACTGTTAGCTGTGATCCTTCCAACTTATATCAGAGAGATGGAAGATTATATGTAGTTAGGTGATAGAATTATTAAAGGAGCCTCTACCGCTGTAAAGTCCACGAAGGGGAGCTGGGGGTGGAGTGAGGAGTGTGGCCCGCGGTGTCGACACAACAACAAGCTCTATACAGAAAACTTGGATATAGTTTTCACACAATTAGCCTTATTATTACAGTTTTCTATTAAATATTTCCTGGATATAGTGGCACCTGAACATATATTAAGGATACACATCTTTTCTAGTAACTGCAGTTCTCTTGTTAGGTGCAAAAATCTCCACTTTTATTATCATAAAACATCAATATGTTGTTACTGTTTCATTTTGCTCATTCCGAATTTGTTGATATACCACCTTGCAGTTAAATTAGAATCCAGCAATTTGTATCATCACGAGTGTTATAGGTGCCAAAAAACTTTTAATATCTGAATACATTTCAGATACGTGTTTTTTTTCACTTTGGCTCACTACAAGCTTTGTTCCATGAGCACCTTGCACTAAATTGGAATACAGCAATGTTTGGGTAGTCACCAAACAGTTGAATTGAAATGTGTCAAAAATACCTTTATTATCCGAAAACATTTCAATACGTGTTTTTGTTCACTTTGCGCACTACAGCTTTTGTACAATGAGGCACCTTGCACTTAAATGTTAATAACTATACTGCAATATGTAGTTACCACAGGTGAATAATCAAGTGTGCCAAAATACCTTTTATTATCCGACTACATTTCAGATACGATGATTTTCACGTATTGCTCAGGCCAGCTTGTTTTGATTAAGAGCTACTTGTGTAGTTAAATGTGAATACATGCAATTTTTGTAGTCCACCACAAGTGAATTGAAAAGGTGCAAAAATACCTATAATATCCTATACATTTTCAGACATAACAGGTTTTTTTATTTCACTTTTGGTCATCAAGCTTTGTTATAGATCTACTTTCAGTAAATTTAATCCAGCAATTTTGTTTTTGATTGAGGCGTGGAGTTGAGAAAGCTTTTATTATCCGTCTTTTAATAAGAGACTTTGAATGATGTTCAAATCATACTGCCATCTGGCACTTTTTAATTTGTGGGGTCAAGCAGGTTTTAAAGGGTCATTGCTGTGGTACAATACAGGGATAGTGAATGATGGTTGATGTTTTTTTCTGTGGCTTTTATAACCTAAGTGTGTTGCCTAAGATGTACACGAATCCATTTTGACTGTTGTGGATACTAATTCCAGCCTTCTCCATCCTTGTTTGGGTTAAGAATGAAGGTTTGTTGCTCCTCCCATAGACTTTAATGGTCATTCGGGCGAGCGATCATCTTATCATCGACCATCGAAATCATGTCGAAGGTGTGCCGACATATCGACCATCGACCGGATGTCTAGAGCCAACATAATCGCCACACTAGTAACAACTATTTTGTCTATGTGTATATATGTTTATGATCTTCTCCCCAACTTATTTCAGATTGTGCCCCCTTGCTCTTGTGTTAAGTTTCTTATTCACAATGAAGAATGCTGGTGACAGTCAATCTTAAATTTGAGGCAGTTTCCCCATTTCTGTGTTGAAGCCAGCAAACAAACAGCCTGGTAGCAAAATGTGCAGCCCAGAAGTTCACACTAACCCCTTACCGCCAGAGCCAGTTTTGGCCATCCTGACAGAGCGCCGGTTTTAAAATCTGATATGTGTCACTTTATGTGAGAATAACTTTTTGACACTTTTACATATCCAATTCATTCATAAAGAATTGTTTTCTCGGACACATTTAAATAAGAAATTTAGGTCCATACAAACCCATGTGATTAATTGTGAAAAATATCAATTTGCAATTTCACTGTTCAAGATTTCTGCGTGTATGACGATAGTTATTCCACTCCAAAATAGATTAAAACTAGCATCTACCATTTTTCCACTGTAGGTGGCATAAATTGTTTTAATGTTTTTTTTGCCATCATTAGGGGCTTAGAAATTTTAGAAGTCATTTTTCACCTTTTTCAGAAAATTAGCAAAATAGATTTTTTTTAGGGACCAATCCAGTTCTGATATGGCTTTGAGTGGCCCTGTATGTAGATACCCCCATAAATGACCCCTGTATAAGAAACTAGACCCCTTAACTATTAAAAAAAAGCATTTAGAGGTTTGTTACCCCTTGTAATATTTCACCGAAATTAAAGCAAAATGAGGAAAATGTTCAAAATTTTCACCTTTTTATTGCAGATTTTCAATTTTTATTCATATTCACTGGAACACGCGGTAGATGTAACCAGGTAAATGAAACTCAACATCATATTCCCCATATTCTGTTCATTTTTCAGAGATATCGCATTGTTAGTCCTAGTGCACTATGTTGGCTCAACCACAAGCCCAGAATAGAAGGCGCACCTAACAAGACACAGGGGCTCTTTTTAATTACGATTTTATTTAGGCCCTGTTTCAGGTTCGCTGATGTCCTAAGGGACTAAAACGTAATAAATTCCCCTAAAAAGACCTTATATTGGAAATAACACCCGTAAACGAATATAAGTCCAGGGTGTAATGATATATGAAACCCTACTGTGGTTTTCACAAATTTTTTTACTTTAGCTGTGAAAAAATAAAAAAAAAATTATTATTTAATATTTTTTTTTTCAATAAACTGCGCAATTTTAAGGCTGAAAAAGTATTATTATTACAAATGGAATCCCAGGAAAAAAAGCACCCAAAATTGTGGGTTAGCACATTTCTTCCATAGTTCAGTAATACCCTACATCTAGGTGTAAACTGCTGTTTGGTGCTTGACAGGGTGTACAAGGGAGTGGGAGTGCTAATATGGGCTGTTTGAACTTGTCTTTGAGTGGGTGACATGTCGCATTTGCAAAGCCCCCAAAGTACCAGAACGATGTTATAAACCTTCCAGAAGTCACCCGCATTTTAGTGTGATCCACACCCCATCATTGGATCTAGGGGTGTATTGTGCATTTGGTGCACATTTTGGTTTAGTTTTATTTTAGCATTGCGCCATGGGGGAAAAAAATCGCAGTTCAGCCCATTGTTTTTTAGGCTACAAATATTACAGTGAGCGTTAGTGCCGTACAGGGATAATATGACAGGATAACTTTACTATGTGGTTCGGTACAATTGCAATTATATAAATTTGATAGAGTCTATTAATGTTTTTTATAACATTTATACAAAAGAAAGATGCTTAAAAAAATTGCATTTTTGTATGAGTCATATCTGACAGCCATCAACTTTTTTTATTTATCTGTGTAATGGAGCAGATTGTGGCTTGTTTTTTTGCGGAATGAAGTTGATGTTTTTAAGGTACCATTATGGTGTGCAAAAGAAGCTTTGATCACTTTTATTAGGTTTATTGTAGCATATTTGAACAAATACAGAAATCCTGGAGTGTTTTTTATTTTTATTTTTTTACAGCTGTTCACCGGACGCTGTCTAAGTGACATCCTATGCTATACTCATAGGTCGATACGATTACAGCGATAACCCAATTTATATATTTTTGTTTATGTTTTACTGCTTTTACACAATAGTAAACCTAGTAATACAAGGGCCAAGCAAAGAGAATGTATACTATAAATAACAAAAATACCAAAATAAATTGTATCCAAATATAATAGTATACATAATGTAAAAACAATACTTTATTAAGTCTTATTAAAACAAAAAAAATATATATAAAAGAACAGACAAAATCCACACCCAAATAAAGTTTGGTGTGATTTT
Organism: Phyllomedusa bahiana; assembly: GCA_025379985.1. Classification (NCBI taxonomy): domain Eukaryota; kingdom Metazoa; phylum Chordata; class Amphibia; order Anura; family Hylidae; genus Phyllomedusa; species Phyllomedusa bahiana. The sequence goes on along the minus strand of JAODAL010000123.1, from coordinate 301,750 downwards.
GTCCTGTTATTGTTAAGAAATATTCTTTTTATTGTTTTTATAATAAAATCTACTAAAGTATTGTTTTTTACATTTCTATACTATTATATTGGATACAAATTCTTTTGTATGCCTTTTACACATTAAAAACACTTTTATTCAAAAAGAAAAACACGTTTTATGCATCACCACATTCTGAGAGCTAAACTTTTTTATTTTTCTGTTTAACAAAGCGTGTAGGGGCTTAATTTTGTTGCGGGAGGAGTATGCCATATTATTGGTATCCTTTTTTTGGTGGGCAGAAGTTCTTTTTGATCGCTTTTGAATCTGTTTTTTTGGAAGGCAGGGTGAAGATAATACTGCAATGCTAGTAGTGTTTTTTTTATTTTTAACAGCGCTCACCGTGCAATATATGTGACAAGTTTAGTTTTACTTGTGGATCCACGATTACAGCGATACCAAGTTTATATAGTTTTTTATGTGGAAGCACTTTTTTTTATTGTTTTAATTGTGTAAAAGAATATTTATGCATCACTGTCTTCTGATAGCTGTAACTTTTTTATTTTTCCATATACAGAGCTTGGTAAGGACTTTTGCGGGATGAACTGATGTTTTAATTTGGCACCAACTTTGAGTGTTTTTATGAGCTTATGATCACCTTTTATTCCATTTATGTGCTGCATTGATTGAACAAAAAATGCAATTCTGTACTTTTTTTTTTTTTTTTACGGCGTCACCATCCAGGTTAATTAACTGTGGTTGGCAGTGTTATTTACGGAGGGTCGTTACGCCAAGTCGGCGATACCAAATTATGGTACTTAATTATTTTTGATCTTTTTTTGGGGCGTTTTGCATTTTTGAAAGGGGAAAAGGAAGTGTATAACGTGATTTTTTAGTTTATTTTTTCCGTGTTTTTTGTATACTTTTTTACAAAGCATTCCAGGTGTCGGGATAAGGGGACCGCGAGCGTGCCATCCATGCTGCGCTGATTGGCAGGCAGGATGTGGCTCACTCCTCTGCCTGCCAGCTTCAATGTCGCACCAAGATAGGTCGTGACATTGAAAGGTTTAATCACCCATGGCCGGAACACCCGTCCGGCGCGCGGGATGCAGAAAGCAGCCAGCGTAATATACCTCTGGTCCTATTCGCGAATCCTGCGAGCCCCGCTTGTGATCTGCGAAAGATTCGCCATCATGTACCTATACATCCAATTTATTGGGTAACCCCGCCTACCCGAACCATGACGTGTTATGGGTAACTTACCAATGTGGTAAGGGGTTAAAAGCAAATCCATCTTAGATCGTGTATATATATACATAATATATATATATATATCTAATATAAATATATATATATATTTAAATATACAAACAGTAACTCAGATGGATTGTTTTTATTGTGAACTTAAGGGCTGCACATTTTTGCTACCCAGGCTGATTCACATGGCTTCAAACACAGAAATAGTTTAAAATGCCGTCAATGAGTATTTCAGATTTGATTGGTGGCGCTCTGATTGGTTGCTATGGACAACATAGTGAGTTTTAGATCTAGACAGTTTTCATACTTGTGGCCCCAAGTCTTTCAGCTAGCCTGGTCTTTTTTATTTTTATTAAACGTTTCTGTATTACTATTCATAAGTAAAATGTACTAATGACTGATAAATATAGAGAGACATAAATCATTAAGGCAGAACTGGATGGATCAAATGATTCAATTATCTGGGCTACGTAGACATCGTGTGACAGTAATGAAAACTTCAGTATAATGTATAACCTGATAGTGATAATGTAACTATTATATATCCTTGTCACTAGTTTTATATTTATTCCTTTTTATAACATGGTCTCTAATCTGTAAATTACCATCTAAACATTCCACAAAAGACTCACAAAATCCCTATAACTCCATACTGTAGAGCTATAGGCAAGCCATTTCTCAATTATCTCAACTTTTTCAGTGTTTTTCAATGGCCTTTGTTGTGGTCTAAGATCAGTTAAGAGGTTTTCCAAGAGTTAAAGATTCATATAAACTATAGGCGCATCTTATATTCAAAAGTAAAGATATTCCACTACCTTCATTTGTTTTTTTTTTGCCCCCTTATTTATCTATCATGAGGTCCACTTTTTGCAGTGAAACTTCCTGCTTGTGGGAGTGTCAATAGTTCTCCAGCATCTCTTTCCTACAACTCCCAGACTGCATTGCAATCATAAGACTAAAGATTTCCTCACAGTTATTCACTCTCCTAGGGTCTATGTGCTGACTTCAGTGTGTAATACCCGCAGCTCTGTACTTCGGTCATGATAAGTGAATGATGAGCTATGACTCATGAATCACTACTATGTAAAACTCGTAACATCACAGTCATCATTTTCATGAGAGCAGTACACAACTCCCCAGCTCTGAACTGCTGTCCTCTGCTCCTATTACTGTTAGTAAGTCCTGCCAGCAGGACTCAAAGTTGAATAAACAGTTACCCCTCCCCTGTAATTACTCTGATGTAATGAATGCAGCCAGCTGATCCTGGATTCAAGGCACACCGACTGAGTGTGATGTAACGTTCATTGAGGCCATGTGAACAATTAACGTCGCATGGTTAGCAGGTGATAAGGAGAGGGTAGGACAGGGCTCTTTGCCTGGTTCTGCATGGCAGGACAGGTAAATACTTTCTTAATAAGTTTGAAAAGTTTAACATAATATAGTTGTGAGCCCTGTAACAAATAACAAGATAGTCCCGGAGAACCCCTTTATCTTGCAAAGCCGAGATATATTTTGTTGACCCTAGACTTTGCTGTATCTATAGATGCTGGAATATGGCTCTTTAAAACTTAGATGTACTGTACAAAAACGTATTCACTTTAAAAAACCTCGGGAACTCTGTAAAACAATAATGAACATCCTTGATTATTAGGGCCCATTAAACAAGGGGAATCCGGGAAATTTTAATTTCAGAACCCAAATATTTCAAAAAACAAATTTGCATGAATTTTGTGTTAAATTTCACCCTATTAAAAAATGAAATTTATGTGAAATTCATACACCTGGTTTTTTCAGTTTGTGGGAAATTTCCCCAGTATAACAATGAAAAAAGGGCTTTGGGTTTATTGTTTCGTTTCCACGCTGATTGCTTTTCGTGCCCCAAACGGGGTGTTCTCACCATGCTCCTTCAGAGAGCCTGCTCATCACAGCCAGCATGGGCTCCCCTTTCTGTTCAGTCTGCAAAAACCTAGTATTCTGTTAAAGGGACATTTGTAAAGGAGAGGTTTTAACAGCAGGGCAGAAGGCTGCCAAGGTTAAGGGTACGTTCACACAACAGATTTAGATGCTGATTCTGGGGGAATATTTAGTGCTGAATCTGCCTCCAAATCAGTGTTTACCAAACAGTAAACTGACCTCCATTACACCCTATGTACTTTCCATTAAAATGTTTTTTAAGCATCTACAAAGAATCAACATGTTAATTCTTTGTGGAGTTTTCCACGCCATTCTTTGGGTAAAAATTCCAAATTTAACCCGGAAAAAACCCCTGCCTGATTCGGCACGGACACTCTGAGCACCGTAAAAACCCTTAAAGTTTTCAGTAAGAAAGATGAATAAACTCCTGTGCTGCCAATAACACAAAGCAGGGATTGTCCTCACAACACCACCCAGTGCTGCTACAGCAGAGAGAGATGGGCGGTGACCTAGGGAAACTTCTATAAACAAATAAGAGAAAAGAACTGCTCTAGTTATGAAATGAAGCAAAATCAGAACATCAATATATTTGGTAATAATCTTTATTTACCTTTGCTTAAATGTTTAAAGCTAATCAATGTGGTGAAACTACTCCTTCAAAAAGCATTGGAGTGCATAGGGACTGTCTATACAAATAAGTACAGGACCCACTTTACTCCCCATTTTATTGTACGTATATTCTACTGCACATTGACTTTGGAATGAAAACATGATCAAAATATCAAAATATAAACTGAAAATGAAAAAAATAACGTAATAGACTGTTAAAAAAAAAAAAAATTGCAGTGTGTGCATTTTCATTACCCAACTGGAATATTTACAGTTTTAACTTAAATTAATTCCCAGATTTAGCTTTTCTGTAATCACTGAACTTCTATTTAGTTGTGCAACCTTTATTTGTGACAAATGCTTTACAGCTTTGTGGTATGGAGTCAACTAACATCTGACACCTGGAAACGGGCATTCCAGCCCAGGGACACGGTACTACATTGCACACATCATTTGCGTTTTTAGATTTTGCATCAAAAAATGCATTAATAATGTTACTCCACAGATTCTCTATCAGATTGAGGGCTAGGGATTGGGCTGGCCACTTCATAACACTGATCTTGTTCGTATGGAACCAGGATGTTGCTCGCTTGTTGCTATGTTTGGGGTCATTGTCCTACTGAAACACCCATTTCAAGGGCATGCCTTCTTCAACATAGAGCAACATGACCTCTTCCAGTATTTTCATATATTCAGATTGGTCTTGGTATGTGATAAATGGGCAAAACTCCAGAGTATGAGAAACTTCCCTAAACTTTTCTACTGACAGCACCATGTTTTACAGTCTTCACAATATACTGTGGGTTTAATTCAGTGTTTTGGATTCGTCTGACAAACAGTCTGCGGCATTAAGACCCAACAAGAACAATCTTGTACTCATCTGTCCACAGAACGTTGCACCACTTCTCTTCAGGCCAGTCAATGTGTTCGTTGGCAAACTGTAACCATATAGGACATGCATTTTTTTCAGCAATGGTACTTTACGAGGGTTTCTAGCAAATAGTTTGGCTTCATATAGACGCCGTCTGATGGTTGCAGGACTCACAGTTACTGGAGATCTTCTTTGATCTCCCTGAACTTCATTATTGGATGCTTCTTTGCCATTCTATGATCTTGGATAGTAGTAGGGCATTAAAATGACATCAGAAAAGGATTTCCAACCACGTGTTTCTGATGCCATTTTAAGGCATTGGTGATCTTTTCAGCTGAGCAGCCAAATGTTTTCTGCACTTCTTGATATGTTTTTCCAATCAAACTTGATCAAAGTTCTTTCTCTTTTGGCACAATGTCTAGAATGACCCATTGTACTCAAAGGGAATTGGCTAAAATCCACAGGTACAATAACTGGCTATAATTGATGCCTGTTTCTTCACAGAATAAATGCCTTCACTATTTGAAGTCCAAACTGCTATGTATTTGACAAGCCCCTGTCGTTAAATCAGTCAGTTACACCAAATTAGCAGTGTGCATGTCATGACTGGTGATTCTGTTGGTTGTCCATTACTCGACTACACCTACTAACGATTTTTAACCATGTTGTATTATTTTTTCAGACAAAAACAGTAATTAAACACATTGCTGATGCTAGACTGCTATTATTTGGCACATAACTGTAACTACAATTCTGTCAATATAGATAGTAAATATCTCTATTACTGCGGTCCCTGTAGACCACAATTTGTCATTACAAAATATTTTGTTAGTTCCCAATCACAAATGCTCCTAGTGAACGATCTGTACATTTTACAGAGTGAAGCATTAGTTCCTGCTGTATGAAACCCAAACTGGCAGAAACTCCAATTCAAGCAGAGGAACCAAGTTGTGTAATTATATTTCTGTTATACAGCACTAGAGGGACCCGTGCTGCAGTGCAGCATTCAATCACTTCTTACTTACAGCAGACGCTTGTGTTAGCCATCTAGCAGCGACTTATAGAATTATAGATGGGAAGCCAGCATGAGCAGAGCTATTTCTCCTGCAGGAGTAATGACAGCAGCTTTGGGGTCAGAGAAACCTTGGATCCTGCACGGTGAAAGAAACAAGAGTGCATCATTGCATATAAAGAAAATAAGACGCACTTCAGGATTATCATTGAAGAAGCGTTATGTTCCCTGCACTGTCCTTTGAAACCCTAAACAATTCCTTCTTTCTTAGTTTTCTGCCTTTTTTTCTTTCTTTTTGCATTTATCTGCTCTTTATTTCAGTAGGAGAATTCTCCAGGCTTTCTTTGTTCTTTCCAGTTTCAGAGCAGGTATACATCTGCAAAATATGAATATTGTACACTTGGCATTGGCAGTGTGCCAGTATATGTAGAAAAAGAAGCAAGGTACAAGTAGTGGCTTCTGCATGTATCTGGTTGATGTATTAACAGAATCTGTTGTTGTTATCAAACATTAAGAACCCATCATCATTGATATTTAATAGGTTATTAGTAAAACAACTCTTAAGATAAAGACCTAGAGCAGTGAAGGTTTTTATCTACATCCCTGGTGGTGTAGGGAAGTTGAAGAGTTTATGCCTGTATCCATGGTAGCCTAGGGCAGAGGTACACAACTTGTGGTCTGCGACCCTCTGGGGGTCTGCTGTGGACTGCCAGGGGTTCCGCAAAAAAGCCAAAGAAATTTTTTTTTTAAAGTAACCTTTACAAAGACGTACGCTTTCGTAATGTACAGCTTTGTTGTTTATGTCTTTCTTTAGGCCAGGCTTCGAAGGCCAACTCGGTAATACAGTTGTGTACCACAGGCTACACTTTACTTCGTATGGCCATAGACTTAAAGATAAAAATGTATTATAGCTCCATCATAATAACGATGAACCAGTAGAAAGTAATGAAATTGATATTTGTAGATTTGTAATTACATCCATGCTTCTTCTCTTCCCACGTTAGGGTGCTTTCACACAGCAGTTTTAACTGCACTCCAAATAAACTGCATTTATTACCAGCAAGCTTCTTTAAATTGTTCAGAAAGGTGTTTCAAGTAAGTAATTAATCACTGTGTTTGGAGTCTTGTGAATTACAAACACACTAATTGATTCCTCACTTTCCACACACTTTAGATAAGTGAAAGAAGCAGGTAATAATGCAGTTTAATTGGAGCACAGTTAAAACTGCACCAAAACTGCACTGTGTGAAAGCATCCTTAATGTCCGTGTTCCACTCATACTTCTCCCACTCTTGTGCTCCTTTGTTCAATCATGTGCATGTTTTAGTTGCTAATACTTACAGAACTGAGACTACAAAATTCCACACATTTTATCAGTTTCTACTTTATAGTTTATTTTTAACTTAATAACTAACTGTATCTTGCTGAGCATGGATGCATTTATGAAAAGAAAGAAACCGGAAGAGTCCGATCAGGACCGTGACAAAGGTGGAAACCAGAGAAAACATGAAGTGCAACTACAATCCGGAATATATTGCTTATGGATTCATTGCAGTAGGGGCAAATGGTGATAAACCTCTCTGTGTTGTCTGTCTTGAAAAACCACCCAATGAAACCTGTGAAATTATAGCATCATTTAACAACAATGCATGCAGAAGTAGCTGGTAAGACAAAGAAGTGTTTTAAATGGTAAATGGAGCTCTACTTAAAGCAAAAAGGCTTTTCTTGTTTAATAAATTAGCAAAAATATCTACATTTCTGTTTTTTTCCTTTCAAGATGAGGTGCAGAGTGTACATTAATGAGGAAAAAATTAACTTTTTTGATCTTACCAAATGGCTGCAATGAAACAAAGAGTGAAAAATTTTATGGGGTCTGAATACTTTCTGTACCCACTGTAGTACAACATCTCATCTGAGATTTTGGAGAAATTCAAAACACTGAGCAATATTGGAGAGAGATAGTGTCTGACCGGCGGCTAAGGAGCACACTAGCGACGTTTCGAGGTGGAACCCTCTTTGTCAAGGAGTGTTGTGCTGACCTGCTGCACAACTGAAGTAGGTGAGGGCACACTTTATGTTTAGATTCTTTTCCTTCTGAGGAAGAGAAATACTTGGATGTACAGTATTGCTCTAGGGAGTGCTCTTTTTTGTTTCTGAATAAAGGAAGTTGCTCTACGAGTAACAGCAACCCACTGCATAATCCATTGCGAGGCTGTAGCTGCAAAGGACATGGATGAAAATCTTGCTGATGTGTTTTCAGAGAGTGTTTAAATCGTTAACTTCATCAGAGCCAGGCCTCTCAATCGTTTGTTTGAAAGCTTATGTTGTGAAATGGGAGCTGAACATAAAGACTTAGTGCTGCACACAGAAGTAAGATGGCTATTGTGTGGCCGTGTTGTACAGCACATACATGAACTCTGGGATGACTTGCTCATATTTCTAAATGAGCATAGTGGAACATTGACAAGTTTCTTGACTAACTAAACATGGGCTGCCAGATTGGCATATCCTGGAGATATTTTCAACCTTCTGAACAGTTTAAATTTGTCATTGCAAGGTCCTGACTCAAACATTCTAAAAACACATGACAAAATCAATGCTTTCCAGAGAAAACTCTGTATCTAGAAGGGAAGATGTTAATAGGGCGTTTATGATATGTTGTTACTGTTGGATAACTTTCTCACGAAAAATGAGATCAACACAGAGGTCATTGCAGGTACTGTTTTGAAGCAGAAATATTTCAGCGATGATGACGTGAGCATGTTTGATTGGATTCGTAATCCATTTCAATGCCTGCTTAACAATTTAACTGGTCATGAACAAGAAGAATTGGTAGAACTGTCATCTGACCAGACTTTACAGTTGCAATTTAGCCTTATATCTCTGACATCTTTCTGGTTAGTGTGTGGATGGGAGTACCCGCTTCTATTCAGCAAAGCCATTGACGTTTTATTGCCATTTTTACTTGTGTGTAAAAGCATTCTTTGCTGTCACTGTGATGAAAACGTAATACATAGCAAGACTGAACATTGAAAATGAGATACGTGTTTGCTTGTTGTGCACTCGCATTTGAACATACTGTACAATGATAAACAGGCAAAGCCGTCACACTGAACTGAACGACATACACTGAACTGAACGATGCTACTGTAGTTTGGTGATTTCAAATAATTCATTATATGTGTAGTGAATGTAGGTTACTATTAATGCACATCTGGTAAGCACTTTTAATCAGGTACAATGCTACTGGATTTGCAGAGCAATCCATAAACACTGAGTAATTCGCTGTTGTGTGTGTTGTTTACAAATTGTTAGATTACTATTACTTTGGAGGTCTCCATCGAAATAAGGAGTTGGGGGTCTGTTGCAGAAAAAAGGTTGAAAATCTCTGGTCTAGGGCAATGAAAGGGATTATGCCTAGAGATGGGCGAATCGATTCTAACGAAGTTGAATTTGTTTAGAATTTCAGGAAAACTTTGATTCTGAACGAAGTCGAAGTTTGGGGTGATTCGCGGGAACGAAGCGCGTTTTTAATTGATAAAATGGCTGCGAGCACATGGCGTTACATGGGGCAGAGAACTCTGGGAGGAAGAAAGGAGTAGCCTAAATGACATGTGCAGAGATGAAGCTCATCAGAGACCGGCGGGATTCTGTGACGTCACCGCACTATATAAGTCCGGACGCGACGCTGGCAGTTCACACTCCTCTCACTGTGCTGTGTAGTGAAGCTGCTGCTGCTGAGATCTCACACTAAAGAACTAACTTTTATACAGCGATTTTTGGGGGGTGTCACAGCTTGTCTCAGAGACTGCTTCTCTTACGTTCTAATTTTGATTTTGTGGATTATTGGAATTGAAATCCAGTGTGCATCCAATTCAGCTGCATATACATTTTAATGCTATCTGCTCAGTTCTTGAGCACATTGAATATCCAAGGGTTATATAAGCCTGTTGTTGCTGTTGTATTCAGTTAAAGAAACAGCGTTTTTACAATCCAAATACCACTTAATTTTTGGCTGCTCATTTCTTTTGCGCAATTTAGATCCAAGGGTTAATTAAGTGTTTTTTGTCTGCTGTTGTGGTCACTAAAAGAAACAGTGTTTTTCAACGCCAAAGAAGAAATTTTGCCTGTAGCATAAATCATATCCGAAGGTTAATTAAGTGTTTTTCTGCTGTTGTGGTCAGTAAAATACACGTCGTTTTAACACGCTACAAAGCTGGTAATTTTTGGCAGCACATTTCTTTTGCGCAATTTACATCCAAGGGTTAATTAAGTGTTTTTCTGCTGTTGTGGTCAGTAAAAGAAACGTTGTTTTTCAACGCCAAAGAAGACATTTTGCCTGTAGCATAATTCATATCCTTAAGTTAATTAAGCGTTTTTCTGCTGTTGTGGTCAGTTAATTACATGTAGTTTTAACACGTTACAAAGCTGGTAATTTTTGGCAGCACATTTCTTTTGCACAATTTAGATCCAAGGGTTAATTAAGTGTTATTCTGCTGTTGTGGTCAGTAAAATACAGGTCGTTTTAACACGCTACAAAGCTGGTAATTTTTGGCAGCAAATTTATTTTGCGCAATTTAGATCCAAGGGTTAATAAAGCGTTTTTCTGCTGTTGTGGTCAGTAAAATACACGTTGTTTTAACACGGTACAAAGCTGGTAATTTTTGGCAGCACATTTATTTTGCGCAATTTACATCCAATGGTTAATTAAATGTTTTTCTGCTGTTGTGGTCAGTAAAATACACATCCTTTTAACACGCTACAAAGCTGGTAATGTTTGGCAGCACATTTCTTTTGCACAATTTAGATCCAAGGGTTAATTAATCATTTTTCTGCTGTTGTGGTCAGTAAACTAAACGTTGTTTTGAAACGCTACAAAGCCGGTAATTTTTGGCAGCACATTTCTTTTGCGCAATTTACATCCAATGGTTAATTAAGCGTTTTTCTGCTGTTGTGGTCAGTAAAAGAAACGGTGTTTTTCAATGCCAAAGAAGAAATTTTGAATGTAGCATAATTCATATCTGAAGGTTAATTAAGCCTGTTTGTGCTTTTATATTCAGTAAAATACACAGTGTTTTTAAACGGCACATACAATTAAATTTTTCCTAGCCATTTGAGGAGCGCAATTTATATCCAAGGGTTACCCAAGCTTGTTAGTGGGTTCATTTGGTGTCAAATACAGGGTGTGTATTTATCATGTACAGATATCTTCATTAAGAGTCTGTGCATTTTAGAACAAACAGTATGTCAGACAGAGAGGTGGCAGACTCTTCACCTGAGAGTGGCAGAGGCACAAACATTCCTGGAGCAGGCCCAGGTCGCAGCACAGCAAGGGGACGTCGCAGCAGGGGTCACTCGGTGAGGCCACAACTGCCGCTGTCATCTAGCGGCCGTGTGTTGTTCAGCAACCCAATAGTTCTTGATTGGTTGACTAGGTCATACACTTCCTCCCGGATGACATCTGACAACCCCAGCCAAGAGTCGGTGGGAACGTCAGACACAACCCTTAGTTGGCATGGCCCGGGAACAGGTCAGCGCCCCTCACCTGTCCTCAACCCGCCTCTGTCCCGTTCAGGTCCCTCAGCCAGAGAACTAGTATGTGGTCTGGGTTCAGCGCCACTATACAGCAAGGATGAACAATTTGAGGACAGTCAGCAGCTACTTGGCAACGAAGAGGTAGGGCAGACATCCCCTGCTTCTTGCAGTATTGATGTGGAGAGTGGCATGGGAGGTTTTTTGGCGAGCGGTCAGCCTCTGCATACCAAGACCATTGAGGAGGACAGCAGTGACGATCAAACACTCATGAAGTATAAACGTGGTGGTTTGAATCCATTTTCTGCGTTACACCAGTTTGTTCAAACTGTGCCATTGTTGATTGAATTCAGTAAAAAACTGGAATGGCACAGAACAAAAAAAGAAGCAAAAGCAAATGCTGCAAAAGTGGCTTTGTATGAACTGCTTCAGTATGAAGAATGTGAATCATATGTCCAACTTACAGAAACTAAAAACACAAGTCCTTCTGGAGGCCCTCCTCTGTTACTGGTGGAACAAATTACATCCACACAGATTAAAAGTGGTTTAAGAAAGCAAGTTTATAAACGTTAATTTTTTCATGAACAGATAACACAGGTGATAAAGGAAAAAGTTTGCTGATCCAGGTGTCCAGATTTTGAAAGCTTGTCATATCCATGTACCATACCTCTTGCCTCCATCCCTTGACCACGATTCTTGCCGGCTGTCCTGACCTTACACTTACGTGCCTTATGACTTTGTACCTCGCTACAACGTGGCTGCCACCGCAAGCAAGTCACGTCAGGGGTAGTGACCTGGTAGACTCCCGCCGCAGCAAGTTCATCCCGCTCAATGGCGTGGCTATTGCCATCGCTTGCGGTGGTCCAGTGGATCCACTACTGCTGTCCGTGACAACATGAAGCAGTGGAATGACGTTATTCATCCCGTAATCCTGGCGACTGACAAATAGCGTGTCCGCATGAAAGAGCCTGAGCAAACGGCAGGTGTCACGCATGAGCTGCCACTGGCCGACAATAAAATTACACAGAGGTGTACTCCTGTTCGCTTGGATCATCAACAAACCATTAATAGCCTTTCTCTGTTCATAGAGTCGTTCCAACATATGGAGGCTGGAATTCCAATGTTTGGAAATGTCACATATCAGCCTATGTTGGGGAGGCCGGTCTGCCACTGCAGCTTAAAGGGGTTCTATCGTTACAAAGATCATGTCTCAGATTATGGGGACAGTAAAAATAAGCACTTTTGTAATTGGGTTGCATTACCTCTGTCACTTGGTTTAGCAGATATGAGCTTCTCTTTAAATCTGTCTTCTATTTCTGCTGTTGCTGGTCAGAACGCCCCCTGGTCGATTCTTGCACCCTAGACACGCCCCCTGCACTGTGATTGGCTGGCTGACATTTCCTTCAGTCTGTTGGGATACGCCCCTAGACAGGAAACACCCCGACCACGCTCCCTGTGCTGTGATTGGCTGCCTGCACACTCTGTGTTTACTCCCCTCTGAGCTGTTAAAATCGATAGTGAAACCAAAGTCTGCTGGCTCTATGTATATCTCCCAGCTTTAGGGTCAATGTTCTGGGCAATTACTGGCTGTTTAAGGGGCTTTTGCCAAGAGGTTGATTAACCTCCTCACAGATCCAGTCCTTAAGCTGCTACTTGGAAAAGAAAGCGTTCTGTTCCTCAGATCGAATGCAAGTCCCGCCTCCTTATGATGTCATCACCTGTAGTTTATAACATAAGGATTCAACACTGTGTTTGTATAAGCTGTTTGTGTAGTGCAGTGCTTAGGTGATCAGGTCTGCAAGACAGAGGTTAGGAGTTCACGTCCCATCAGTAGTTTTTTTTTTTTTTTATAAATTGTACACATATGTAAAGATATGAAAATATATGTGTAGACATCTATAATTTTATTCATATACACACACAAAGCTCCCCTATATAGTGTCCTATCCTTGCAGTCACACCAAGCACTTCCAACATATGTGATACAATGCATATATTCTGGGGGATGAGACATAATATAGGGGAGCTATGTATGTGTATATATATCATTATAGAGATTAACATATATATTTTAGGTCTCTCTACATATGTGTAGAATTTAGGGGGAAAAAAATATACCCTGTGAGGGACTAGAACTCCAAACCCCTTTGTTGTAAAAGTAATAGTCTACCACTGCTCTACCTCTGCACCATCAGCACAAGTTAGTTACAAGCTGAGCAGAGCCTTCTCTCAAAGCTGATTTGCTTCTCTCCCCATTGTTTTCACTCACATGTCATTGACAGCAAGCAGAAATCTTTACTTGAAGCTGACATTTGTAGTTGAGTAAAGGTCTCTGCCTGTTGTCAGTACAATTTGGATGAACACCACTAGAAGTAACAGCTGCTGGCTTTCAGTTGTGTGTAAACTAAGACATATGACAGGTGCTTGCTGGAGTTTGGAGCCTCAAGGCTGCAGACATAAGCAGGCAGGAGGCTACAGAGCTGTTATATCCAGACAACCTTCTGCATCCCATGCTTCAAACAAAATGATGATGTCACAGTTCTTCAGTGAGGACAGACACGCCTCCTGGAAGGAGAGACACGCCTGCTGACAGGAGAGACACGCCCCTGGAATTCAAACTCAATCTGAGAAAATTAGCTGTACAGCACGAGCAGCTCAAACGATAACACTCCTTTAAGGAGGGTGTGTGGCGGTTTAAGAATGGCTGAAGTGCATGCAAAGTTTCCTGGCCATTTTTATAATGTCTTGCAGATAGGTGTAAGACTTGAACAACCAGATTGAACATGTATGCCATGTAAGAAGCATGGCTGAGCCCTCCTCCTATGCAGTACGGACACCATGTTCTTTCCATCGTCTGTCACAATGTTTCTAATTTTCAGATGTCTGTGACTTCGTTCTCCCAGGGGAATACTCCTGTCCAATTGGATCATCAAAAATCGTTAATGGCCTTTCTCTGTTCATCAATCTCCCCCTGTTCATAAATTTCCCCCTGTTAATATATTTATTCCTGTTCATCAATTTCCCCCTGTTCAATAATTTCCCCCTGTTAATATATTTATTCCTGTTCATCAATTTAACCCTGTTCAATAATTTCACACTGTTAATATATTTATTCCTGTTCATCAATTTCCCCCTGTTCAATAATTTCCCCCGTTAATATATTTATTCCTGTTCATCAATTTCCCCCTGTTCATCAGTTCCTGTCTGCCCGTATACCTGACCTTTCTGCTACGTTACCTGACCTTGAATCTCCGCCGCCTGCCCTGACCTGTTGGCCTGAACTTTGACTACGAGTTTTGTCTTACGATTCGGTACCTGGCTGCGCCTCGGCTGCCACCGCAAGCTAGTCGCGCCAGGGATAGCGACCTGGTAGGACTCCCGCCGCAGAAAGTCCATCCTGCCTTGCGGCGGGCTCTGGTGAAAACCGGGACCTACTTAGACCCCGCTGCCTCCTCTTGCGGTGGTCCAGAGGAGCCACTACCTGTGTCGTTACAATGGCAGAAGTGAATGTCAAGTTTCCTGGCCAGTTCTTTGAATGGTGCAGAGTCCACCACTTGAAAAGGGAGGGACTGCAGGACTACCAACTTGGACAGGAGCACGGTCAGCTTCTGCATTTAAGGATGGCTAGACGCATACTGCTGTCTCTTGGAAATCGTCTTGGTGAATGACTGCTGGCACTATGAGTGCCGAGGAGCAGGAGTATCTGGACCGGTAGATGATGTAATAGACAGGGAGTTGTCTTCGGCAGAGGTGGTGAAGCCACTGAATGCTGCTGCTGTTGGGACAGGGTGGACCACCAGATGTGATGCAGGGCTGTTGTACCAATGTTAGATCTCTGGTCACGCTTTACTTTCTGGCCACAGATTCGACATATAGCCATGTTCGCCTCCTCTGGTGTCTTAGCAAAAAACTGCCACACAGCCGAGTAGGTGATTTGACCACCAAAGCGCTGCAATGACTGACACCTCCGCTGACCCGGTGAGCCACTGTGCCGCTAATTTCTGGGACCTGCAAAGTGGGTCGTCTAAATCGTGGCCGTTTGGCTCCCAACCTCGCACTGCTGAAACCCTGCTGACTCCCGGCCACACTACCGACTTAAGGGCTGCGCCACTGCCTGACACGCAATCTGCTGCTCTCTTCTTCCAATGGTAATGATGAAGCCCTTGTACACTGTTGGTCTGGGTCAGCTGATAGCATCACATGGCTTGCAAAACCTTCAGTATGCTGATGACACCAAACTTTACTTCTCCGGCCCAGACATTAACTCTCTACTGTCCCAGATCCCAGATTGTCCTTTGTCCAAATCCTCCTCCTTCTCCTCCCGTCTCCTAAAACTTAATGTAGAGAAAATGGAATGCTTCCAGGGCCAGGAAAATGGGTAGTCGAGGGTAGGCGACCGCGTGGGGCGCCATTTTATCCCAGGGAGAAAATGGGGCACAAGGAGGCATGGAGTGTGCTGAATATTTTATTTGGGGGGCACTTTATGCCTTGTTTAACTAGGGCACCAGAATACCTTGTTCCAGCCTTGCTTGCTTCACCCGGCTCCCAAGTGCGATCGGCTACATCGATTAGTGTTTGCCTGTCACCGCCGTCCTCCTCAATGGTGTCGCTGTACAAAGCCTGACCGCTCGCAACATAACCACCCATTGCAACTCTCCTCATCACTATTTGCAAGAAGCAGCGTATGTCTTCCCCACCTCTTGGCTGCCCACTGTCCTCAAATAGTTGGTCCTCACTGTATAGTGGCACAGAGGCCAAAGCACATAGTAGTTCTCTGGCTGTGGGAAGCGAACAGGAAAGAGGTGGGTTGAGGACAGGTGAGAGCCCCTCACCTGCTCCTGGGCCATGCCAACTAGGGGTTGTGTGTGTCAAACCCACCGACTCTTGGCTGGGGTTGTCAGATGTCATCTGGGAGAAAGTGTATGACCTAGTGTGTGGTCAACACATGACCGGTAGATGACACCGGATGCTGTGGCCTCGCAGGGTGACTCATGCTGTGACGTCCCATTACTGTGCTGCGATCTGTGGCGGATTCAGTATCCTACTACTGTGTTCTTTGACGCTATGGTAGGATCTGAGCCCTCAGCTTGTTTTTTTCCAGCTGGCGCTGCCATGACTTTATCAGGCTGCATTCCTGATTCAGGTTTTTGGTCAGTTTTGCCCCCGTAAGTGCCCAAGGAATTTTAGAGTGAAGCGATTTGCAGTCATATGCGTGTAATACTAAAACATAGCATTGTATGAAGACCAAACCAAGCTCCTTCTGCATATTCAAGCATGGCACAATGTTCTAAAGCACCTTACAGGTTCTGTGCAGCCTGGAAATAGCTTTTTTTAACGTGACTTGTCCCGAAGTAATTCGGACCGAAACGAATTTTGTCGGAAATTTCGGCGAAGTCGGCGAACCGAATTTTTGAGAAATTCGCCCATCTCTAATTATGTCTTTATCCCTGCTGGAAGGGCAATCATAACAGCATTATGGGCCACCGGACAGAGCTGTGCACTGGGTCCCCCAAACAATGCAACCATTGAGGTACTGTGGAAAAAGGTACCCCAGCAGATACTGCGATGGACCCATAGGGGATAATAACTATGTTATTAAGTCCTGTAAAATAAGCATATGCAATGTGAAATAGAACAAAATGTATCCCACGCTGGGCTAAATCTGCTCTATTATTCCCCATGAATCTGTCGCAGTGTCTGTCATTTATCACGGTACCCCAGTGGATACCTCAAACATATACAATACCGTAGTTTGAATGCACCCTTATTCGAATAAAATAATTATTGATAACATAAACTCATATAACAATTGCATGTGGTTAGCCATCCTAAGACCGCAGGCCACACAGACACTCATAGTTTATACTTACTTATAGTTTGTCTTGTGTTTACCGCTTGTTTTTGGTGGTCAAGTCATAATTTCTGAAGCCACCGACTGGCTTCAGCAGTTATGAGCCATTGTAAGACTTCACCGCTCAAAGTCATTCACCTTCAAATGGTGAAGTCTGGCAATGGCACGTAACTCCTGAAGTCAATCGGTGGCTTCATAAATTATGGATTATAGGTGGCATGGAAATAAATAGGCCCCCATTAGGTATCTATACAAGCCCCCTAGTAGGCAGGTAAGTATATAGACCTCCCACAGTAGATAGGTATATAGGTACCCTCAGAATTCAGGTAAATAGGCCCCCTCAGTAAGTTTACCGATTCATTGAGTAGGTAAAGATGTATATAATCCCCAATTAGGTAGCCCCTCAAGGGGCTGCTGATAAGTCTTTGGCTTTTCACAGAAAGAAACAAGATAGGAAGATGAAACTTTACATTTATTCAACATACTCTCCACTTTTGTCAACACTTCTTACATCGGTATTCCAAGTTCTGTAAGCCTTGCAAAAAGAAGGGTTTCAGTTGTGCCTCAAACCAGTCATCCGCAGCTGCCATGGCATCAGAAATGGTGTGAAATTTGGTACCCTTGAGGTGTTTCTTCAGGTTTGGAAACAGATGATAATCGGGGGGAGCTAGATCTGTAGAAAAAGAGGGGTGTTCAACCAGCTGGAAGCCTAGCTCCATCAGTTTTGCTTGTGCAGTGAGAGTGGAGGCGTTGTTTTGCAAGAACAAGATTCCTTTGGACAGCTTGCCGTGCCTTTTGGCCTTCAGAGCTGCCTTCAATTGGTCCAAAAGTTCAATGTAATACTTTGCATTGATGGTGGAACAATTTTGAAGGTAGTCCACTAACAGAACGCCCTCCTTATCCCAGAACACAGACACCAACACCTTAGTGGCTGATTTTTGCACCCTGAACTTCTTTGGACGAGGAGAACCATTGTGCCTCCACTATTTTGACTGCTCATTGGTTTTAGGGTCAGACAAATAAATCCAGGTCTCATCCATAGTGACCACTCATCCAGGACGTTCTTATCAGTCCAGAAACGCTGACAAATGAACCAGGAAGTTTTCACTCGCATGCTTTTCTGATCTGTTGTCAATCATTTTGGGACCACTTTGCAGATAGCTGCTTCATGTTCAAATGTTCATGGATAGTGACACAAACATGTTCACGAGAAATCCCCATGACGTCTGTTATTCCTTTAGCTGAAATTCCCTGATTCTCCAGTATGAGGTTGTGCACAGCATCGACAATCTCCGGAACAACAACCACTCTCGGTCGCCCAGGACTTTCCTCATCATTGGTGCTGAAGTGGCCCGTTTTAAATTTGGCAATCCAGTTCTTAACTGTAGAATATGAAGGGCATTGATCTCCCAATGTCTGTGACATATCACCATGAATATCCATTGTGGACTTTCCTTGCAGAAACAAGAATTTTATCACTCCTGTGCTCTCATTTGTTGTGAATATCACCTTAGACTCCGCCATTTTGTTTTCCCGCGTGCCTAGATCACAGTTGCCATAAGCTACAAACACAAAATTTGGAAAACATATATTAGACACATAAGGCTTTCATGTAATGTAACATTCATTACCATAGAAACAAAAAAAAAGAACCCAAAGCCAAAGACTTATCAGCAGCCCTTTGTATAAGCCCCCTAAGTTATTAGATAAGTATTAAGTTCCCCATAGTAGGTAGGGAGGTATGAAGTCCCCCATTAGGTACGTATATAGGGTTCCCCCAGTAGGTAGGTTTATAGGGCTACCATTAGAAAGGTAGATAGTTACACAGGCCCCCCATTAGTTAGGTAGGTACACAGGTCCTCCCCCCAGTAATTTGAAAGGTAGACAAGACCGCGCTAGCAATTAGGCAGGTGTAAATTGTCCCCGCATTAATTAGATGGCCCATATAGGTAGCTAGGAGCCCATATAGTTTGCAAGGGGAGCCCATATAGTTAGCCAGGGAGACAATATAGGTAGCCAGGGAGCCAATATAGTTTGTCAGGGAGCCCATATAGGTAGCCAAGGAGCCCATTTAGTTAGCCAGGGAGCCCATATAGTTAGCCAGGGAACCCATATAGTTTTGCAGGGACCCTTAGTGGACCAGGAGCGCATTAGGTCCAGTAGCCCAAAAATTTTACCAGGGACCCATTAGGTACCCGGGGAGCCCAAAAAAGGTAACAGGGGCCCAATTAAAAAAATACACACCTGTGACCCTTCCTCTTCTCATCTCTCTCTCTCCAGCTTGAGCTGTTCCCGCTCGACCCAGGACACAGGCTGTAGAGCAGGTGGCACGATGACGTCATCACATCACGCCACCTCCGCCGCTGTCCCCAGGGGACTGAATGGCCAGGATCAGATCCAGGCTGTTCTGCCAGAGCCACCGCCTGGACCACACAGACAGCCATCATGTCTGCATCGCTGGGTCTATATGATCAAGCGATGCAGCCGTGTGGCTAGAGGGTCTTCGGCCCCCTTGCCGGGGTTCTTTCGCTTTATAAAAACCCTGTGGCTCCTGTAGCTGCACCACAGACCCACGCGCGGTACTTGGGGGAACCACCAGCCTCTCCTGGTGGATGTTCCGAGCCGACATGGCGGCCTGGACCTTGGTGGCGCACTGGGCAAGTTCCCGGTTAATTATATGGGCAGTCTGTGCCTGCTTCTCTGTCTCTGCCCCGCAAGTCCTGCTGCAATCTCTGTTGAAGGAGCAGGAGTTCAGACTCCTGCTCCTCACAAACCCACCCCCTACCTCCCAGAGCTTCAAAGAGCAGTAGGCAGCAACAGAATTTACAGGTGGTTAATTGGGACAACACAAAATAAATTATGGCACTTGCCTTTAGATTATAAGTTGGGCCGGGCAGGCAATCCAGGTGGGCCTCCGGGTTTTTTGGCTTCCGGGCCCGCCCTACCCCCCCAATGGTAAAGACAGCCCTGCCTGGTGGTCTAGGGCAATTAAAGGGTTATGTTTGTATCCTTGGTGGTCTCAGGCAGTGAAGGGCTTTATGTTTGTGTCCCTGATGGTAGTATAATGTTGTACCGTGTTAGCCATAGAAAGTTAAAAGTGAAGAAATAGGGGTACCTTTAGAGGCAACTGAATATATTTGATGGTGAGCTTTCGAGAAACCACCCCTTTTTAACAGGGGTTATACAAGAACGAAAATTTCAGACTTTTTATACAAAAAGATATTTATCTTTAAAGGGGAAAATTTGCTGTTGTTTAATGGTGAATCTGTTGAATTCATGCCTGGGGCGATCTCTGCCCCCGTTTTTTCCCACATAAAGGCCTGTGGTTTGGGGCATTGCCACACATGATCATAACACCACATTGGAAGACCGCGGGAAAAAGTCCCCCCTAATTTGTGATGTTGGGATTGGGGACAGGACACGTCAGCAGTGTGGGTTGCCTGCGGGCTTGCACCTGTTCTCGGCAGGGTGAGGGGCCTTTTCAGTGGGGCCTTCAGGGCGCTCCCGGGCAATAAAAACGCCGTTTGGGGTTGCCAAAAAGAAAGGAGGGGAGGAACTGGGAATATGTCTTTAGTCTGTTGTTTTTAAGTAGCACGGGTTTTGAAGTTTCTTCCCCAATTTTTCGTAGGGTTTCCCCAGTGGGGGGTTTTGTAGGGGGGCCCAAACTAGGGGCCCCTCTTTCCCTTCATTCGGGTCTTTTTTGTATTTTAGCGGGACTCTCTGTTGATGTGCTGCTTTGCTGATTTGGGTTGTCTGTTTTTTTTGGGTTTTGGTTTTCCAAACTTTTGAAAAATTTTGTCCTCAGACCCAGAAATCCCGGTCCAGGTCTGCTTTGTTGGAGCAAAAATTCCGGTATCAATAGTTTTGGCCCTTTTGATAATAACTGTTTTGTGTGCGGGGGTGGACGCTGTCTTTTTGGGAAGGGGGTGTTTGTCTGGGGTTTGGGGAATACTGTGTGAGTAGTGGGGTTTCTTTAGGGTGTAGGGGGTATCCGGGAAAAGTGGATTTTGCTCTCGGGAATATTTAGCTAAGGTTGATGGGGGGTGATAGTTTTTTTTAAATTTTAAATTATTTTTAATTGAATTAGGGGCCCCCTCGCCCGCAGTCGCTATAGATACAGGTCTTCTCCAAAAAATTAAAAAAGTTGTGGCTGAGTAAAAACTGGATGAGCTGTGTTTTGGGTGGTTTTGTTGGGGGAAGGGGCTTGTTTCTCTAGGTTCACCTGACATGCTGGGAATTTTCCCTCCTTGTGGGGTATGTTTTTTATACAAGGATTTACATCCCCTAGTGCCAAAAAAGAAAACCCCCATTTGGGAACCCGAGGGCATTTAGTTTGTTAAAAGGTTTATTTTTTGTCCTGGATGTAGCTTGGAGTATCTTTTTAACAGGGGTTTTAAAGGGATTTTCCACCCAACCTGAGATATTCCCTGTTTATTTTCCCCCGTGCCCAAAATGATTGGGCCTCCCCGGGGTTTCCATCCCTTTTTGGAAACTGGGGGAGCAAAAAAAAGCAGCCCGGCTTGGGAAACCCCCCGGGATAACACTTTCCACCGTTTTTCCCGGGCCCGAATTGGGAAACTTCTTTTTCTTATCCCCTTTTGTTTTTTCATAAAGACTTCTGTGGGTCTTTCCAAGTTTTTCAGTAGTGGATTTGGGGTTTGACAGTTGTCTGTTCGCTTTCCCGAATGTAGGGCAGTGGTGTTTATTTTGACTATTGCCCCCCTTTTTCAGCAGGTTTTTTTAATTAAATCCTTGAAATTTTTTTTCAGGGGAACGATAGCCTTCTGTTCTGCAGGGTTAGGTTATGGACCTGTTTCTTTTGTTTCCCCCCAGGTTTTCGGATTTTACTTTTTCTTTAAACAGTCAATGTATTTATCTAGTGGGGAATTTTAAATCCATCCGTGGGGTTTCCCAAGGGAGATTTTTTTTTGGTTTGGGTTTTGTTATTGACCGGGTTTTGTCTGAGTCCCGGTATGGGGAAGGGCTTTTTCCCATAAAAATATTCCTTCAATCTTATTTTTCTGAAGAACTCCTCCATATCATAGCAGAGTTTGACATGGTCAGTGAGTGCTGAGGGGCAGAAGGAGAGACCTTTGGAGAGAATTGACCTTTCATGTTTGTTTGGCTCATAGGAGGAAAGGTTCACAACACAGGTCTGCTGAGCTGGACTGATACATGTAGTTGTAGTGATAAAGCCTTTCTGTCTCAGTCTATGGAGCTTTTTCTTTTTGTTGTTGATAAGCATGTCCTGCAGTTTTCAATAGTATGTGTGGAGTTTGGCCTTCATCTCTTCTGTGTCATTCTCCAGTGATGTCTTTAGGGCTTGTATCTCCTCTTGTGTTCTTCTTTTGTTGTAATAGGAAATTTTTATCATATTGTTCCGCAGCCTCTCAGATGTCCGAATACATAGTTGTTCTGCATATCGGCTGTTGTCATCCCTGATGGTCTAGAGAAATGAAAGGGTTTATGTCTGTATCCCTGGTGGTCTAGGGCAATGAGAGGATTTATGTCTGTATCCCTGGTGGTCTAGGGCAATGAAAGGTTTATGTTTGTATCCCTGGTGGTCTCAGGCAGTGAAAGGTGTTATGTCTGTGTCCATGGTGGCTTAGGGCAATGAAAGTCTTTATCATACTTCCCAACTTTTGAGGAATGAAAAGAGGGACAAAGTGGGCGGAACCAACAGCAGGCTACTTTGTTAAGCAATGCCTCTAACCACACCCATTCTCCACCCAAGAAAACTTTGCTTTCTCTGTCATATTATACAAGTATGTTCCCAATGTAGATCATGCTATATTATAAAGACAATGTGATAAAATGCAACATGTATGAACGGAGCTGCGCCAGAATTATGGCATCTAGCGCAGCCCTGTTCGCTATATTTTTAACCATGCACACTCCAATATCAGGTGTATTACAGAGCACCCGTGACACTTTGTAATGCGCCTGTGGTCGGGTACGTGCTGGAGCTGTGTCGCACTACAACCGTACGAAGCTACACATTTATAGCTTCAGTACGGCAAATCCAGGCGCATTACTGCTTTAACCGACAGAGCACTTTACAGTGGTTTACCTGAGCCTAAAATGTCGCTTTGTAGCTAGAAAGCGCTAAATCAATGACCCGCAGTAGAACAGGTTCATAGATTCAGGCGCAGTCTCATGCTCATATAGCGTAGGATTGCAAGATGGAAGAGAACTACTTATTCTCTGTGTACCAGAGTTATAATAATAGCTTATAAGAATAGCTTAATTACTATTAAGTAGCAGGATTATATACTCTTTGCGGTTACAATACTTTATTATATTCTGTGCTGCACTAAATTCCCCTCATCAGCAGCACAGTATAGTAACAAGCAGATATCTGATATGGGGAACTTAGTGCAGCACGGAGTATAGCAAAGTATAATAACAGGTAGGTATCTAATGAGGGGAACTTAGTGCAGCACGGAGTATAACAAAGTATAGTAATAGGTAGGTATCTGATGAGGGGAATTTAGTGCAGCACAGAAGATGATGAGGTGCTGCACTAAATCCCCCTCATTAGATATGTGCCAGTTACTATACTTTATATACTCTGTGCTGCACTAAATTCCCCTGATCAGTAACACAGTATATTAGCTAGTATAGTAATAGGCAGATGATGAGGAGAATTTAGTGCAGCACAGTTTATATAAAGTATAGTAGCAAGCAGCAGATATCTTATGAGGGAGATTTAGTGCAGCACCTCATCATCTGACTGCTACTATACTTTATATACTCTGTGCTGCACTAATCCCTCCTCATCATCTGACTACTACTATACTAACTAATATACTGTGCTGCTGATGAGGGGAATTTAGTGCAGCACAGAGTATATAAAGTATAGTAACTATACTGTACTGGGCACAACTATTACAGCAGCACCAGGAAGCCAAACAATCGGGGGAATACTTTTCTACAGAAACAGTGTGACAGTGAGCCAGGAGTTAACAGAGAGAGAGACTGTCAGTCTGCTACTGCAGACAAATGAACTTATGATCTGTACTACTGGCAGTCAGTGCACTTACATTTATGAAGCCGCACTGGAATGAAGAGCAAGCAGGAGTGGAACATGATTGGAGCAGGCAGCAAGAAGGGTACAGCAGCAGCAGCACTCCCCAGACTGGGATAAAACCGGGAGTGAGCAGCATGTGCTGTCCAATGATGTCACAGGTATGAAAGTAACCAGTACAATGAAGGGACGGAGACAGGGAGAGGAGTTTCTACAAGTGTGGCACATGGAGCAGCCTGACCATCCTATTGGACAGGAAGAGCTCAGCAGGCATTGCAGAGAGGCGGGGCGTGGCCAGCTCAGAATAGTCAGTGAGTATCTGAAACTTGGGACTTCTCCTATGTGTAATGGGACGGCGGGACATCCCTTTTAAATCGGGAATGTCCCGCCCAAATCGGGACAGTTGGTAGGTATGCTTTATGTCTGTATCTCTGGTGGTCTCAAGCAGTAAAGAGATAACAGGGGTTGTTTGTGATTTTCAGAAAATTTTTAAGAGCTGGAATTGTGCTAAAATAAAAATGTAATCTTTATTCCCCTGTCAACTTTCTGCCACTCCAGCAGCACCAGCCTTTTGGTGTTCATTGTGGGTCATGCTTCCATGAAGTCACGTACGTTAACCCCTTACCGCCGGAGCCAGTTTTGGGCCTTGACAGACCCCCCATTTTTAAATCTTCTGTGTCATTTTATGTGAGAATAATTTTTGCACTTTAACTACCCATGTGATTCAGAAAATTTTTGTGACCATTGTGTTTTAAGTAGTAAGAAATTTTGGTCCAAAAATGCTTGTTTTTTTTTTGTGAACAATTCAAATTTGGTGAAAAAGGGGAAAAATTTTCCCCAATTTTTAAAAACTTCAAAAATTCTATGTAAGACAATAGTTACCCCACTCAAAATATTTATAACTACATCTCCATATGTCTGCTGTAGTTTGGCATCTTTTTTTTTTAAGTTTTTTTTTTTTTTTAACATTAGGGGTTTAAATTTGTAGTAATTTTAAAATTTTTTAAAGAAAATTTGCAATATCACTTTTTTGGGACCAGCCCCATTTTAACGTTTTTTTGATTGCCTGTATGAAAGAAACCCCCATAAATCACCTCTTAAAGAAACTACACCCTTAAAGTTTTAAAAACGCATTTAGGAAGTTTATTAACCCCTTAGGTGTTTCACAGGAATTAAAGCAAATGGAAGTAAAATTTCAAAATTTTAAATTTTTTTTGCAGATTTTCAATTTTTATAATTTTGACAAGAAAAGGTAAATGTGATCGGGGAAAATGAAAATTTAAATATTGATTCCCCAGTTCTGCCCTTTTCAGAGATACCCCATATGGGCCCTAGTTATTATTTGGCTAACCACAACCCCCAGAAAGGGGGACCCTACTGGATCGGGGCCTAATTTTTCATTCGATTTTTTTTTTTTTTGGGGGGTCTTTTCAGGTTTGGGACCCCCAATTTTCCAAACTTAATAAATACCCCAAAAAAGCCCCCATATGGAAACAAACCCCCCTTTACGGAATTATCCGGGTGCAGTGAGTTATGACCCCACAGGCGTTTCAAAATTTTTTTAGCGTTCAGCTCTAAAAATAAAAAAAATATATTTTTTTCCAAATAATCTGAAATTTTTAGCAAAAATTTTTAATTTTTTTACAAGGAATTTTGGAAAAAAAGCCCCAAAATTGTGTTAACAATTTTTCCAAGTTCAGAAATCCCCTACATGGGGGTGTAAACTGCTGTTTGGGCCATGGCAGGGGTAAAAGGGGGGAGCGCTATTTGGCTTTGGCGCACAGATATTGGGGGGGCAATTCGCATCTGAAAAGCCCCCAAATACAGAACAGGTAAAAACCTTCCCAAAAAAGTTTCCCCATTTGGATTCAACCCCCTAATCTAAGGTGTATTTTGCATTTTGGCCACGGGTTTTCCCGTCTTTTTTTTTCCACATTGGGCCATAAAATGGGGGGGGGAAGCATTTTCGCCATTTTTTTTTGGGCTTAATTTTTACAGTATTCGCCATACGGGATAAATGACGGGAAAAACTTTTACTTTGGGGTTGGTACAATTAAAATGATATAAATTTTATATAGTTTTTTTTGTTTTTACTTTTACACAATAAAGGGTTTTATAAAAAAAAGTTGCGTTTTTTGTTTCCATTCTGACGGGCCCTAGCGTTCTAATTTTTTTCATTGGACTGTTTTGGGGTTATTTTTTAAGAGATGGTTTATGTTTTTATTAGTACCATTAAAGGGGGGATGTGATGCTTTGATCACTTTTTATTAAAGGTTTTTGTGAGGCATTTTGTACAAAAAAACAGCAATCCCGGTAGTGTTTTTTATTTTTATTTTTTTTAGCTCACTGTGCGGATAAATGACTGCTAGTTTTAATCAGCAGGTTGATACAAAATTTCAGCGATACCACATTTGTAATTTTTTATTTTTATGCTTTACAAATAAAAAACACTTTTTTGAAAAGGAAAAAACGTTTTTTATCCCGCGTCTGAAGCCTAAAATTTTTTTATTTTTCTTTTTGGGGGTTGTATAGGGCTTTTTTTTGCGGGATGAGTTGACGTTTTTATTTTGGGAAAATTTTTGGGGGACAAGACTTTTTTAGTTTTAAACCCTTTTTTGGGGGGCGGGGGAAGAAAATTTGCAATCCTAGCAGTGTTTTTTATTTTTTTTTTAATCGTTACGTGCATATCCTGAAAGTTGTTTTACTTGTGGGTTGAACATTAGGTGAACCCCAAATTTTTTATTTTTTTTTATTTAAAAGACAATTTTTTTTAAAAAAAAATGTTTTTATTTGTAAAACAATATTTATGCATCGCTATCTTCTAATACCAAAATTTTTTTTATTTTTCCGTAAACAGGCTGTGTAAGGACTTTTTTTTTGCGGGATAGTTTTAATTGGCATCCTTTGATGTTGATATGAGTTTTTGATGACTTTTTACTCCATTTTATGTGCTGCGGATGAACAAAAATCGCAATTGTGTGACTGTTTTTTTTGTTTTACACGTTCACCTACAGGTTTAAATTTAAATGACAGATTTTATAGGGTGGGGGCGCTAGCACGCGGCGATACCAAATATGGGACTTTATTTATTTTTTTATTTTTCTGGGGCGATTGGGGTTTGTAAAGGGGAAAAAGGGCGATGTAGTGTTTTTATTTTTTTTTTGTGTTTGTGTTTTATTTTTTTATCTTTTTTTTTACTTTTTTTACTCTTTTTTAACTTTTCCCCCCGGGGGGGAATTGCATGAACGTGTGGATCGTTCATGCAATAGAAAATCAGCAACAGTTATAGCTGTATGTGGGCTCCATGGAATGTCAGTCCCCCGCTGCCCACAATGCATTTTGGCATGGACGTCTCCGACACCCGGGTCTTCATTCAGCATCCGGGGGTGTCTGGTAGGGGATCAGTACGGCTGAGCGCCGTTACTGCGGGGATTGCGGGGACATAGCTCACTCCTGCTGCCCGCAGCTGCGTGTCGCGTCCACGTGTGCCTCGGGGGGGTTTAAACCCCGCGGCTGGAGCTCACTCCGGCCGTGGGGGTGCGCGATGCCGCGGGTTAAAATTCGCGGTTCCCCCCCCTGCCGTGATCTTGCATCTTGCCTGTGGAGCGAAGATCGCCTTGCGTACACATCGGCAATTTACGGGAACCCCTTACCCACATTGACTTTGGGTATGGCAAAGTCGGTGGGGGTTAATCACATGATGCGGCAGCTAATCCCTAATCCCAGGAGCCTCAGTGTGCATGTACAGCACGGGATCACTATGGCCTTAGACTGGCTGCAGTGTGATTTTCTAGTATATTGTGTACTTGACATCACCTCTAAAACCCTCGGGAGCACTAAACCCGCAGCGACATGAAGTAAAAGGGATTAAGGTGGTTAAAAACATGGGGAACATTTATGAAAACAGTCTAGGTCTAAGACTTTCTTATTTCCCCCATAGAAACCTTTGGCCCCCCCCTTTCATTTTTATAGAGAACTTATAAATAAAAGGAGTCTTAGTGGTGATCTGGGCAACAAGGAAATCTTAGCCTGCGTTTTCACACAAAAAAAAATATTTAACACATTTTTAATTTAAAGGGGTTTTCCCACGTTTAATTTTTTGACGTTCGCCCCTCCAAAATGAGTTTTAATCACTTTTCTAAATATTGTCATTAAAAAAAAGTGAAACATTGAGAGCACACCTTCCTTTCATGCCCTTGGTTTCCCGACAGTTTACATTAGACAGGACAGGGGGCTATCTGTTTTATGTTTGCACTTTTTATCTGATGGAGGAAAATAATGATTTTTAAGGGGCTGGGGAGAAAGTGCTTCGTTTTTGTATAAGAATCCCCTGATTGTAATGTAATTTTCTTATAAACATGCAGATGTTCCCCCCTTTATAAGGGGGTTTGGGGGAAAGATTTTTGTTTTTTTTATAGAGAATCCACAGGTTGTAATGTAAATTATTAGAAACATCCCAGACTTTCCCCTGCAACATGCTCACCCCTCTCCCTCTCCCCCCTGCACGAATGAAAGGGCTGCCGTGGTTTTTTTCTTCCTGAGCACAAAGGGGGGAGAAATAAACAAATATAGTTTTGGTGCCAATAAGTTTATTGTGGTTTACCCCAAAAATTGTTTGTCAAAACGGAGACTGAGAAACGGGACGGCAGGGGAGGTGGAGCGTACGTCACAGAGGGGTATTGGTTTTTTTAAACACAAAACCCAAAACCCCCCTTTTTCAGGCTAAAGAGGGAGTATCGCCGTTAAGAAAGGGAACCATTTTGGGCCCAAAAAAAAAAACCCCTTTAAGACATTTAGAAGTTTCGGAAAATCCCAGATGGTCTATTTGCTGCCTATATACTGGTGCCCCTGGGCAGGGCGGGATTAAATTCAGCATCCAAATAGGGTTAATGCCTTTTTGAGCGGGGGGTCTTAAATTGGGGCCCTGCTTCCCTTTTAAAAATAGTGTTGATCAAACCCGTTTGAGAGAGTTAATTCCAGTCGTTTTCATGATTTTTTAGAACTCGAGCCAACCCAAAAAACATGTTCGTTTTTTGGACATTGCTTGAAAAAAACCCGCTTTTTAAATGTATTCATGTCAGAAAATTGGCATCGCTGATGCAGTTTTAAGGTGCATTAAATCAGTGTAAAGTGTGCTTGAAAGTATTTCCTCTCAAAAATCTGGCATCGGGGTTATACTTGCATAAAACTTTAATGCCCTAAAAAGGGAGCATGGGAAAAAATCACGGCAGTAGCATTATTGGTTGTTGTTTGGATGCCCCTTTTTTGAAATTGGAAAATCGCGGCAAAATTTATATCATTGGTAGTGTAGGAAAGGCTTATCGAGGCGCTTGTGCAAGGAGGCGCATAACATATCATTCTTTTAAAGTTTTAAAGTGCCCCATAGGTGCATTGTGTTATGGAGGCGCACAGCGTATCATTTTAGGCACATTACAATGTCCCCCGCCCCGGGATATGAAGCACCTTGTTTTGGTTTTTCTGTTATGGATGGTAATTACAGCTTTTTCCTCACCGAATAGGTATAAAAAATTTTAAACCCGAACCCCCTTTCCCATTGATTTAATGGGGTTTAATGGGGTTTGAAGTTTGACTCGAAAATTCAAAACCAAACTTTTCAAAGTTTTAGGGTTTTTACTCGAAAAATTTTACTGTTCGCTCATCTGTTCGCTCATCACTACTTTCAAATTGAATACAATACAAACATATTACTCAGGTACTTTATTTGTATTTTTTTACATTTTTTTTTGCATAATAATAATTTTTAATGTGGAGAGTGGTGATGTTTGTTTTTTACTGTATTTATAGTCTTTTTTTTTTTTTTTACAAGGGCCTTATTAGGCCCACGAGCCATGTGATTAAGACTCCAGGTTTACAGGGAGCAGTGCTGCTGGGTCTGTTTACATCTTTTTCCAAGATGTAACCTTTAAAGTTAAAGCATGTCAAAAACATCTTAGCAGTAATATCATAGCAGTTGATATTATGTCTACAGAATTGGTTCTGAACACCAGACAGATTTTATGGCAAGTTTTTTATAAAACACTTTGCAGGGCTATTGTACCCCCCCACACCCCTGGTCAGTGTAGAGGTAGTATTGTATGGGAAAACACTACTTTTGGTGAAAACAGCTGATTGCCAGGGTTTAGAGTCCCAGTGCTACTTGTAAGAACGGAGCTCTCTCAGTTTTCTGGCATACATTGAGTTAAGAAACTGCCATAGCCGTGTTCTATAGATGGATGGACAGTCAGATGCCAAAACTTAATGCATTCTGCACCAGACTTGACATTTTTGAATGCGCCAAAGTTTGGCACGAAACTATTGTGCAAATCCATACTATGGCTAAGACAAATTTTGGCACATAACACACGTCGGATCATACACTATTAAAAACAGATGTAGAACTTGCCAGTTCATACATGGCACGCCCAGACTTGACTATCGGTCAGATGATCACCAAGTTCTCTTTGTGAGACAACTCCATTAGGAAGATCAAACTTTTTGACTTCCCTCTCTTAGATGATCCTTTCAATATGTTTTGTACTTTAATAGTCTTTCTACAATACAGGTTGGGATATTTTGAAACAAAAATTGTTTTCTCCTTAATCAGTTCCCGGCCGTTTACCCCCTTCTTGACCAGGCAATTTTCCCTTGCCATAGTACATGCCAGTTTGAACGCTATAACACTTGAGCTCGGTTATTGTACAAAGTAAAAGTTAAAAGAAAATTGTTTTTCAATTTTATAATTATTTAAAAGTAATAGTGGTGCTAAAATAAGTTTTGCAATAGTGTCACTTTTTCATCATAGACATATGCAGGTGATATCAAGTTTTAAGGTTGTCGGGCAGGGGTTAAAGTTGTGTTTTTGGCGATTAGTACTTATATTCATACTATATTATTTTGTGTGTGGGTTTTGTTACTTTGTTTTACATATTGTGCTCCCCATAAGGTCAGAAAAAGAGCTTTTGCAGCATTTTTCAATCACTTTTTTTTGCTGATTTTCCCTCTACCTGGGGCTGGTGTAACCCCAGTTACAGGGAAAATCCAGGGGGAATACATCCCTTGCACTGACTGCAGATCTGATCTGGGTCTGATAAGACCCAGCATCTCAGGCACTTACTGAGCTCCGGTGGTCACATGACCCCTGGTGCCTGGAGGCAGGAAGCCAATACAGACTCCCTGCCTGTCTGTTTATACAGTGCTCATTGAGCTTTGTATACACAGCAATCAAGAAGGTAGGGATTGTAATAAACTAACCCTGTCTTCTCAGTGGAGAGCCCAGCTATCGCGGACAGTCGACTCTCCACCCGCACAGCTGTACAATTAGTGTTCCAGAGCATACGTACAGAGATAAACTGCCACAGCCTGGACGTATTTAGTCTATGGCAAGTAGTTAAACCATGGCAATTATTGTTTAAATGGAACAATGGTACCGTCAGCAAATTATAACTCAGTATGTTCAACAAATTTTTCAACCTAATTAAATTTATTATTTTAGCGGTTTCATAAAACTAGTCTGTTTAGGTGAGCAAACATTACTTCTATGGCCATCTAGGTAACCTTTTATCCAGTGATGCTTATTCAACTAGGATTCATTGAAGTTGCTTAATGATTACATACCCATTATCATTATGAATCTAACCTACAAAGAATACCATGGAGTTTATTGATCCAGATGGTGACAAACATCATCTATTTTCAGCTGTGGAACGTTGAACATGCATTGGAATGGCTCTTGGTAATCTGGTATGCTGAGCGCTGTGTCAGCGGCTTTAGATTGAGTTTTAACAGAAACATTTAGGAAAAATTGATATAATTATCACAAGACTGTTGTAAATCAATATATGATATCCAACCAAAAAAGTACTTCACACGTGTAGACAAATTCAATTCATAATGTGTATGCTTTGAAATACCATGTCAATACTTCTTGCGCTGTGGAAGCCTTCACACTTTGGGTTTCCCAACATCTTGGTGATTGATAGTTGATACAGAGCTATGTACTTAAAGAGAACCTGTCACATAGTTTTTGCCCCCCTGGCTGAGGACAGAACAAGCTAGTGTCAGACCTGCTGTTTCCAGTGCTGTGTCCCTTATTCTGTAAGATACTGTAGTTTTCGTGTATTTAATGCTCAAATCTGCAGTTTTCAGCAAGAAGAGTCATTCGAAGAGTCCTTCAGTGTCAGTTTTTTTCAAACCCTGCCCATATAAGGCTAGCCCCGCCCACCTCAACTGACAAACCTATTACTTACTTTGAAATAGGTAGAAACATGTGTAAACTGTATGGGCGGAGCAGCTGAAAAAACATTATAAGATTTGAGGGTAAAATGCACTAAAACTGCTGCCATCTTACAGAATAAGGGGCACAGCGCTGGAAACGTAGCGAGTTCTTAGCACTAGCTTGTGGCGTCCTCCAAAGGGGTGCAATAAACCTATGTGACAGGTTCCCTTTAATATATCTCCCATAACCTCCTCAGACAGGGTCAGATGCAAAAGTTACAGGTGATACGTTATTTGTCTTCCCTGTATTACTTTATGAAATTATTATTACAACAAATGTTTAAAGGGGTTTTGCCACCATGTTATGTTGACGTGGGAACCTCCAAAATGGCTTTTTAAATCACTTTTCCTAAATATATGTGATTACTAGAAAAGTGAACACTACTGAGAGCTAACAGAATTACTCAATCCCCTGCAGTTACCTCAAAGCATCCCCTAGATACACAACACCATGAGCTGACAGGCCGCACTTGCCGTGAAACACTTCTTATCTGATACCAGGCAAAAGACTGAGCTTTTGAAGCACAGGGTATACAGTGCAGTCTGAGGCTTTGTTTTGCTGTATTGAGAAACCACTTTTGTACTGTTATTATTTAATTTAAAATTTGAGACGCTCCCTTGGATTCCTCACTCCTCACTCACCCCCTCCCTCTCCCCCCCTTTCAGCTTCATGACTCAGCATATTTTATAAACCTACCTCCCCTAAAAAAAGGGGTAGGAAACGGCGTTTTGGAAAACCCCCCTTTAATGGATGCACACCATATAACCTCTTTTCTATGAACTATACACAGTAAAGTATAAAGT
Source organism: Phyllomedusa bahiana (assembly GCA_025379985.1). NCBI lineage: Eukaryota > Metazoa > Chordata > Amphibia > Anura > Hylidae > Phyllomedusa > Phyllomedusa bahiana. The sequence continues at coordinate 268,620 of JAODAL010000123.1, read as the reverse complement.
TTGATATAGAACACAGATCTTTTGCTACTAAAAGCTAAAATGCATTGCAGTGGGGGATTGAGGGCAAACACATGAAAACAGAAGTCTGAAATAAATACAGCTTTCTTTTTTCTATTATTTCGAAGGCTCAGTGAATTGGGCATGACTTGGGGAATGCTACATTCAACAGATGGTGCTGGAGTCATTGCTGTTTTATCCCTTTGCTTATTTTAATACATTTCAATTTTAGTGGAGCATTCGGTTTTTTGGGAATCTCCACTCACCTTCATAGTGCCTCTCTCTCATGAGAAACATTACCCATTTTTATAAAATTTAAGGAAAATACATGATTAAAATTTTTACATACATATGTTAATCAGACCATGGATACAATATTTTTTGTTTTTATCTTTATAAATTTTTTTTTTAATATTTTACACTTTAATTTCTTAAGAGGTTTTAAGATCACGTTGGGTCCCTGATCATTTTTGATTTTTTTTTTCTATTTTTTTTACAATTTCCAACTATTTTCACCCTTCCCCCTTAGTTTCAAACTATTTATCAGTGCAGGAATTGTGTTTCATTTAATGGTCCAGCCGGAAAACCTAACAACCATTGCTTCCCGCTCTTTTTCTAATATGTTATAAAAAAACCCCATCATACAAATCAAACTTTTAATACAGAAAATTTTTGTGTCCACCAAAAACAGAACACACACCCCCAGTTTGCTATTATCAAGAGTTAATGGGAGCCTAAAGCAAAAGACCAAAAGGCCCCTTTAACATTGTCTCAGAGCAATTTATCCTGCTTTTGTTAAGTAAGTTATTGCAGAGAATGCTGCAGGATAAAGTAGATAGGAACCCTAATTGGACTGTATATAAGGTGCTAAAGGAAGTTTTTGACATGAAGAGAAGAGAAAGATAGAACTATTCATATGCCCCTACTGGTGGAGATGACTTGGAAGAAAGAGAAGCAACTGAAAATTGAAAAAACTTGAAAGGGTAAGCGAGCCAGACACCCCACCTGCTGAAAGACAAGTGAGGGGCAATCTCCATCTTCGAGCGTGAGACACTCCAGAAAGTGCTTATACCTATCCAAGGTTACCCATCACAAGAGTTTGAAAAAAAATATACGATTGAGATATAAAATAATTTTTTTTTTTTGAATGTCCATGTCACCACAAATACAACAGAGTTGATCTTACAGGCCTGGTGGACATTGGGTCCAAAAAATCCCAGCATGGGTAAAACATCTCAGAAAAGGGAATTTTTTGGTAAAGCCTTCACACAAAAAACCTACAACTACCTGTAGTCAGGTGGGCAAGACCTACACTTCCTTATTGGGCAGGAAACATCTGGAAGAAAGAAGATAAAGTTGTAGAGATGCCCATGAACTATTATGCCCCATTTATTTTGATGGTGAACATATCAAGAGATCTCAGAGGACTCATGCCTCAAGCCAAAGTACTGGTGTCATGTTCTGAACCAACAGGTTCTTCAGCTGACTTTACAAAGGATATTGAATGAGTATTGAAAGCAACAGAGACTTTTGAACTTACTTGCCTTACTTATAGTCCCTTCTATGCCCAGCTGGAAGTGCCACATGAAGCGCTGGGGGCCCCTTTTTTCCAAAATTGGCACCAACAAAACTGGAAGGGCCACTTTCTTTGTAGAACCAATGTTTTCAAAAGAAGGAGTTGCCATTTTTCCCCAAATTTTTTTTTGATATTTGGGGACTTACAAAAAGCGTCAGGCAAAATTGGCATTTTTACGCTCAGGAGGCAACACCTACTGGCCGGGCCATTTACCCCCCTAGATGCGAATCCAATCGTTTTTTTTCATCTAGGGGTTAAACAGAAAGAAGTGGACTCCCTCTGTCACCCATGAGCACTCCTGCAATGCGATTGGGGGTACCCATGGTTGTCATCTCAGCCGGAGGACAAAAATAGCCTTTGAGTCTGCCATATACAGGAAGCTATTAGAGTCTAATAGGATGCCTGCCACAAGTACAGATAAATAAATAGCAATACAATGATGTACTGCTAGGTATTATAAAAGTGATCAAATGATCGAATTAGTCCAAATTTTGAGCTAAAAAAAAAATAAAAAAAAAAAAATTAAAAATGTGCAGACAAAAAAATAAATACAAGCAAACACAAAATCCCTTCTTCCCCTCCCCCCCAAAAAAATATTTATGTTATTAAAAAAAATTTACAATAAGGTATTTGGGATCCCCAAAAATTTTCAAAAATTGTTTTTTAAAAAAATTGAACACTGAAAAAAAAAAAAAAAAAATAATAAAGGGCCCCCCCCCAAAATTTATTTTTTTTACATAAAAACACAGAATCAAAGGTGCTGAAAAATTCCTATGTGTACCAACACGTGCCCCCGGGTTACCAAACCCCCCTGAAAAGGGGGAGATTCTGATGATTTTTTAAAAAAGTCACAAAGGGGTTTTTTAAAATTTACTGCAACATTTAAATAAAAAAATTTTTAATTTAAAGATACAAAAACCTTCTGGGGCCCCCCCCAAACAAAAAATGCCCAAAAAAATGTCCCCTTCTGGTTTTTCAAAGGGGGTTTAAGATACAAAATCCAAAATAATTTCCCTTTAAAAAAAAAGCTTTCAAAAAATTTCCCCCAAAAAAAAACACTTTTTAGCGGGGGTTAAATGACAACTGTATCTATAATGCTCTACATGACTGTCAGGGAACTGCCCTGAAAATACCACCCTCACCCTTTAGTGGCTAACCCTAGTAAGCCCTATTACAAAAATTAGCCAGTTGCCAGTACCTTACAAAAGTGAAAACACCCCTCACATTTTTGAAATATTGTTTTATTTTTTTTTCAGGGGAAAACACTGAGTATAACTTTGATACAAAAAAAATTGCAGTGTACAGCTTGTGAAACATGTAAATTTGGTGTCCCCTAACAAATAACTCAACCAGAGCATCAATGTCAAAACCCCTCTGGCAAAAAGTGATACACTCCTAAATAAAAAGGACAAATTTTCCCAATTTCCATTTTCCTTTCATGTGTATGTGCTTGTTCTTTTTAAACAAGATCCCAGTGTTAATGGGGAACGGGGTTTTAAGTTGGTGTTTCATCTCTCTACTGGTCCCCCGGAAGTTCAACGGGCCCCCGGGCAAAGAAACTGTCAAAAAAAAAAATTGTTGTTCTACATAAAGATGGCCTAGGCTATAAAAAGATTGCCAACATCCTTAAACTGAGTTGCAGAACAGTGACTAAGACCGTACAGTGGTTTAACAAGACAGTTTCCACTCAGAACAGGTCTCGCAATGGTCGATTAAAGAATTTGAGAGCATGTGCTCAGCATCATGTCCAGAGACTGGCTGTCACGTCAAGGGAGGTACAGTGAACCCTGACTGGAACCCAGCCCACTGTCCCTGCCTACTTGACGTGCTGCCCTAGGCGGCAGACGGGAACTGGGCGACAGTCCCTGTGCTGCTAAAGTGCTGGGGCCGTCAGAAGGAAGAATAGTCAGACAGTCCGGGTCAAACCAAATCAGGAACGCCAAGCCACAAATCAGAACCAGACGGAGGTCAAACACGAACGGGAGCGAGGTACAAAATCAGAAGACAAGCCGGGGTCAGGAGAACAAGCCAAGGTCAGGTACACAGGTAAGCAAACAACAAAGCAATAGCACAGGTAGCAAGGCAGCCAGGAGAATATCGCAGGTTCAGAACTCAGCTAGCAGGGAGTTTAAATGTGATCCCCAGATACCGCCCCTGTAGCTGATTGGAGCGGCCTCCGGGTCCTCCCATTGGCTTGTGCAACTCGCCTCGTGACAGGAGTGGCTGGGCGTCTGTCACTCACACAGCTCCCAGCAGACTATCAGGGTGGGGTCGCTGATCAGCTGCTGCAGACTCTTCCTCCCTGCAAGCTGAACGCTGCCCAGCCCTGACACTGGCTTTTCAAAATAGACATATTAGTGCTGCCAGCATTGATGGAGAGGTTAAAGGGGTGGAGGGTCAGCCTGTCAGTCCTGAGACCAAACGCCGCACCCCGCATCAAATTGGTCTGCATGGCTGCCATCCCAGAAGAAAGCCTCTTCTAAAGATGATGCAAAAGAAAGCCTGCAAACAGTTTGCTGAAGACAAATGGACTAAGAACAAGGATTAGTGGAACCATGTCCTGGGATCTGATGAGACCAAGAGAAACATATTTGGTCCAGATGATGTCAAGTGTGTGTGGCAGCAACCAGGTGAGGAGTATAAAGACAAGTTTGTCTTGCCTACAGTCAAGCATGTTGGTGGAAGAGTCATGGTTTGGGGCTGCTGACTGTGGGGAGCAAAAGTTCAATGAGGAGACCACGAATGCTAAGATATACTGTGACGTAATGAAGCAAAGCATGATCTCTTCCCTTCAGAAACTAGGCCACAAGACAGTATTCCAACATGACAATGACCCCAAACACATCTGTAGGGCACCCACTTCCTTGCTAAAGAAATTGAGGTTAAAGGTGCTGGATTCTCCAGACCTAAACCCTATTGGGAATCTGTTGGGTATACTCAAATGAAAGATGGAGGAGCGCAAGGTCTCTAACATCCGCCAGCTCTGTGATGTCGTCATGGAGGAGTGGAAGAAGATTCCAGTGGCTGCAACCTGTGAAGCTCTGAGTTAATTCATGCCAAGAGATGTTAAGGCAGTGCTTGACACAAAATGGACATACTAATCAGCAGCAGATTTGCTCTTTCGCTCTCCAATTCAATATGGATGATATTTAAAGTCTAACGTTTCAAAGGACTTCACATGTTCAAAGACTGAGGTACCAATATATCCATGAACAATTTTGCATGGTGTTTTATATGTCTTTATGAGCTTTTGAGTAAAATATGTATTATTAGACTATATGCCTACGTTTTGTACTGTCTCAAAGATTCACATCTTCAGTGTTGTTCCATGAAAAGATACAATACAATATTTAAAAAAAATGTGAGGGGTTTACTCACTTTTGAGAAATACTGTATAAGCCAAAAGGCAAATTGACCACACCAGGGGCATAACAAATAAAATTATCCCCTCACCAATAACATACAGTAATACCCAACATGTTTTCCCATATGATAAATAATATTTATCAGGAGTGAAAGAGGTATCAAACGTCAGTGATTGCTAGAAAAACATATGGCTCAGAAAAGACAAGTAGACACTAGTGTTGAGCGATTACGTTGGCCATCGACATCAGTCGCTGGTCGATAGTCGACCATCATCGACAATATAGTCGATAGTGAGTGGTCGATTATGAGGATGACCATAAAAGTCTATGGAAGAGCAACAACACCTTCATTCTTAACCACCCAAACAGGGCCTGAGAAGCTGGAAATAACATCCACAACAAAAAAATGTTTATACGTTGCTTACATCATAGGCAACACACAAAGGATAAAAAAGCCACAGAAAAAAAATCACAGCAATTCACTAATCCCTGACTTTTACCACATCATGACCCTTAAACCTGCATCACCCACAAATTAAAAATTGCCAGAAGCAGTATGATTTGAAACATCATTTTACTTGTATCTGGACAATTGAATATCCCCTGTCCTTGGAACGCAGCATGAGCCCCCAAACCTGCATGACCCCCAGATTAAAAAAGTGCCGGAAAAAGGAGACTTCCAACCACCATTTAGTTCACATGAAACATAACAATCCCACTCCTGGGGCCACAGCATGAACCCAAACCTGCATGAACCCAGATTTAAAAAGTTGCCGGAAAAAGGATTCTTTCAACCAACATTTAGTTTTTTCACTGGAACAATGACTATACCTGTCCTTGGCCACAGCATGAGCCCCAACACTGCATGACCCCCACATTTAAAAAGTGTGCGGAAAAAGGGAGTCTTTCAACCACCATTATAGTTACACTGAACATTGACTAAATCTGATCCTGTACCGCAGAATGACATTATACCTGTCTTACCCACAGATTAAAAAGTGCCGTGAAAAGTGATTCTTTCACCACCATTAAAGTTGAACTGGACATTGACTAAACCATTCCAGCACCTGCAGTATGACCATTAAGACCTGTCTGACCCCCAGATTAAAAGTGCCCTGGGAAAAAAGGATCTTTGAACCACCATTTTAGTTGAACTGTGACCATATATTCTGTCCTGACCTCAGAATGACCATTAATCTGTCTGACCCACAGATTAAAAAGTATCGGAAAATATGATTCCTTTCAACCACCATTTATAGTTTCACTGGACTTATACTGTCCCCTGTCCTGGGTAGCGATATTGCCCCTCCGAATGAGTGCGGAAAAATATAGCTTCACTTGGAAATACTGGTGGTTAACGCTCCTGTTACACCCAGGATCCCTTTTTCATGTCAATCTTTTTCTCATTTTACTCAACGTGCTGGGGAGGAAATTGACTCTGTACATTGTTCTCTGTCCGTGCTCCAAACTCTATATCCTCTGAATAACCTACATCAGGTTCAAGTTTTCCTGTACCTCCCTTGTACAATTCAGAGGAATTTTTTTAACCAGCTATTTTGACATGCAAGTTTTTTAGCTAGTTTTAATTCTAGAAAACACATTTTTAAATAGGAATGAAAACCCCACCATTCTTTGTTTCTCTTTTTTTTAATTGTATTAAATGGGTGTCTCAATACAGGGATTGATAGCTATGTTAAAGCTCTTGCAAAAACAAGTCAATTTAGCAATATGTGTCCATTAACAGTGTCCTACTACTCTTCCTGTTTTCTGACAGCACCAACACCCTTGAGCCACACTTGACAATTGTGGAAGAACAAATGTCATGTTAGAAACAGACATTTTTTATAATAGGCACCTGTAGTATAGCTGCATTTCAAAGCAAAATGCCCCCAAAAATTTCAAGCATGGCACTTGAGCCACTTTGGACCATTGTGAATAACAAATGTCTGTTAGAAAACAACATTTTTTCATAATTAGGACCAGTAGTCAAAGCTTGCATTTCAAAGCAAAATGCCCCCAAAAATTCAAAGCATGACCCTTGAGCCACTTTTGGACATTGTTAAGAAACAAATGTCAATTATGAAAAGAACATTTTTTTTAAATATGACTTGTAGTATAGCTGCATTTCAAAGCAAAAAAGCCCCCAAAAATTCAAGGACATGACCCTTGAGCCACTTTGGACAATTGTGAAGAGCAAATGTCTAATTAGAAACAACAGTTTTTTTTATAATAGGACCTGTGATATTGCTGCAATTTCAAATCAGCATGACCCAAAAAATATAAAAATGACTTCTCAGCCACTGGTTAAAAATTGTGAAGGAGAAATTCCACTTAGAAGCCACATTTCAGTTCCAAAGGACATGATTATTGCTGTCGATCACACAGCATACATGACCCAAAAAAATTATAAATAAGACATCTCAGCCACAATTAAAAATGTGTTAGGGAGAAATGGCCACTTAAACGCCACATTTCCTGTTCCAAATGACCATGATTTAATTGCTGAATCTCACAGCTAACATGACCCCAAAAAATATAAATATGACTTCTCAGCCACTATTAACAAATTGTGAGGGAAAATGCCAATAAAAAGCCACATTTCTGTCCAAAGGACCATAATTAATAGCTGTAATCTCCACAGCAACATGACCTCAAAACCATTGACAATGCGAAACTTCTAAAGAATAAAGTGAGTAAATGGAAAATACGGTGTTTGTCCATTAAACCTTGTGTCTTTACAGTCTCCTCACAGCAAAACCAGCAAAATGAACAGTTGGGAAAAGAGAATAAAAATGCAGTAAGAGACGATCAATTTTAAAAAACATTTTTCAAGAAGGAACCATTTCTGATTGAAGTGAGGAATGGAAGAAAGACCGTCAACTAATCAGTGACCTCGGCAATTGTGGCCACAACTCATCAGAGATCCAAGGCACTGATTCAACTGAAGAAAGTCAAACGATCCACATTTATCTGTGAACTTAATAGGCCGGATTGCGTTTTGTCTGTAAATGAACTCCTCCATCTGTGCTGAAGTCCGCTCAGATATACGCTGGCTGCGGGCAGGACAACACTCTATGGTCGTGGCGGGCGAGCTCGGGCCTTCGTCCATTTTGATACCCAGAATCTATGAGTCCGGAACACAATACAAAATCTAACCGGTGTTGAGACGCAGATAGGTCGGCCCATGATCGATAAGCTGGTCTCTGTGTGTTGGATGTGTGCCCTGCATTGCTTGCGATGGAGTGGTGGTAAACAAAGATTGCAGAGGTCACCATTAGGCTTCTGCCACCTTGCCTCTGCTGCCGCAACGTGCTACTTGGCCTCTACAGCTGTCACGTCGCTGATGTTGTTCCACCGTGACATTTTAGGTGTAACTGAATGCAGACTGCAACAGATTGACCACCAGTTGATCAAGTCAGCAAGGTCTCCATTACCCTTCGATTTAACTCACCCTATTGGGTGGTTGGAATGAAAAAGCTGAGTTTTGTTTAGTACCAGGGGATCAGGCGGGTGGCCACCCAGTAAACTGTGTTCATTTTGATGGCCTTAAAGCGAGGAACATGAGGAGGAAATGTAGCATCCAAGCACTCAAGAGAGAGATGGAGCCATGATTTTCCCAAGCCTCTGGGTCGAGGGTCACAAGCAAACGATCTATCCTCATCTTCCTCCTCCGCCTCAAATCCGCAGCCAACCTCTATTCCAAGGCAGGGACGTCGGTAACGTAGGTGTCCTCGGAATACCTCCTCCTCCTCTCGGTTGCCTCAGTCACAGCTTCAACACAGCCCTGACTTGCCTGATCGATGCACCCTGAGAGCTGATGCTCCCCCTTGCACTAGCTCTGAGACCCCGAACCACTGCCTAAATGAAGACCGATGAAATTGTGAAACTGTCGGGCCTTGTGGTATTTGATGGAGAAGAAAAGGCTCCGTGTCCTTATCTGTGTCCGTCCTCCTCTCCGTCGCTGGCGGGACCTATTGTTTCATAGTGTCCAACGATCGTTCCCAGAACTAATATCACCACAATGCACATTGCTGTGACAAGGGCATTGTCCGCACTGACCATTTTGTGTGGCTTCTTCATAACGGTAAGGATGGTGCATAGCTCATTCCACATGCCCTCCACTCTCGTGGCTCAACACCCTTGGACCGCACCGTCTGCTTGTCAGTTGCCATTTTTCTTTCGTACTGCGAAAAGGCATTGCGCTGCTGCCAGCAAATCGCTGGAGCAATGTGGAGGGTTAATTCCATCGTAATGCCTACGTCAACAATGAGACGGTTTGACGGGGATGCTGAGCTGTAACGCTGCAACGCAGCCAGGCGGGTGAACGAAGCAGGGTGCGAAGGGCGTAAGTGCGAAATTAGACTTCGAGCCTATCTCTCAGCCATTCCAGACCCGTGATAGCTCTTTAGAAATTTCTGGACGACAAGGATCATGACATTTGCCAGGCAAGGATTTGCTCCAGCTACTGATCTTAAGGGCGGCCAGCGAGATTTCGGCCCGTTATCGCACCCCACCTTGCCTGGCACAAGGTTCTTGGCACCCACCATCGCTCGGTCTCGTTGAGGAGAGCCGTCCACAGCTCCTGACCTGTGTGTGGACGGTCTCCCAGACAGATTAATTACAACATGCTGGTTTCTCTGGGCACGTGATGCCACCAGAGGACCTTGGGGAAAGAACCCTGCACCATCCCTGCGGTTTTTGAAGAGCGTGCGCCGAGCCTGAGAAGCCACCGTCACCCCAGAGACATCCACATCCAGCTCACCCCAGTGACTGTCACAGAGATATAGCGTCCTTTGGCCGTGCTTACTTAGTCCCATGTTTGGTGGTCAGGATGGACTTTTCCCGCGGACACACATATGCGACAACGCGCTGAAATTTTAGATGACACGTGGCTGGCCAGGGGCATGGACAGCTTTGTCTAGTAAAGAAATGCCTGCACGCATCTGGGTATTGGGGCTTGCACGGGCCATGAACGTGGCGGAACCCATCGTGTCCACCAGACGGAAGGCAAACATTTTCCAAGGCCAAAGCCTGGCAATGCCGACATTCAGCTTTTGGCCATTTGGGATGGTATTGTTAAAGTGTTTCTTCTGGCTCCCAAACCTGGAAGACATAAGGCCTGGCTATGCTAGACTGGCCCTCTGTACCGGCGTGCAGTTCATCAACTTGCGGAAGAGAATGGTTAGTATGGGTCTCTGTTGGTGCTGGTGGGTACTCGTCGACGGTGGAGCTGAAGCGGATGCTGATCCCCTGGATCAAGACCTGGGGAGACATTGGCAGCTGAGGATCGCAAGGGTGGTGGCATTCGCTTCATTGTACTAGACATTTGGTGGTGTTTGACCACCTATATGTGTACTTGCCTCTACAGATGCGTTTATGGCATAGGCAGCTAATGACATCGCTGGGAGAATCAGAGGTTGCATGCTCAAAGAAGGCCCAGGCTTGAGAGTCCTGGACCTTTGACGGCGATAAGGCTAGACGGGGTTTGCGCTGACCGTGGCTGCGGAAACATAACAGCGGACACTGCACCGCCCACTCCCATTTTGAAGGCGGATCCGTATTGACACTACCCCAACGTCTTCCTCTCGACCAGTTTATGAAGCGCTCGCAAGCAATTCAGCTGAAAAGACCACGATGGTGATCCGCAATGTCGTCATCATCATCAATCAACACAGGTGACTTCTGGTCTGTCCTTACATTTCTTGCATCCAAGAGCAGCGGGCAACAAGCAAGGAGGGACTGGAAGGCGTTGCCGTACCGCCCGGAATTTTGCCGATTGACCGGCTTCCTTCACCTCCTCTGATGGCATCATAACTGGGCGACAGAGCAGTAGAAAAATCATCCATCTTTGCCTCTTGATCTTTAACATGCCTCTGACCCCAACCGCATTTTGTCCATCAAAGATGTCTTCAATAAAAGATTATCCACATGGTGGGTAACACGAGTTGACATTTGGGCTGCTTTCATGTTGACGGATGTCTGGTGTGCTTGATGACGACATTTCTGGCCGTGACTGCGAGAGACGAGAGGAAAGACTGCTGGTATGTCATAATGAAATACCACTGCCACTTCTGGTTCAGACTGACTCATTTGTCATATGCTCAATTGCCTACAGCATTGTACAGCTCTGTGCTCTGCATTCAGCATGCTAATTAGATCAGATTAGATTTCACAAACTACTAACAGGACTACTATCTGATCCCCAAAACAAAAGCCTAATTACAGTTCTGTTATTATACATAATCAAGCTTTTTACTGCAGAGCAGCACTGGACACTGCTGAGAACTGTGTGATGACATCACTCGCTGTAATCTCAATGAACAAACAGCAGGGGAGAAATGTATTACATGTCTGTTACGAGGGAACTAAAATAGCCAGGGAGGTCATAAAATTCACTTGTATCTTCCTTAGGTAAAACAGAAGGAACAAAGCAAATATTTTGGAACATGTTCTTATATTTGTGTTTCCCTACAATTAGAAAGCTATTCTTTTTAGCGAGACAACCCCTTTAAAACCACTGAAGGACATGATTGGCGACGCTGGTTCGTTTCTGAGATTCCAGGGCCCTGACCCAGCGATGAAGGCCTGACGGTCCGTGCCACTGACGATCCGCTGGCATGCGTCTTGTCGCCAGCAAATGGAAGGAGCACCTTCTCTCGTACCTCTACCTCCATTCCTACCCCCCTGCTTTGCTCGATTACCACCTGAATTTCGCTCCATGTTCAGACAATATAAAAAATTTTTTTGAGAAGGTAAGGAAGAGTTTTGAAAGTCTCTATTAAAAGACGGCAAATCACAGCTAATTCTCAAATCCCCCAATCAGAAACAAAATTGCTGGATACAAATATAACTGCAAAGTAGATCTTACAACAAAGCTGGCCTGCGCTCAAAGTGTAAAAAACATGTATCTGAAATGTATTCGGATAATACAAGGTATTTTTGCACCTATCAATTTACCCTTTGGTGACTATAAAATGCTGTATTCAAATTTAAGTGCAAGCTGCCTCAAATGAACACAGCTGTAGTGCGCCAAAGTCCAAAAAACACAAATCTGTTATGTCTTTGTCTAATACAAGAGATTTTTGGCACCTTTCAATTCACCTGTGGTTGACTAAAAATTGCTGGATTCAGATTTAAGTGCAAGCAGCTCAATGAACAAAGTCTGTATGCGCAAAGTAAAAAACACGTATCTATATGGTAATCCGTATAGATACAATATATTTATGGCACCTTTCAATTCACCTGTGTGACTATAAAATTGCGGATTCAATTTAATGTGCAAGCTGCTCAATGAACAAAGCTGTAGTGTGCAAAGTCAAAAACACTATCTGAAATGTATTCGTAAAAATCAAGATATTTTTGGCCACCTTACAATTCACCGTGGTGACAATAAAATTGAAGGAAATTCAGATTTAAGTGCAAGCTGCCGCAATGAACAAAGCTGTAGTGCGCCAAAAAGTAAAAAAACACGTATCTGTTATGTATTCGTATAATACAAGATATTTTGGCACCTTTCAATTCACCTTTTGTGACTATAAAAATTTGCTGGATTCAGATTTAAGTGCAAGCTGCCACAATGAATAAAAAGCTTTAGTGTGCCAAATTCAAAAAAACACGTATCTGTTACGTATCAAATAATACAAGATATTTTTGGCACCTTTCAATTCACCTGATGTGGTGACTATAAAATTAGTTGGATTCAGATTTTAAGTGTCAATGCTGCCTCAATTAACAAAGCTGTAGTGCGCCAAAGTCAAAAAACACGTATCTGTTATGTATTCGTATAATACAAATATTTTTGGCACCTTTCAATTCACCTTGGCGGACTATAAAATTAGCATGGATTCAGAGTTAAGTGCAAGCTGCCTCAATGAACAAAGCTGCAGTGCCCAAAGTCAAAAAACACGTATCTGTTATGTGTTCATAGAATACAAGGTATTTTTGCACCTTCATTCACCTGTGGTGACTAAAAAAATGCTGATTCAAATTTTAAGTGCAAGGTGTCCTATCAACAAATCTGGACAGGCAAAAGTGCAAAAAACACGTATCTGTTATGTAATTCCTGTATAATACAGATATTTTTGCACCTTTCAATCACCAGTGGATGACTATAAAAATTGTTGGATTCAGATTTAAGTGCAAGCTGCCTCCAAAGAACAAAGTCTGTAGTGCGCCAAAGTCAAAAAACACGTATCTGTATTATGGTATTAACGTATAATACAGAAATATTTGGCACTTTCAATTCACCAGTGGTGACTATAAAAATGCTGGATCAAATTTAAGTGCAAGCTGCCTCAATGAACAAAGCTGTAGTGCGGCCCCCAAAGACACAAAACACTTATCTGTAGAAGTATTGCGTATAATACAAGATATTTTTTGTATTATACCTGTGAGACCATATAATTGATGGATTCAAATTAAGTGCAAGGTGGATATATCAAAAAGGTGTGACAGGTAAAAAATGAAAATTAACACCTATCTGAAATGTATACTGATAATAACAAGAGAGTATTGCACCTAACAAAGAGACCTTCAGTTACTAGAAAAGATGTGTATCCTATAAGTTCATGCCTGCCCGAATATCCAGGAAATATTTCCAATAGAAAAACTGTAAATAGAAAAAGCTATAGCATGTGCAATGTCTACACTAAGTCTTGGTGAACTTTATCCAGTATTCTTTATATAGCTTGTTGTGTTCTCCCACAGGGGTAGGCGGCCCCCACCCACGCTCCCCCACCGTGGACTTTACAGCGGTAGATGCTCCTTAAAAATCTCTAACTAACTCCATAAAATCATCCAATCTCTAATCTAACTAAAATGTAAGAACACACTAAATAGTAGAGGTTTTCTCATGTGAAGAAATAGAATTTAATTTCTCTGGCTGTTTGGACACAAGCAGAGCGCACGTCCTTCCTGCTCTGAGACGCTTGAGAGACACTGAGGCTGTAACAGGATACGCTGTTTCTATGTAAAACGAGGTCAATGTGATTTTTCCCAGCCAAACTCACCATACACATCCCAGTCATGACCGTCGCACACACATCTCACCTGGTCTATTCTGTAACTGATTTGCTGGCCGCATAAATGAACAGGAAGTCGACGAAAAGACGCGATCGAATAGATGATGCACAGATTTAACCTAAAATATCGCCATGATCCTAAAAATTTCGATCAACATAAAACTGTGCCGATTTTCAACTTTGTCGATAATAATCGCTCAACACTAGTAGACACTAAAGATAGGTGTAACGTCTTTCAATGGCATCCACCCGAATCCCAATGTGAACAGGAGTAAGAGACAGAATAATAAAATGTTGCTCTAATGCTTCAAGAGTTAGTGGCTGAGGTATTTATGGTACCTCAACACCAGGTGACAGGCCCGGACTGAGAACCTGTCCGACCGGGCAGATGCCCGGCGGGCCGCGGAGTCGGGACACATGTGGGCCGCCTGAACGCACATCAGGCACTTTTGATGCCGGCTGCGGCCACTGCAGAGGGCACGCCGCGACCAACAAGCGGGGCTGGGATGCTCCGCAGTGGACAGCAGCTGACATACAAGTAAGGAGGCGGGCTGCAACCGCGGCCACTACACAAGGACGTCGGCCGCAACTGAGCAGGGATGCTCCTACACTTCAGCCGCAGCCACCCAGCAACCAGTTTGTTTAGAGGCGGGGTGCGGGCACTACAGAGGGCCTCCGGCCGCAACTGAGGGCCGCCGCAGTGAGCGGCCGGAGTTGCTTGCAAGTTAGATACATATATCTATGAGTCTTGCTGTGGCCGCTACGGAGGGGCCGCCGGCTGCCGCGTCCACATCTGAGGGCCGCAGTGAGCCAGGATGCTCCGCAGCGGCCGCAGCTTGTCTGTGCAGGCTGGCTTATGTGCTCACAGTTGAGGAGGCGGGGCAGGAGGCGCACGCAGGGAGGGGGGACCGTGGAGGCCAGCTACCTCACAGTGATCAAAGAGGCACGGTTCCCCAGTCATTCCCCTGCAGGATTTCCTCCAATAGTAAGTAGATGGTAACTTCACCACTTGGGCCCTTGCCACTTGTCAGCCTGGTAGTAGGAAGGCAAGGCCCAAGGGAAGTAGGTACACTACCTCTCTTGGGCCTTGTTCTCCTATGTACCTCCCTTGGTGCCCACCTACGTACCTCCCTTGGTGCCTGCCCGAACGCCTACCTACATACCTCCCTTGGTGCCTGTATACCTATGTACCTCCCTTGGTGCCTGCTTGCCCGCCTACGTACCTCCCTTGGTACCGGCCCACCCGCCTACGTACCTCCCTTGGTGCCTGCCCGCCCGCCTACGTACCTCCCTTGGTGCCTGCCAGCCCACCTAGGTACCTCCCTTAGTGCCTGTGTTCCCACCTTCGTACCTCCCTTGGTGCCTGACTTCCCTCCTACGTACCTCCCTTCGTGCCTGCCCGCCCACCTACGTACCTCCCTTGGTGCCTGCCCGCCTACGTACCTCCCTTGGTGCCTGTCTACCTATGTACCTCCCTTGGTGCCTGCCCGCCTGCCTACGTTCCTTCCTTGGTGCCTGTCTTCCCACCTACGTACCTCCCTTAGTACCTGCCTGCCAGCCTACATATCTCCCTTGGTACCTGCCTGCCCGCCTACATACCTCCCTTGGTGCCTGCCCGCCTGCCCGCCTACATACCTCCCTTGGTGCCTGTCTTCCCACCTACATACCTCCTTTGGTACCTGTCTGCCCGCCTACGTACCTCCCGTGGTACCTGCCTGCCCGCCTACGTACCTCCCTTGGTCCCTGCCCACCCGCCTACGTACCTCCCTTGGTGCCTGTCTGCCTATGTACCTCCCTTGGTGCCTGCCCGCCCGCTTACGTACCTTCCTTGGTACTTGCCCGTCCGCCTATGTACCTCCCTTGCTGCCTGCCCGCCCGCCTACGTGGGCTGCCCATCTGCCTTTGTGGGCTGGTGGGACCTGTGTGCCAGGGCTGCTTTTGAGTCCCAGTCCAGCCCTGCCAGGTGACATAAGAACCTTGGTACCTACTAGAGCCAGATTATGTGAGGCTTCTGGCGACCAGCTCCTGAAGTGAAGTGTAGTTGAAAGGGGCTTAGATCAAAACACTTTCCACCATAGATCTGGCATGCGGACAGTGGCATATGCTGGTTGCTGTAAAACACAGAGAGGAAAATGTATCCGTAACCCTCTTGGGACTGTAAAGTTTTGCTTAAGCCTTTTGCACAAAAGAGAAATGAATTTCAAATGCTCACTGCTTTATCTAGACAGCATTGTCGGTTTCTTTTTCACCTTTTTTAAACATTTGCAGATGCTGGATTTGGTGTTGACCCAGCTAAAACAGCATTGCTTAAAGCAAAAGCCCAGCAAGTGTCACCTGTTTAGGCAGAACAATGTTTACCTGTAGCATGATGTCATCATGGACGCAGCCCAGCTAAGGAATTTTATAGTTAAAAGGCAAGAGTGGCCCACTCCGAATGTAGTCACCATACTTCATGCTACTTCAGGAGGGTCATAAAGCACTTTTCTTAGCTGGTGGCTCCCCTATATACTCCGGCCACTGGCAGTAGGCCAAAAGGAATCTCTTTTGTACCCTGTTTTAAGTTGAAGAGGCATTTCAAAACAAGAAGTTGTTGATCTGCGATCCTCTCCTGACTTGTGTAGCCATGTGCCAAGCCATTCATACTGTATACTGATGGAGAAGTAAACAGTGTTGGGGTGTCATGGACCAAATTCCAGAAAGGGAGGAGAGCAGCACTGCTTTTGTCAGCAGGACCTTGAGAGCTGCGATAATGAAGCATATAATATAATAGTTTGTTCAAGCTAGAACCATTGGCAGAGTTGAGGGCAGAACCTAGAAGTTTGCATAGTTGCTCATGGAACTTGGATTTCTAACAATTCTCATGCATATTTGTACACTGCCTAGCTTGATGCCCTAAATCAAAGATAGCTAGGTTTGATAAGACCAAGTACAAAAGCAATATAAATGCTGATACCCTTTCGTGTAACCCAACAGAATCTGCAAGAAGCCCTGCTGATATTCTTTACACCTATCTCTGGTTGGGAAGTAAAATTAATCTACATGAAGTGCAAACTAAGAGATGCGGTGATTGTTGACGAATGGTAATGATGGATAACAGTGGTCAAATGGCAACTTCTGACTGGTTTGTTAGCCACGGCATAAAGATGGGAGAAGATGTGGCAAAAAGAAAAGCTACTACTCAGCAGTAAGACCAGCTAGCAGTTCATTTTGTGTGATGTGCTGTATCATCAGGTAAAGTTGTTCACCAAGATGGGGCCTTCCTGACAGATTGTGCTGTCAGAAAAGGAGAAGTGAGGACTAGTGTCATGAATGCATGAGAAACAATGACATTTTGGGCTGGAAGAGTTTCAGCAGACTATATGGATTTGACTAGTGTCCAGGCATGTTGAATCACTGCAAGGATATAGGTATCTACTGTCCATCACTGACCCCTTTCCAAAGTTCCTATCAGGGACCAGACAATGGAGTCTGTGGTTCAAGCTGTGTAGAAGAAGTGTATGTTGCTGCACGACTGTCTGGTACAGTTACACTAAGACCAAGGTGCCGGCTTTAAAATGATTGAAGGATTATGCTGGCCTTACCAGATTCAGAAGTCCCTACTGTTCCCTACTATATCATTTTCAATCTAGCCACGTTTCTCCTTTTAAGCCCTGCGGAACTGGTTGATGAATACCACACAACTCCAGGCACATTTATGGGAGGAGAGAGGCAACCAACTGTGAATTAAATGATCACCTATGCTTTTCTTCTTACAATAGGTTTTTGGTGGAAATGATCAAATAATCTCTGAAAATTGAGGTCAGTTTTTAGGATTATCCAAAAATAGCTTTGAAATTCTGACACCGCCAAAAGTTTTCCTTTTTAGAAATCATTCAAAAATGTTGTCATATGTACCAATTACCTGAAATAGAAACTTTTCCTCCTTTAAATTTCTTGGGGACAAGAGGGATTCTCTATTTGTCTTGAAGACAGGTTGGTAAACTTAATTAAATTTTTATGGTAGCCCTCCTTTACAAAATTCTGTCTTATGTGCTTTGCTTTTTTCTTAAAAGGTTTTTCCAGTTTAAAAGACCTATTTTCATATGCTCCATTTAGAATGTCCAGGACCCTCATCTCTTTGCTGCGGTGCAGAGAAGCTAAAAAGGGAGTCTCTCATTTTGGAGGACTTGAGTTAATAGAGGGCGGGGGTCCCATGTTGGGTGGAGAGATGCTAAAAGAGAGTCTCTGGCTCTGGATGACCTGAGCTTATAGTGGGGGTTCCTTGTCCAGGACCCTCATCTATTTGTTGGGGTGGAGAGAAACTAAAAGAGAGTCTCTGGCTCTGGAGAACCTATTTAGTCCTGTATACCAATAACCCATAGACTTCAATAGTTTCTCCAGTGGTGGCCCTGCAGAAAAATGTAACCCTTACTGTCAGGTTTCCCAAAAGATTAGAGCTGAGAGATGGGTGTACTAAAAGGCAGACACTATGGACGACATGTATGAACTGGGCTGTGCCAGAATTCTGGCCTCAAAAAGCTGTAGTAGACCAGTTCTATAGATGTAAGTGTACTCCAAACTTTGGCCAAAGACACTTGTTAGCACGCCAAAGTTTTGTAGCATTCTGGGGGCGTGTCATACCACATTAGTAGAAGTAGACACATTTATGATTCTTTGATGCCTAAGCTTTGGCACAGAACAGTTAGAACAGCCAGACCAGGGTAAAGGTGGTCTGCCTGAGTTGTCATATTGGTACTAGACTGCGCCTGTATGTATGACCTGCAGAAGAACAGGTTAATTCTGGTGCAGTCTATAATACCTTAAAGTGATTTAGAACTGGTCTACCAGCGCCAGAATTCATACATGTTGCCCTTAGTGATCAGCCTATTTACGTTGGACTCTTCTAACAAAACGGCATACAGAAACCCTTTTATCTGGTATTGTAATAGAATTACTCCTGAGGTAATGGAACCGGGCAAGTGGACTCCCAATTTTAGGGATCTTGAGTGTGAACTTCCCACCATATAAATTATTTGTGGCTTGGCTTTGGAAAGTTGGCTTTTTTTTATTTCTGAAGTCAATGTCAACTGATATAATTTCCATTCCAGTTCTTAAGCTGCATTGGTCATTCCAGGTCAAGACTGAACTTGTATACTGACCAAGTTCACTTTAGAATGAAAGAAAAGGTTTTGCTTCATGTGCTTTGATTATGTCCCATTTCCACCGAATATAAAAATGATACAATTATGAGGATCCCAAAGAAACAATGTACAGAAACAAACCACAATAGCATCGTCATAATTTTATTGGCTACTACAATTCATAATAATGACAATATATCAATGGGCAATATTTATTTATTTTTCATAGCTTGTGTCATGATACATTATCCACATAGACATACATATATTCTTGCTATAGCATATAACATTAAGTATGAAACCTTAGTGATCGCCTATATGAATCATTGTTTCTGTTCAGTCCCTGCTTATTAACATATAAAGTGTAATCTAATTTAACTGGTGCAAGATCAGCAGCACATTAATGTTAGCGCATTGCAAAACTCACTGGCACGGTGGAAGGAAATGTGATTTACTGTCACCACCATATATCACTGTTTTCAGTGCATGCTCTTATTGTGCATGTATTATTCTGCAATGTTCATCTCTGCATGGAATAGTAGCAATATATATGTGAATAAATTATTATCGCTTACAAATGCTGACTACACTGTGGAGCTCTTACCGCCATTTGTTTATCATACACAACATTAAAGACAAACATACCAGTTCTTCTAAATTCAAGTAATGAATAAAGATTGTCTGAGTAGAACTGAGAGCTTCTAAACATCAATATATCTTTTTTTTTTTCCAAATCAGTTCCATTTGCATTAGATCAATTTATTTTCACAAAGTGCAGTCATTTCATTTCATTCCCATCTTCCACATGACATTTTAAATAAATGTTGATCATTTTCTTCTCCTATACACAGCACTACATTTCCTTAAATAGCTACTGTATGTGACTGTCAAAGTGTTTTTAGCATTCCATTGCAACCAGTATACATGTCAGATGGACAGCAACGTATTTAAGCCTTATCACTCTAATGTGATGGGTTTAACTCTGATCAGGGCATCGTCTACATCATGCCTGCACAACATACAGCCCATGGGCCGCATGCAGCTCAGCACAGGATTTCAAACTGGACTGTAGAAAGGCAGGGCTTGTACATCCCCCACCCTAAAATGGACATTCTTATTAGGTTTGTGGGCATTCCCAGGTGGTCACAGGCAATCCAGGGGCATTGCCACTCGAACTGGGAGTGTTCTCAGGTGGTTTTAGCCCTCACCACATTCCAGGTTGTGCAGGGCTGCTCTATAAGTTTGCGTGGGTTTTCTTAAACTCTATCTATTAGCCTGTCCTTAGAGCTGGAGCAACCACAGTGACTCCTGCAGGGCCCACTATATGTTGCTTAACAGTTCTGACATTAGAAGGGGCAGATGAGGTAGCTAGGTCTTGGTGCTATAGAAGGGCAAATTGGAATTTTTGCATAATAGAAGAGGCTTCAATTTTACAATGCATGTGATCGTTGAAGTCTCTGCTACAGTTTTCTTAGCTGGTCCCAGGGATTTTGAGTTGACCTTTGGATGGCATGCTCCCCTAGGAGAGTTGGAGCTGCTGTCTGAATACACATTAAATGGATGACTATGGCTCATACTGTTTGGCTCTTCTTCCACTTGACTGTAGAATGCACATGTCCAACTGCTCAATCTTTCATTACTTTTTGCACTACTTGCTGATCTCTAACAAGAATCACCCAATAAATTTAGGGGCTCAATTTGAATAGGGATTTAAACAGTCCTCCTCATCATGATGTCCCCATTTTGATATCATGAGACCAAGACAACACCTTACAATTGATCAGCAGTACCTCCCCATTGTAAGGCTTCAAGCAGGATGCTTTGAAACGGAAGTGGCCACTGAGCTTAGAGTGTCACAGAGTGTCATCAGCAGGTTGCAACAGAGAGGCAGAGAGAATGGAAGAGTCACAGAAAGGCAAAGAAGTGAATGTCCTTTGGCTACATCACACACTGATGACCGCTTCATTGTAAACAATGGCCCGCGGAACAGGTTGATGAATGCCAAACAACTTCATGCATGTTTAAGGGTGGAGAGAGGCAACCAAGAGTCACGTCAGACCATTTTGTAACCCTTTATATCAGAGTGGCCTGCATGCTAGATGACCGGCAAGTGTACCTGACCCCACCACCATGCACAGGCATTATCATCTTGCATGGGCAAGGAGCATCTGCACTGGACGAGGGACCAGTGGTCCTCAGTGCTGTTCAGTGATGAAAGTTGATTCACTCTGAGCAGAAATGATGGACGCTAATGATGCTGGAGACGAACAACGCTGATGTAAACAGTTACGAATGGTCTGACATGACATGTGGTTGCCTCTCTCCTCACTTAAAAGTCCCCAGGCCTGCCATATAACTGCTCCTGTTACAACCTGCCTGAAAGAGACTGGAAATACATTAGAAATGTAAAATGTTTTGAACATATAAAAGAATTTTAAAAAATTCAGCGTTCAACCCCCCTTCTCTTCCTATTTTATATATTTTCTGTCATCATGTTTGTAAAAGTCTATTCTATTAATATAGAATCTTATTTATCCTGTGTGGTAAATGCCATGAAAAAGTGCCAGCATTTACATTTTGGGTCACTTCGCCTCCCCCAAAAAATTGGAATAAAAGTTATCAAAAAGTTGCATGTTTCCAAATATGTACCAATGAAAACTAAAACACTAACCCTCTCTCAGGGTGGGGGGGACACACACCATTTGCCTAAGGCACCAAAATATCTTGTCACAGCCTTACCATAAATATAGAATTGTGCTTCTAAATGGCTACTAGGGTGATGACAGAGGAGTGGTGTGTGCTACTTTTTATGTGTAAAGCTCTTTTGCTCCATTACACACTGTCAAACACTTTTGTCAACATTTTTAATCCTCCTAACTTCAAATGATGTGTTTAGGATCTCACTGGCCAAATATGTTACCAGAGGATCCTCCAGTGGGTCCAGGCTTTTTCTACTCTACTGGGACACAAAAGTCCAGCAGTGGTCGACCCTATTTTGAACTAACTAAAAAGCTAATCACTGGTCACCACTGATTTATGGGTTGATTATATGTACAACAGCAACATAGTAAAAAAAAGTGCATAATTTGTATAGATGTAATGTTTTCTACTTGCTCAGTGAACGCATATATGACACCGGATAACCTTTACTGTCTGTCACCAAATCTCTTTATTCCCACACAGCCTTACCCCATCTGTGTATAGAAATGGCACATCCTTATTCCTTCCTAAGCATTTCATGAGACATTTCTTATCTGTTTTGATGGAAAGCATTTAAGGTTGTCTATTAGATATCTCTTATTAAGCAGTCTCGCATGTTTAACCCAGTGATGTTGTGTGCATTTCAGCTGCAATGAAGGATGATTACATATCAAAATCAAGGATATATTCCAGTATTAATCTTGCATTCCTAGGTTTCCCTCCAACACTACATGTTTAGTAAATGTAACACATACACTTAAATATTAAATGAGTGTTGGGTTAAAGAGCAGCATTGCTCTAGGAAATTTAAAATGCCTGCCACATGCTTCCTTCTTTCCAAGCATCCATCCATCAGACATGTTTTATTTATAGATGTTTACAAGAGGTCATACTTCATTTTTATAAGACTCTTAATTAAATGGTTGGACAGGAGTAGATGAACATGTCTGCTTTCTTTCAGAAACAGTGCCACACCTGCCTATGGGTTGTGTCTGGTATTGCAGCTCAGCTCTATTAAAGTGAGTGTGAATGAACTGCAATAGCATAGCAGTATATAACCTGTGGACAGGTGTGGCACAGTTTTTCTAATCCTGTACAGCCCTTTTAGGCAAGTGACCGATTTTAATGGAGTATTTTAAAAATTGTTGTCCTAATAAAAAATGTTGGCAGAACACTAAGCTGTTTTGCACAAAATTTTTTTTAATTTTAGCAGGAGAGAATGAATCTGCATGTACCGTACTTAAATTATTATTCAGTAACTACACTACCAGTCAAAAGTTCTAGAGCACCTTAATTTTTCCAGTAATTTTTAACATTAACCAAGTACTAGTAATGCAATTAACATGACATTTTTCAAAAGTAAATAAAAACATTCAAATAATATAAATTTTTAACTTCAGATATAACAATGGTCTGAATTGCCAATTTTAAGCAAAGAGCTTTTTTACGGAAGACATTTAGGACAGCTGCTTCGCAGCACAGAAAGCACGTTATGGTTTGAAATTGGATGCAAACTATCCTACAGATGTCTCAACCTTTGGAGATTTGTTTCAAAGCCTCTGATTCTATAAAACAAATGTTGGAACAGACTGTATTACAACACCCTCTAAGGCAGGATTTGGATAGTTTTGCTCTTCAAGACAGAGCACTTTGATATCATAATGGCAAGAAGAAAGCAATGACAAAAGAAGACAGATGAACAATTATAACCCCTAGAAGGTCTGTCCTATAGAGAAATTGCCAAGAGGGCGCAGGTGGTATAGTTTCCTATACTATCAAAAGGCCCTTGTAAACTCTGACAGGAAGAGGACTGGCAGACCAGAGGCCACTACAAAGTCAGATAAGAAGTTTTTGAAAATCAACAGTTTGCATGAACCAGAGGCAGGGCCAACTTGAGTCAGCCCGAATTCCCCAACCAACCCCCACCCCCCCTTTCCCCTGAGCCCCAATAACAACACGACAAATGGCTTTTGGATTAAATGGCCACAGCGGCCGTTTTATTAACAAAAATACAAAACAGTGATAAATAACCTTCCTTATTAAAACATTCCAATTAACATACCCCCCAAACAACATTCAACCCAAAAATACACCATGAACCATCCACACCATTGGGGCTGCAGGTCCTTGGAGCCACCCCCACGGTCTGGAAACCTATTCTCCTTTTGTAATTACCCTCAGCCGTCACCCCCAGCTCGAGGGCACCAAGCGGCCACCCCAGGCGACCGCTACCACACCTGGCTCTCAGGAGGCCCCACCTGAAAGAGCCCCACCGTCGCCAGACCAACCACATGTTCCATCATGTGATTAGGGAGCCATAGAGGGCTATGACTCCCACCACCATCTCCTAGCTCCAAGGACCCCCAACGCCAACCGGCCACCGTGACAAAAGCACCACCGCCGCTGCGCAAAAAAACCAAGCCAAAAACCCCACCAAAATTAATAATAAGGGAGGGAGGCTGGGAGATTTAGCCTCCTGGGCACGACTGCTTCCTGTGTACGTGCCGCGGCCTTAAAAGCCAGCCGCACGTCACAGACTCCTCCCGGGAGGCACGGCCCGCCGGGTCATGCGGGGGGAACCTCCCCCTCCGCACGCTATGGGTCTGGCCCCCGTCTTGATCACAGCTCAAAATCTTCAAGCCCAGCTTAATGCAGCAAAAACTAAATATGTTTGACAGGTTGAGTATCAGTAAGAAAGCCACTGCTAAGACTGCAAAATAATAAAACAAAAAGACTTGCCTGGGCCAAGCAGCGCCAATAGTCAACAACTGAAGAGTGGAAAAAGGTCTTATGGACTGATGAATCAAAATATAAAATTTTTGGTACATCACTCAGGGTTGTTGTATATCATCGAGTAGATGATAGGATGGTTTCTCAGTGTGTTACATCAACTGTCAAACATGGAAGCTGAGGTCAGAGTTGCCATTTAATGTTCTCTCATATATTGTTAAAAACCTATAATATTTGCACCACATTTACATTTATCTATGTACAATCTCTGTGTACAAATGGCAGAAATTTGAGTAGATTTCTTCTGCAGATATTTCTGTGATGGATTTTGTTATGGATTAGCCCCATTCAATGTCTACTTTATGTGATTGCTGCATGGAATTTAGTAAATGTGACACACATACTTGAATATGAAATGAGTGCTTGGTTAAAGAGCAGCGTTACTGTAGGAAATTTGAAATCCAATATCCTCCACACTCCAAAAACATACTAATATGTTAATCTAGATTTTAGACTGAGAAACTCCAATGAGGTCAGGGACCAACATAAATGATGACAATCATTGTACAGCACTGTGGAATATAATGACATTATATAAATGAATAAAATTATACTGCTCAGCAATAAAATGTATGTTTAAAAACATGGTCTAATCAGATAACTATTGATTATTAGCGTCCAGGCAAGCATTATTTTCTGTCCTAAGCAATTGACAGGATGAATAAAATTCTCCAATTCGAACTGGACAGGACAGGCTGTTCAGTCTCACAGACTTTTTTGAGTAGAGGATGTTTTTGTCAGTATTTGAGGAGATGAGTTTAACTCCTTAACGACCGCCCGCTGACTATAGACGACAGGCGTTGCAGGGCGTTCAGAGGCAGCATGTGCCGGGCCCCGCAGCTGCGCCCTGCCTGCAGTGCACTGTTATGTTCATTGTTGGCGGGTGCAGGAGCGGAACTGCCGAGGTAGCAGAAGCACTAGTAGCTGCCACAGGGCCCAGGCTCTTTAAGGGCATGTTCTCCGTAGCAGTTGCTGTGTCTGCTACCCTGGTAGTTATGCCAATGGGTGTGAACATGTCACCAAGTGCATAGACATATCCAGCACTCCAAAAATGTATGTGAGTCAGGGGTCAATAGCCAATGTGACAATTTACATGAACATCTGTTATTAACCTCAGATTGAAGCTTGTAAACTGATAAGAAAAAAGGGAACTGTTTAGGGAAATCCAAAAACACATAGTGCGACATCCCATTAGGGCTGCAACATTGTTTTGGCGTATTTTGCACCAAAAAACTGTTGACACCCTATTCTGTATATAAATGAATTGTAGTAAACTAAATCTAGGCATATTTTACTCCAGGTACGACACTTTTGAATGCATCTAAATTAGGTGCATTAAATATGTTACCAATGATATGCTATGTGCCTTTTTTGCAATGCGCCTAAATTAGGCGCATCAGATATGCTATGCAAGGTAGACCACATGCAAGATTTTTGACAGGTTCATTCAAGCGCACTTTACCCTCATTTAATGCACCTTAAAACTGATGCGACAGCACCTCTTTTCTGATATGTTGCCCATAATTCAGACAGATAGCGATATGCTATCACACTATGTACCTTGGCATTTTCATTTTCTTTTCAAGAATCTGCTGGAAACACCTAACTAAAGTTTTTACTTAGTCTCCAGAGATTTTGCACAATCTACATAGGAGAACAGGTCTAAGGAAAAAATACTGTTTGGATTCTAATTAGAATCCGACCATTATTTTACACTCGGTTTTGTGTCACATTTTTTGTTTTTTGGATTTCGGCCGTCCCATTCAATTGAACAGTACTATAATTCACCTTTATATGGCAGATTACAGAACATGTTCTAAGTTTTTTTTCAAATCATCGGTTTTCAAATTCGACTTAGAAAATCTGAACTGTGTAGACTACAGCTTGGATTTTCTATTAAGGAATATGGGAATTATTTACAGTCCAATTTTTGTGGATTCTAAATACTGAATTTAATGAAACATAACTTTTAATACATAATAGATAAAATGACAGACTCATCAAATGCTTAGAGCTTCGCACCAATCCAGGAGCACAAATACAATGACGTACTTGAGAAAAGGGTCGAGCTACAAAAGAAGGTATATACGGGTATAGCACTATACTTTCCCTCACCAATGCACCCTAGTATGACGCTTAGCGGGACGATCGTCATGACAAGAACAGTCTTGCAGCAACTTGACCTAATGAACCCTTACAGATGCCCTGATGCTATACGAAAAGTGACATAAAGTATACAATTTTGATACCTGCTTAAACCATACTCAGACACGTTTCATTCCTCACAACTCATCAGTGGGCAAAAACAGCAGGTGACTGAAGAAAATAAGCTTAGGCCATTGAGGCGATCCAGTATAGATTATAGGGGAATAAGGCTAGTGTGCCCCCGGGTGTACATTATCTCTTGGATTACAGTCAGATATTAACGCGGATTCAGTATTTAGAATCCCCAAAAATCTGACTGTAACCAGTGCCCATAGACCGCAATTGAAAATCTGAGATGTAGTCTACACAGCATGGATTTTTTATTGTTGAATTTCTAAAGTGTCTGAATTTGCTGGAATATAGAACATGTTCTATCTTCCAGCAGATTCTAGATTCAATGTACTGGGCTGTCCGAAATCTGAAAACCGACCATGGTTTTTGGTGCAAGCAGCAAAAAATGCAGTACAACGATGTTAAAATACCGTCGGATTTCAGAAGGTATTTAATCATAGCAGTGTAGACATAGCCTAAGCAAGTGCCATGTGGTTGTAGCCTAAGGGTATGTCTACACGGCATAAGTTCAAATGCTGTCAGAAATCCGATTGCATTTTAACTTTGCCAAACCAAGTTTTTGACGCGAGGTTGTATATATATATTGTAACGTCTTGTTTGCGTCCAGACGCCCTCCTGGGCCGTCCTGGGGGAACTTTGCTCACGGGATCGCCGCTTTGGTAAGCGAATGGCACACCAACAAAGACTTCTTTAGGGCTTCCGCCTGTTTTATTGCAGCACAGGTGTACAGCACAGCATTCAGAACAAACACATAAATAAAATCCTCGGCCGTCTGGCCACTAACTAAACATAGAGCTCCCTCTCTACACGTTGTCTGGACCTAATTTCCAGTATCACACATCCTGCACTCTCCAGTACAGTAACGGCTTCCCTCAAGCCTCCGGGGGCCAGAGCCTCTCTCCGGCTCCTCTGCTGCACTACTAGCTAGCAGACCATGCCCCCTTGTACACCTGAAGTCCCCGGCTTTTTATAGGACGCCCGAGCCCTATCCAAAATGTGGCCTGGAACATAGGGAGTAGACACCCACCCAACACATTGTCTACTCCCAATAAGAGCCGACCCCAAGAATGGCTGAAAAGCCAAACTAACGATACACCTTTGCCAACCACTTAGTGTGGCTGACAATACATATGACCGACTCTTATTCCACCAAGGCCACGTATCCTTGGTGGCATGTCGCATATACCACTCTGGTATATCTCCCCCTAGTGGCAGCAACAGCCAACTACATGTAGCTGGTCTGTCACATACTCTCCCCCTCTGATAAAGGCCGTAGATCTTTTTCACCTTGCACAACCTTCCTCCGGGGTCAAAGCTCTTACAGAGGGAATCCGTCTCACCCAGCTTATGTTGCGCCTGGTTTCTCTGGGGAAGCACGCCACTTTTCTCCGGGAAATCCCTTTTCCCCCATCTGTTCCATAACACCAGGGACATATAGCCTGATTTCTGCTGGACAGCATCAGAGTCACCCCTACATTCCCCATCTATCTTTTCCTCCTTAGCACCTGTTGCTACGGGCAACACTCCCTCTACATCATCAGGGGAAGAGACTACATTGTCCAAAAACAGCTCAGCCGTGGGCTCATACCATGCGCTCACCTCATAATCGGCAACAGACAGTTTACTGCCACTTACTACAGGTGGCCTGACGTATGTCCGCTCTACTGCAAGGATGTCACCACCTTCCGCCTGCATGCTGACATTCACAGGAGTACTACTGATAACTCCAACACCAGCACTATCCTGCCTTATAGCCTTCTCCCGTACACAGGGTACCTTGGCATTGGGCCCACTGGGCAGCGGCTTCACTAATTCGGGTCTCCTATAAGCAACAGGCCCTGGTTAGTCCCCGCACCCACACTAGCAGCACAGGAAGCAGTAATGACAGCACACCTCAAGGGGCGCACCTGAGCTAAAACCTACTGCCTCTTGGTCTGCAGGATCAGATACAGCCTCAAATTTCTCTGAACCCTGAAGCTCCACCTCTTGGCTCCTAGCTGTCATTTGGTTCCTACCAGGGGGAATCTGGTCTACCTCCACTGCAGTAGGACCGACTGTGGCACAATGTACCTCTGTGTCCCCCTTAAGCTGTAGGTCAGTGGTCCCAGGGTTATTACAGACAATCGCAACATCAAGGAAAGCCCTGCCGATGACCTCAGCCTCCTTACCAGGTGGGTTTCTAATGTCTGTGGACTCGCTTGTCCCTCCATATATATGACTGAACAGCTGAAAAGCCAAAACTAACGATACACCTTTGCCAACCACTTAGAGTGGCTGACAATACATATGACCGGCTCATATTCCACCAAGGCCACGCATTCTTTGTGGCATGTCGCATATATCACTATGGTATATCTCCACCTAGTGGCAGCAACAGGCAACTACATGTAGCTGGTCTGTCACAATATATATATATATATATTCTGTGTACTGGACCAGCCGAAATCCGACCATGGTTTTATATATAGAATATATGCATAGAATGTAAGCAACCTAGTGTCGTTGACAGATCTAAACTGGCTTCCCCCACCGAGACCAGGCCCTCGGTGGCACGTTTCTAGCAGAAGATCTGCTGTACGCCACCTAGTGGCAGCACCATGCGACCACCTAAGGTCACTCTGCCACTATATATATATATATATATATATATATATATATATATATATATATATATATATATATATATTTATACACCTTTAAACAGAAATGGACAAATTGTGCCCAGACCATCAATATTTTGTATGGCCACCATTATTCTCCAGCACTGCCTTAACCCTCACAGCCACTGGATTCCTCTCCCTTTGTTTGAGCATGCCCCACAGATGCTCAATAGGGATTAGGTTTGTAAACATGCTTGGCTAGTTCAGCATCTTTACCCTCATTTTCTTTAACAAGGCAGTTGTTATCTTGAAGGTGTGTTTGGGGATGTAATCCTGTTGGAATACTGCCTTGCACCCAGTTTCTGAAGGGAGGGGATCATGTTCTGCTTCAGTATGTCACAGTACATGCTGGCATTTATAGTTCCCTCAATGAACTGTAGCTCTCCACAGCTGGCAGCACTTAGGCAGCCCCAAACCATGACACTCTCACCATCATGCTTGACTGTAGGCAAGACACACTTGTTTTTGTACTCCTCACCTGATTGCCGCCACACACTTGACACCATCTGAAGCAAATAAGTATCTTTGTTTCATCAGATTACAAGACATGGTTCCAGTAATCCATGTTCTTAGTCTGCTTGTCTTCAGCAACCTGTTTCCGGCTTTCTTTTGAATAATCTTTAGAATTGGCTTCCCTTTGGGATGGAGAGAACCATACAGACCAATTTGATGTAGTGTATGGTGTATGGTCTGAGCACTGACAGGCTGACCCCCCACTCCTTTCACCTCTTCGGCAATGCTGGCAGCACTCATATGTTTATTTTAAAAAGACAGTCTCTGAATATAACGCTGAGCATGTGCACTCAACTTCTTGGTTAACCATGGGGAGGCCTGTTTTGAGTGGAACTTATCTTGTTAAATCATTGTATAGTCTTGGCCATAATGCCGGAGCTCAGTTTCAGTGTTGGTAATCTTCGTATAGCCTAGGCCAGCTTTATGTAAAGCAACAATTCTTCTTTTTTAGATCCTCAGACAGTTCTTTGCCATGAAGTGCCATGTTGAACTTCCAGTTACTAGTATGAGAGAGTGTAAGAGTGATAACACCAGATTTATCACACCTGCTCTATAGCTGTATAGCTGTAATGCTAGCATATATAAAGTATACACAGTTAATGCATTTAAAAAAAAAGTTCAACCCAAGAAGGTCCTTCAACTAGAGGTGAGGATAAGTTATGGATGAAAGAAGGATTACAGGTAATTTTAAAACTTTGTTTCTATACATCTAAAAAGATGTTAATATTATTTTGTTGCATGTAATTTTCTAAACCCTTTTTGGAGCCCTCACCAGCTCCTGAAGCAGGCTATTTAGATTCACAGTTCTCATGGTAAAGAAGGCATGTCACCTCAGGCAATTAAACCTTTTTATCTCCATCAGGGGCGTTGCTAGGGTCCTAAAACATTCGGGGCACGGGCCCTTTGTTAGTGGTGAGTGTAAGGAACAGCTGCTCTCCGCTATGCATAGAGTGGGCTCAGCGTGTGAGCCCGCTTTATACATCCTTCATGCCATTTAGATGTTCAGGGACATCCATATGGATGAAGGGGATAATTAAACCCCGCCGCTAGCTTCCAGCAGCAGAGACTCTGCTCTTGACTCCCTTACTGATGGTCTCCGACCATATACCCCATCCTCCCAGCCCCGGCCTACAGCATTGTCCCACTCCTACCTCCTGCTGAATTCAAAATATAGGTTGCACCCTCATTTTCTTCCCAAATTTGGGGGCACAAAAGTGTCTCTTATAGTCTGAAAAATATGGTATATGTGGTGATGTAGTTTATCTCCTAAATGACACAGCTGTCTTCCATTTTTTTTCCTCTTTTTTCATCTATAACTCTTTTTTTTCTTTTATGTTGATAGAGCCGTGTAAAGGCTTATTTTGTGCAGGATGAGCAGACATTTTTACTGGTACCATTTTGGGCTATATATGTTTTTTTGATCCCTTTTATTCCAAATTTTATGAGGCAAAGTGTATAAAAAATCCTAGTAGTGTTTTTTAATTTTTTTTTTTTAACAGCGCTTACTGTGGGGCATAAACACGATTACAGCAATACCCAATTCATACCATTTTATAGTTTTTTTTTTTTTAATGTTGTAGTAATGTTACACAGAAATAAATAAAATGTTCTGCATCATTAAATTCTAATAGCCATAACTTTTTTTTATTGGTACTGTTGTGAGGCTCATGGGACTTTTTGATAGCTTTTTATTCAATTTCTTGCACAGTGGGATGAACAAAAAATGGGTTTTTTAAATTTTTGTAGAAGTGTTCATGGAGGGCGTAAAATATCAGTTTTATAGCACAGGGTTGATACGCACACGGTGATGCCAAATATGTGTACTTTTTTTTTTACAATTTTTCATTGACAAGCATTTGTAATGGGGAAAAGGTTCTATGTGTGTTTTTTTTGTGTTTGTTTTTTTCACTTTTTATTTGCTTGACCACTTTAATACATCAGACTTATCTCACTGCAGATGGCACCTACCCAGCTGTTACACACAGGGACAGTATATATACAAATGTAACACACAGGTAAATATTGGATATGTGTATATATTGTTCCTGTGTGTATATTACAGTATATATATATATTTATATACACACTACACCACTATTTATGTATATATACACACACACACACATGTACTTCACACAGTATATACATGTATAATACTTATCTGGGTGTTACATTTGAGTATATCCTGTCCCTGTGTGAAGTACATGTGTGTGTGTGTGTGTATATATATATATATATATATATATATATATATATATATATATATATATATATATATATATGTATATATAATATCATATATATATAGTGGTGTAGTGTGTATATAAATATATATATTCTGTAATATACACACAGGAACAGTATATACACATGTCCAATATTTAACTGTGTGTTAAATTTGTGTATATACTGTCCCTATGTGTATGTATATACTAATATACTGTACCTCTGTGACACTTGACATTTGAGGTGTGGGCATAGCCCTCCATCCTGCCTCAGGACATACCTTATGCAGGGTCATTGGGGTCCTGGAAGCTCCTGGGCTGTTTAGGCAGCTCTGGAAGACTTGAGGAAACCAGAAGCTCGTTCTGGTTTCCATAGTGATGGGGCCGACGATCTGCTGCAGGAGCCGGCAGGAGGAGGCAGGGAACCTTGCTGTCGGTGCTGTAGCTCCGGGGGAGGGCTGTGCAGGGAGCACAGAAGAGGAGGGGCTGCTCTCACTGCTCCCTGAGAGTGGTGAAGCTCTTGAGGTGGGCGGAGCTTCTCAGTGCAGAGAGAGTTAGGAGACTAATCATTCGGGGCACAAGGCTTTACATCCGGGGCTTCTGCCCCGAATGATACTGCCTAGCGACGCCCCTGATCTCCATACAGAGGAAGTGCCCCTTGTTTTGAGGGTGCTTAACATGAATAGCTTTTCACCATATTTTCTGCAGGAGCCATTTCTTTAAGGGCTAAAGGATAAGCCTGAAACGCGTAAACTTTCTGTGTTTTTGGATGTTTTTAATCATGATTTTATAGATTTTCTTCAATAAAGAGTGAACTTCACTACAATTTTTTGATATCCTGCGTGTACGAGTGCTAGATTACCATGGAATATGAGCCATTTATTTACTTATACAAATTAGTTATGTTTTTCCTAAGATGTCGCATCTTAAGACTAAATTAGTTTTATTCTTTACCTTTAATCATAACTAAAATCCTTCATTCCCCTTATCAGTTTAGTACTTTCTCTAACTCCAGTACATCCTTTCTGTGAACTGAAGTCCAGAACTGAACAACATGGGTGACATGTATAAAAGGGTTTTTCACTCTTTTTCTGGCGTACAATGCACCTAACTGAGCCGGCTACGATGTCTAATATGGCTAATGTATTTGTTAGGCGCATTGTTCATAAAACTCGACACATTCTAATATGCCTAACATTAAGGGGTGTTCTGGGGGCGTTCTGCGGGCGTCGCACCACATTCGTAAGATTGGACACATATATGAATATGGTTCGGCAAAACTAGGTGCATTACTGCTCAGACAGGCAGACCTATTTCAATGTGATCTGCCTGAGCCGAGGAGTCGAAGTGAAGCTAGGGGCAAAAATGTCCAATATTTCTCAACTTACACCAGTACATTAATAAAAAGTAATTTATTAGAATTACCAAACTGTATAAAATTTCATTATTTAAATGTAATGAAAAATGTGATCACATAAAATTAATATAAAAATATATAATGTCCCCAAAATATAGAAATATCTCCTATAAAATGTATTTAAAATTCATAGAATCTTAAACTAATTTCACTTTAAATAACCAACTGATTATGTTGTTCAGATTTTTATATTCAAAATTTTTACTACATGAAATTTGAAACTTATTTTTGCTGCTCTCACCCTTTATTCTACATACAGCAAGAGCCAGCACAGGTATTGCTGGGACCTGTGGTCCTCCAAGCAGGACACTGACATCCTATTATAATGATTGTTCTCTTATTTCAATCCTGTATATAACATTAATACATGTTAGGTGCATTACTTATGCACCTAAGTTCCGTAAAACGCCTAACAAATAGACGAGGCGCGTCGAACTTTAAACACCATTTATGAATGCACATCAGGCATACATCAGGCGCATTAGACACTGAAAATGAGACTCAACTATTCTCTTTGACGCGCCTTTCTTCATACATGTCGCCTCATATTCCAAATGAGGCTGCACCAATGCTCTGTATAGCAGCAATATTACATCACTGTCCTACAAATCCATTCCCCTGGGAGTTTAAAGATTTCATAGAACACTATAAACAATATTTATATTGAAAAGTATAGATATTCCTCTACCTTTATGTGTTTCTCTTCTTTTCTTTTGCCTCCTTATTCATTTATCATAAAATCCACTTTTTGCAGTGAGACTTCCTGCTTGAGGGAGTGTCTGTATTTCTCCAGCATATATTTCCTAAAACTCTCAGACCGCATTGCAGTCTATGACTTCCATCCACAGTTATCACTGCTAGACATTTTGCTGACAAAAGTATATAATCCCCCCATCGTTATACTTGCTGTCATGATAATGATAATAGGTAGGACTCAAGAGTCACTGTGTAAACTGTACAGAGCTGCAGTCATCTTTTTCATGACAGTAGTATACAACCTCCCAACTCTGAACTACAGATTGGAAAGCATGAATTCAGCCACATCATTCTCTGCTCAGGTCTCACCCACTACAGGGGGATGTTTCGGAGCTGAGCCTGGCTTCAAAACAAACCTACTGAGTTTGATATAACCTTCAGTGAGGCCATGTAATCAATGGTTTTCAAGAAGTAGAGGGGACAGGGTTCTTTGCCTGATTTTGACAGCATGACAGATAAGTTTTAATAAATATGAATTACAAAGTTTAATATAATACAGTTGTGAGCCTTATAACCAATAAAAAGATAGTCCCAGAGAACCCCTTTAATACATATCAATATCCTGCTAACCTTAGAGGCAGCTGATTGATATTGCATGTTTGTAGTTTGTAGTCTATGATCTAGAAGCATGTCCAGATCTTTCTCAACAAGCGATTGTCCACTTTTTCACTGCCTACAATATTTTGCCTGCAAATTAGTATCCAGCAGGGTTGGGCTAATGGGTAGGCAAAAGTAGAGGACCGCCGAGGGCACACAGGCAGAAAAGAGGGCTCAAGGAGGTATGGAGTGGGCTGCATTTTCCATTGGGAGCCACTATCATACCTTAGTTGCCTAGGGTACCAGAATTCCTTGCTGTTACAGTGACTCAACACTGACATGAACACTAACATTTCTTTACTAAATTGACAGATTGTAAATCATGCTAACCAAAGGACATTAAAAGGAGGTTATAGGAAAGCATACTCTGTACACAGAAGCCTATATATTAGAAACGTTTAAAAGTATTTATTCTCATTCCTTGGGATACCACAGGGTTAATCCTAAATGGCCAGCACTTCCTTCTCAGCCAAAAATATAAGTAGATGTAGGAATTCAAAGATTTGCTCTATAGGACTCAGCATGTTTGCCTCTTGTGTAGGGCTGAGAAAAACAGCATTACCAGGATTAACTTGATGAAGTGAAGTTTGGGTTACAGACAGAAACACATTTACTATGTGACCTTAAGTAAGGACTTTAATATTTCTTCTACTTTCAAGACCTGCTAAATTGTCTGTAGTTTGGAAGCAAGAGAAGTGTATTTTGTTCTTTGGACAATAAAAATGCTCTGTTTGACATTGACATATGGCTGCTGTAATCCATTCCGTTGATCTCAGCTACTGAAGATACATGAGAACTATTGTTCTCTACCAAAGAATGTCTTTAGTTAATGTTTAATCCCTAGAGTTTCTAAATGCATCCCTTATACACTTTGAAGTTATATACTTAATTTTCCTGACAGAGATTAAGACATAGGGCGACAAAGTGGCGTATCCATGCCAGTTTTAGGCGCATTAAATCAGTGTAATGTGCGCCTGAAAGTCCGATCCTTTCCAAAAACTGGTGTCAGGTATACTTTGCATTAAAAACTTAATGCGCCTAAAAAGGCAAATCACGTCAACGAAGGAGCATTGCGCAACTCGTGGCTCATAGCATATCATTGGTGAGATATGTAATGCGCCTATCTAGGCGCATTGCCCGACGGAGGCGCAATGCGCTATGCGGGTGCACAGCCCACCATCTTTAGGCGCATTACAAAGTGTCGTGTCTCGTGTATAATGCGTCTAGTTTTGGTGTACGACAGTTAATTTACAACAAGAATATGGTGTCAAAAGTGGCTTTGCCGCAAAATAGACCAAAAAACTAGTTTTTTGGTAAGGAAAGCCTAATGCTATACATCCAGGGGACTTCTAATAAGGAGAGGTTAGTGCTATATACATGGTTGAATGGTCTTTTCCTAAGGAGATCCTAATGCTATACAAGTTGTTGGATGAACCTCTGATAAGGAGAAGCTAATACTGTATGCATCTTGGATGGTCTATATAAGTCTATATAATGGTCTATATAAGGCATGTCTCATGTTACACGAGTGGTTACATAGTTCTGATAGAAGAAGGGATCCGGCTTCTCCCTAAGAAAAGCCTGAGGCCATACAAGTAGTTGGATATGCTTTAAATAAAGAGAGGCTGTGTTTGTGTGGTTGGATTGTCTTCTCATAAGGCATACCTGATACTACACAGATGGCTGAATAAACTGAATAGGAAAAGCTAATGCTATATATGTCGTTAAATAGTCTTCGAATAGCAGGAGCCTACTGGAAACAAGCATGGCGGAGGTGTCACCCTTCTCCTGTCTGGTACTTGTTCCTTTGTCCCTATTTCACCCCTACGTTCTCTCACACTTCCATACTTTGAGGTGCACTCTGTCCCCATTACTCCCCCTCCATCCTCCAAGTGGCTGTTTTCTACCGACCGCCATGGCCTGCCACCGCCTTCCTTGATTACTTTGCTTTCTCGCTTCTCCGCTTACTTTCCACTGACAACCCCACTATTGTCATGGGAGACTTCAACATCGCCATCGACATATCCCACTCAGCTGCCAACAAACTCCTTTCACTCTCCACTTCTTTCAGCCTTTCCCAGTGGACATCTGGAGCCACTCACAAAAAAGGACACACACTGGATTTCGTCTTCACCCGTCTCTGCTGCTTATCTAACATTGCAAACTCTACCCATCACATATCTAACTGCAATTTGCCTACCTTCTCCACCATCTCCACTCCTTCAGTCTCAAATCTAGTGCAACCCGCAGGAACCAATAAAAGGTTGACCCTTGCTCTCTAACTCTCTTGCACTTCTTTCTACCATATCCTCATTTGATGACCCAGATGCAGCCACCATTTTCTACAACAACACAGCCACCTCCACTCTTGATTCAGTCACCCCTCTCATTCACAACAAAACCTGTAAAATCAACAGACAACCCTGGCACACAGATTCAACTAAACAGTTGGGATGAGCTTCCAGAATTGCTGAACACCACTGGAAGAAAACCCGCTCCACCGACAACCTTGCTTCATACAAACAATCACTCCACACATTTAAGTCTGCACTCACCTCTGCCAAACTATCATATCCTCTCAGTCTCACAACCCTAGACAACTTTTCAACACCTTCAACTCTCTCCTCAGTTCTCCAGTACTCCCTCCCCGTCTCTCCTCTCATCAGATGATTTTGCCACTCACTTTCTACACAAGATCAACCTAATCATAGACAGATTAGCCCCATTGTCCCCTCCGCCTACCACTATATTGGTACAGTCCCACCGCTCACCTCTAAACCTGCACAATACTAGTCCCTATTAATCTGCTTCTCCACTGTTACTCGTGACAAGCTTTCCTCTCTACTGTCCAAATCCAACCTCACTACCTGTAATCTTGACCCATGGCCATTCCACCTCATCCCAGACCTTAGTGCTGTTGTCATCCCAGCCCTCACCCATCTTTTCAGCCTATTGTTAACCTCTGGCATCTTTTCTTCCTCCTTTAAACAAACCATCTTCAACTCTGCTGCCTGTCTGATCGACCTCTCTCCTCGTTACTCCTCTGCCTCTCCCCTCTGCCAATCCCTACACTGGTTACCCATTGCCCAGTGAATCCAGTCCAAATTACTAACTATGACCTACAAGGCTCTCCATAACCTCTCCCGTCCATATGTTTCTGCCTTAATCTCTAGATAGTATCCCTCACGCAATCTCCGCTGCTCACAGGACCTTCTTCTCTGTTCTCCTCTTATCAGCTCCTAGCACAATTGTCTCCAAGACTTCTCCCGTGCTTCCCCCATACTCTAGAACTCACTACCCCAACACATCAGACTCTCCTCCACCTTCACTAGCTTCAAAAGCAACCTTAAAATCCATCTCTTCAGGATAGCCTATAACTTTCAATAACCCCACTACCCTTACACCACCCCACAAACATATCTGCCCCGCACCTTCTGTCTCTTTCTTCCCTTGTAGATTGCAAGCATTTGCAGGCATGGTCCTCTCTCCTTCTGTACCAGTTGTCATTTATCATCACTATTGTATTTGTTTGACATATATTATGTATGTGTCCCCCCTTGAATGTACAGCGCCCTGGAACTAATGGTGCTTTAAAATAAATAATGATAATAATACTATACATGGTTAGATGATCTTTTTAGAAGGCATACCTAATGCTTCACAAATAATGAGATAGATGGTTGAACAGACTTCTCATAGGGAGAAGCTAATGCTACATATGATTGTAATGTTCTCACCAGTAGAGCCTAACGCTATACAAGTGGTTGGATATTCCTTTGATAAGGAGATGTTAATGCTGTATGTTTGGTTACATGGAATTCTGATAAAAGTGCCAAATAATGCTACATATTGGGCCAGATGAACCTAATAAATAGAATTACTTAGAAAATAGAACTTACTCAGAAGAAAATTGTGAAGACTTATGGAGATAACAATTAAATATCAGGTAAATGGTACATAAAGGGTAATGGTATAGCCTCACTGCTTCTTTAGAAACTATATAAATGGCTGGTGCAGATGCTTGATTTGTCCCTATGTACATAACATGGATTAGTGATATGGGGATTGTAAAATATACTAATCCTATTTTAAAAACAATACCTCCTGAACCAAAAATTCCCACATTTACATAGTCAATGCTTATTGATTATTATATGATTAACCAACACAATGCATTGTAACAGATTTTTTTCCATAGCGCTAAATATTTTAGAGGAAATTGTTTGTTCCACTGGTCTATTAACTAAAGTAGAAGTTTGCTAAATTATTAAAGGAAAGTCAATCTACCTTGCATTCAATTATTCATTTTTTTCCTTACAAAAACTTATGTCAACTTTTTAGTAGCTTTTAGTACAATTAAAATGTCATTGGACTTTGCAGGTAGATTACAGTATATGAATTTTCATAGAAGCCAATGCTGCAACATGTCAGAGACATACAAAGTAAGCGGACTGTTCTGAATCAATTATAGTTACAAACCCCTTCAGTCAGACAATCAGAATAAAACATCCACTTTCCCAGGACATTTTTGCCAGCACCAGCACGTCAGTAATAGTAATAATCCATGGCCACAAAAGCAGCCCATTTTATGCAGATCCTTCTTTCTCAGAGACGTCTATTGTACAATGGACTAAAATATGTTTCCTGCTTTAATGCAGCTCATTTCTTGCAGATAGGACATTTATTGCACAGATTTGGATCTGGAATTTATTTGGATATCCCTTATTCTGAAAGGGTTGAGGTCACCCATTTCTTGTGGTATGTACATTAGTACAGATTATTGCTACTGACAGGTGTGGATAATGGAGCTGCAGATCTTGGCAAAGCTTTTCTGTGATATAAGAGAACAAATGCTTTTAAAGCTTAGAAATATAAATCGTAGCGGAAGCTCTTTGAAAACGCATGTTTCCTGCTGTAATATAAATAGAGTAAAAGATAATTAGACACAACATTTACATTCACTATTTGGTTAATTAATGTTCAGCCAAAGCTAAATGTGGCTAATTGAAAATTTCTAGTACTAGGGTATACCATAACTATGAAGTCTGGCATGAAGGCAACCGGATAAGGAACATTTCATTACATTACGGGTTTAATTTATACACCAGTCCTCTGGCTTAGAAAAGTTGTAAATTTTTGGTGCAAACCACATTTGTACAAACCGCTCATACTGGTATAGATTTCATTTTGAAAAGCATGGACGGCTGATAGTTGCCCCAAATGTATTAGGAGGTATACTCTGGTACTTTCAGACTGTTTGTAGACTTATAGGTCCTTCCTTCCATGCAAACCTAAGAGAGATCATTTTAGCTGAACAGAGTGGGGAGAAGTATGAACGAGTTGACAGGTTCCCTTTAAATAGTTTGTCCAGTTCTAAGTAATATAATTTCTAAAGGCACTTTTGTAACTTTCATTGTAATATCTGTGGGCTTCCTACAGTTCTACATCAACTGATGACAGGAAGCCCAGTAGTCTTGTATGTCTGGACACACAGGAAACAGATTGTTCTTTAGCTCAGGTTTGGCTTTTTTCAGCACAGGCTGTGAAGCTGCAACCCATGGTCCAAGACTTTCCACATAAGAAAGGCAACATGGTTCATGTCCTGTGATTGAAGCTGGAAGGGAGGAAGATATGCAAAGCATAGTAAAAGTGCTGCTGCTTGTCTGTAGTGGAGGTTGGCAACATGCAGCACAGAAAAAGCACAAATGGGCACCAAAGACATCCCAAAGAATGAATAAAGACTGAGGCAAGCAATCTGAGAATGATTTTTTTTTTTACTAGACAACCGCTTTTTTGACTAGAGTATGAAATGCCAGTCTTAAAGGGGTTGTCTCACCATGATGTTTCACAGAGCCACTTATGGCTTCAGATTTACTTCTTCTGGTTAGGCTGTGGGTGTTTCTATAGCAGTGATTGACAGCTCTGTTATTCCTAGATATTCCCCATACAGTGACATGACTACTGGAGGTCTGTAAAGTATAGTGCAAACGTCTACAGAGCTTAAAAAGGTTAAAGCTTTTCAATAAGCAATACAAATTAGCTCTGTATTTTAAGATAAGAATCACAGAAGGGAGTGAGTCATTTTCTGTATTGCAAAAGGGAATACTCATATAGTAAAATTTAACTTTTAATGTTATTTTTAAAAAAGATATCAAGACTCATATATTAAGCATCATAAAATAAAGAGACAAAAACAGTGTCCAGATCAGCAGGGGGAGGGGGAAAAAACACTTACCCTAGTAAGGAATCTACACTGACCCCTAGCTACAGATAACAGTGTGGTCGCCCTAACAAGGGCGTCCCTAACTGGAACCTCACCCTACTATGTGACCTTAGTAATCCCTATGGGACAGGGAATATTGGGGATTGCTAGGGTCACGAAACAGGGTAAGCAGGATAGTAGCCTGTAAGAGGAGAGAGAGAACAAAGAGAAGTGGCCTGTAACTAGGGAAACTTGTGTACGAAAAGACGAGATAAGAACTGCTCTATCTCTAAAGAGAAGCAAAAAAAGCAATATATTTGTAATAGTCATTACTTACCTTTACCTATGTTTAAAACAAATTAATGAAACAAGAGTACCCCTTTAGTAAATTTATATATATTTAGTAAATTAAATATATCTCTGTAGCCCTTCTATTACCAATGTCCCTCTGACAGGCTCAGCTAGGAATAGAAGAGCTGATATGTTAATCACTGCTGTAGTACAGCCTACAGCCTGAACAAGATTTGTGAGCCTGAAGCTGACTGTGAAGAGCAGACTTTGTAAAACATGATGAGAACACCCTTTAAAGGTAATGTCACTAGTTTTACACTGCACTGATGGCACCATAAAATAATGTGAAAAATATGGTTCCAGCAATGAACTACAAAGTTTTTTCATGCAGCACTTTCCAGAAAATTTAGGAGACATGTATGAAACTTGGCCCGACACGCCAGTTCTAAATCGATATAGAGGTGTGTAGAATGCGATAGTATGTATGAACTTTTCATATGGGGGTTCATAAATCTGGCCTGTGCTATGTCTTGCATAGCACAGTACAGCATAGCATAACTTTGACGCAGAGCATATTTTTGTTTCTATATCTTTGTCTCATAGCTTTGTCTCATATCTTTGGCGCAGAACTTGCCTTTGGTGCATATCTTTGCACATTCCTAAGTGTCGTGTCTGGTGCAAGTTTTGACGTATGACATTTCATATATCTATAGAACAGGGCTCCAAGATACGCAAAAAAAAACTTGCGCAGTCCCATTCATACATGTTGCTTCTAGTGCTTACCTACAGTAGACTGCATTGAGCGCTGTGTATCCACAACCTGCCGCTCTTAAACCCACCTGCCGCTGATAGACAGCTTAAGTATCCGCCTGGGCAGAAAACCATCAATCAGGGGTGGGTGGGTAGGTAGAGCAGGGTTATTCCCAGCTCAGTGTACAGTAGATAAACACTGATTTTATAAAAACTA
This sequence comes from Phyllomedusa bahiana, assembly GCA_025379985.1. Taxonomy (NCBI): domain Eukaryota; kingdom Metazoa; phylum Chordata; class Amphibia; order Anura; family Hylidae; genus Phyllomedusa; species Phyllomedusa bahiana. The sequence continues at coordinate 226,147 of JAODAL010000123.1, read as the reverse complement.
CTTCTAGACAAAAAGTGTAAGGGTCTCAGTTACTCTTTTATGTTGACCCCACGCAGGGCAGTATAAACCTGTTGGCAGATTCCCTTTAAATAACTGCTAAAGTACATCAATTACATATTAAAAAATGTAACAACATCCTTCTAAAGCTACACAAAGACTGTCACATAGCTATCATGTGGCAAGATCATCTAAAGGAATGCACTGACGCAATCTAATGTGACCGCGACAACATTTTTTGTAAGTAGAAGATTAGAAGCATTTTTTGTTTAAAGAGTAATCTCATTACTTTTGTGATTTTTTTTAGAAAACCAGTTCTGCCTGTATCTCCAGTTATTGCAATTGCTAGGTACCCTGTGAGGTTTAATTTCTGGCTGATATATATGTATATATGAGATATTATTATGATGTATTTTGCCAATTTCATAACATTTTTTTGCAGGGCTGCCATGCTTAGATAGCCATATATAGCTGTTACTTCAGTATAAAGAGGGTAAAGCAGTGCATTTAAATAGTAGGTTTCAGCAGAGCAATATTACCTTAGCTCAAATTGAAGTAATTCCTACTTTGATATTAACACACAGTTAAAGACTTGAAAATTGCATTACTTAGGTGTATTTAAATTAAATTTAGTTGTCTTACCTTACCATATAGTAAAAGTTGTGGTCATATAGTTGTACACCTAAAGATAATTAGTAGTAATTCAAGTGGTGCTTAAAAGTTTGTAAATCCTTCACATTCCAAATGCCAGTAGCACACTATCAACTAAAAAACCATCCAAGGTACACAGGAATATTTGAAAAAAAGCATTTCTGCTACTAGGGATACATGAAAATTTGGGGTTCTTAGTTCACATTTTTGATCAAAACTGCTTCAGAATTTAATACATTTCTGCATAAAGTTGACCTACATCAGATTTTACACAAACGTTAAAAGTAAATAAAGAGAATCAAATTAAAGAAATGATTTAAAGACTATTAGACTTGGTCATTTACTGTATTTAATAAGGAATATTCTGACGGTTTAACAAACTTTCAAGCACCACTTTAACACCTTAATATCTAATAATTTAGAAATGGACATTTATAAAATGAAATTCTTTGTATTAGATACTGTCTACAGAGGTACAATGTAAATAAAGACTTTCAGGTCATGCTGCCATCTTTCTGACCTTCTTAATCCTATGTTATTCTGCAACACTGTAGTAAAGCATATATACTACTGGACTAGCCTCCCTATTGTTTAATTACCAGCTAACTGATGAGAAGCACGGCCTGGGAAGACATGTAGGGTGACATATATGAACGTTGGTGCTGACAGGTCAGTTCTAAGCTCTAAGGTAGTGTAGAATGTGGCAGAATGTATGAACCTGTTCTTCTGCAGCTCATACATACAGGCGCATTGTAGTGCCAATACCACAAGTCTGGCTCAGGCAGACCACCTTTAATCTGGTCTGGCTCTTCTAACTGTTCTGTGCCAAGGTTTGACGTCAAAGAATCATAAATGTGTCTAATTCCATGAATGTGGTGCAATGCCCCAGAACACCCCTAATCTTTGGCGCATTTAAAAGTGTCGCTCCGACGCTTATCGCGCCAAGGTTTGGAATGCGACTGTTAATACATCTATTGAACTGGTCTACTACAGCTTTCTGATGGCAAATAACTGGCACAGCCTCGTTCATACATGTCACCCATAGTTGTGAATTGTAGTAAGTGTAAATGGGAGCCAGATGTGCCCCAGATATCTCCTACATTGGTAGAAGCGCTGTTCCATTATAATGCATATAAAGCATACTAGATAACCCCTACACATACACAACACATACATTCTTCTGCAAAATAACTTTAAGGTTCAGAAATCTTTCAGGCTCAGAAACTTACTGTCAGGTGCTAGTTCAATGATGACATATCAGACAAAAGTCAGTTGATCTGTACTGTTAACAGTTTCCTACCATATAAAAGCTGATATAATTACAATAAAAGATATAGATACCTTCAAAATGAATTTTTATTATGTGCTTCCTGAGGGTATGTTCACACGGCGTAATTGCGGCGCATACAGTACATGCCGCAATACGCTGTGTGTTTTGGGAGTCGCGCGTATTCCCAAAACATGTGGGGGCCGGCAGTCCGCTGGCCCCATTGACATGAATTACTCATGGCACCTATTCGCCACAAATATTTAACATGTCACTTCCCGTGCGTACAATACGATCGTATTGTATGCGCAGGGGGATGTGGCATAATCCATAGTTCTCTATGAGAGTTTTGGATTACCGTAATTGCGGCGCGCATCTCGCCGTGTATTAAGCGCAAATAGGTGGCGAAATGCGCGCCGAATTTATGCCGTGTGATGAACATACCCTGAATTTAAAACTGAGCAATTTTCTAAATAGTCTTTATTAAACACATTTTACTATTTTGCTACTGTCAAGTTGTGTGTAAGTCCTTCACCTAGCTGGCTTTCTGTAGAATGTGAAGTAATGCTACCAAAGTACTGCTTCTGTTTTTGACAGCTTTTTCTCCCAACTCACTTCATTCAGTGTTAGCAAAAGCAGCATGAAGGGGGAAGAGGTTGAAGATAATAGATTAAAGTATGGAGAGAGGGAGAACATCTATGAATGGCGGCTCAAATAGACTGTAGATAAGAAGGAAAACACACACAGAGCATTTTTCAGGAGGAGGATACATATCACATACATTGTGTAGAAGTGTAGAGAGAAAGCAGAGTACAAACAGCAAACCCTAACCTTCTAGATACACAGACCTCACATTCAACATGCAGTACTAGGAAGACACCCCCATATGAATAAATGTGAAATTAGAGGCAAGCTGTAAACTGAATATAAGGGGATCTGAAAATGACTCCAATTCATACTAAAACTTTGTGCAACTTCTCTTTATTCAAGGTAACATTAACACATGTAATACATTTTTTTCCTTCTTTCATACCTCCACAGCCTTTAAAAGATATTCTCAGCACACTGTTTCACTGGCTCACAGGCAATTTTGTACCCACTCTGTCTCCTCAGGCTGTGGGTTGTTCCACAGCAGTGATTAGCATATTCAACTTCTACTCTGACAGAGCAGGAGATTGTTATCTCTAACAATATTAAACAGAAAGTGCTGCTTTTCAGCTGACAGCAATTATATATTTTGTTAGCTGCAGCTAATCTTGTTAAATATAATTGGTTCACTCAGAGCTCAGTCTTGTCAGTCCATCTGTGGGGGTGAAGTCACTCGATCCTCTCTGCTCTATCAGCTATTCATATAACAGACATCCTTCTGATATGCGGGCTACCACAGAAACCTGTGAGCGCTGAGAAAGCTGATAAAAAGTCTCTTATGTCTTGACTAAAATAAAATCTATTGACCAATGTATTAAGAAAATGTTTTAATTTATCAAACCCTTTATGTTGAAAACTAATGTTTGTAGTGAGAGAACCCCTTTAAGGTTCCCCAGTTTAATTTTGCCTTGCATGGTAACCATGGAAAGGGCTTTCTTATTTCTTAATGCAAGTACCACTCTCCCATCTATTACTAACAGACAAAAATGTTGGTATGTCATGAATGTCTTGGCCATTGTTGGAATGCTGAGAAAGCATCTTTCCCTAATGGGCTGCTTGAGCATGGAAGTTTCTACATCAAGGAGCATCAGATTGAGTCATCAGATTCTGTATTGTGCAGTTTTTCTTTTTTTCTTTTGTGATTTACCTTTGACATTGAAGTCCCTCTTAAAAAGAAAACATAATATGCAAGTAATTGTAACATGTTTTTAGAAATACTGTGGTGTGTGGCATCTAATGAGAAACAGGGTTTCTTTTGCAGCTAGAAGTCCATACAACCAAGCCATTTTTACCAAATGCACTGTTCATGTTTCTTGAAGGACAAGACAATATAAAAATACATACACACTGGCCCAGATGTATAAAAGTTGCTGCAGCAATTTTCTATCATACTGAAATAATGGTGTGCGCTATATGGGACATATCCATAAAGCATTTGTGCCAAAAAGAATGAGTCCGTCCGACAAGACCAACACTTTTGTCTGTGCTACTCTTCAGGGGGCGTGCCTATGCCAATTTGTATGATATGATATAAGTGTATAGAGCGCATGCCAAACAGTGTCATAGTTAATGCATCGTTATTCATGCCATTTTCTAAGTGTAGAGGCTAAGACACCTTTGGCACATGGGCAGTTTTTCTTATGACGTGACACATTTATAAAGTGCCATGAGACACTTTCAAACATAAGTATCAATTCAACTTTGGCGCAGCACTGCATAAGGCACTTTCCCCAACACCGCTGGGCCAGTGTTTTTATAAAATGATAAAAAAGCTTGTTATTTGTATATATTTTTTATAGCTTTTTGTCCCTTTGAAGCTGCTTAGATATTATTGTTTACACATTTTTGTTTTGTTTCATTTGAAACATTGTCCTGCTGTTTCCAAATGATCCCTTACACAGACTCAATTGAAATGACAAGCATAAAATTATCTACAGGACCATAAAAAGATACTCTAATCTGTACAAGACAAATAAAAACAGAAAATGTGTAAACTGTCATCTTTCATTATTTCATTAAAATAATATTTAAAAAGCCTTTTCCTGAATGTTAAAGTAAAGTTTTAATTTCTATTAGTAAAAAATAATATTTAAAAAAAATAACACGAAAAAAATAACAATGTAAATTTGTTGTTGAGGTCTTCCATCCCTTTATAGCTATGATGAAAATATGTTGCAATTAGGAGCTAATTTCTGCATGGTGACGTACATTATTGTCATGGTGCTGTCAGCGAGATCAACAGCACCAGCGAGGCTGCCTCAACTTTTAGGATCAGAGATAACTCCAATCTCAGCAGTTTAACCTTTTAGATGCCGCAGTTAACAGCAGCCCCCGCATCTAAAGTCTTTCACAGAGAAGGCTCACTGTCTTGCCATGAGCACCCAGTTATCACATAACAGGGTGCTGATAGGTACCATGTGGTCCATGGGAGGCCTGACAAATTCCACCCATGTCTCCATTGGCATCTGCAAATAACAGCGTGACTGAGGCATGATTGTTTTAGGTCAGTTTAAAGACATGTAAACATTTGGGGCGACATGTCCGAAAAGTGGCGTATCTATGCCAGTTTTAGGCACATTAAATCAGTGTAAAGTGCGCCTGAAAGTCTGATACTTTCTAAAAATTGGCGTCTGGGATACCTTGCATAGATTACTTAATGCACCTAAAATGGCACATCATATCAAAAAGGGCCCATTGCGTCAAAAAAGGGCGCATCGTATCAAAAAATGGCGCATCGTATCAAAAAAGGGGGCATTGTATCAAAAAAAGGGCGCATCGTATCAAAAAAGGGGGCATCGTATCAAAAAAGGGGCATCGTATCAAAAAAGAGGGCATTTATTCCAAAAAAGGGCGCATCGTATCAAAAAAGGGGGCATTGTATCAAAAAAGGGCGCATTACATCAAAAAAGGGCGCATTACATCAAAAAAGGGCGCATTGTATCAAAAAAGGGCGCATTGCATCAAAAAAGGGCGCATCGTATCAAAAAAAGGGGGCATTGTATCAAAAAAAGGGCCATTCATAAAAAAAAGGGGCATTGATCAAAAAAAAGAGGGCATTATATAAAAAAATTTTCAGGTATGTGATGGGGTATATAACATATGTAAGGTATCTCAATAGGCACATTTCGTGATGGGGACGCACAGTGCACCATATTTAGGTGCATTACAAAGTGTCGTTTGCGACGTATAATGTGCCGAGTTTTGGTATACGACAGTCCATTAACAACAAGAATATGGCGTAAAAAGTGGGTTTCTTACAAAATAGAACAAAAAACTGGCATTGGCGTGTTGGGACATGTCGCCCTGGGTGAATATCCTGTAGACCTTCTGCAGTACATTTGTGTGTAAAAGTAAAAGTAAACAAAAAGGTTATATGTACTGCAAAATATGTGCACTATAAAATGCAGCATGTTCCACAAAAAAACATCCACAAGGCCTAAAATAGGCTGATCCTTAAAAGGTTTTCTCACCATGATTAGTTTTTTTTTTCATCATGTAGGGAAAGATAAATGAATACTATTACCAAATACATTGCTGCTTTGATTTTGATTTGTTCAGGAGATAGAGGAGATTTTATCTACTACCAGTGTACACAAGTTTCTCTAGATTACTAATAACTCTCCCTGCTTTCTCTTATCTCTCATTGTGCCAAGCCGCTATATGACTATATTGAGTCACTCGCTGGAGAGTCTTATCTCCAATCTTATAACAGAGCTGATATTCCAATCACTGCTGTAACACAGCCTAATCAGGAATTTGAGCTTTAAGCAGACCGTGGCTCTGTAAAACAACATGGTGAGACAACCGCTTGAAGGTGAATGTGTTATCAGAACATAAACTATTGTTGAAATCATGTTTTTAAGTTAAACATATTTAAAGACTTTTTGGTTACCAACAATCAGTGACTGCAATTCCAAGGTAGTCTGATAACCATTGCATGTAGCTTAGATGCTGTAACCATCTTCCTACATGCTATACAGTGCATCTCTGCTTGTTTCAATTGATTGCTGTACATTCACTCAGACTCCAAACTTTGAAAAAGGCAGTGCCGGAATCTTGGTTCTCATTAAAGGGGTGTTGATGGCATATCAATAGCAAAGGACATTATTAAGTGATAGGTGCTATCCTACCTCTGGGACTCACACCTATGTCAGTAACTTTGCACTTGGTAACAACTCTCCATTATTTTCTAAGGGTGCTTAGAGCAGAGCCGAGCATTGTATTTAACTGTACTCAAAACTCCGACAGAACAGAATGGGAAAAGAGAATACTCCAAGAAATAAATCTATCGCTCACAAGACATCCATATATATGGGGGATTTAGATGACATCTTATCATATGACTCCTACCATCATTAAAAAACATAATAACAGATCTCTTGTTTTCTTTTTGCATTTGGCCTTATATCTATCGAGCTGTTGAACTTGGCTGTACTGTTAAAAATTGCAACCGGATTGTAAAACCAGTTCTGGGTGAAGCCTCTATCCAATCACTGACAACGTTAAACAGAATTAAAAATCCACCCTCGGCTCCTCTATTCACCGCACAGGCCGCAAGCCTCAAGCCTCTTTTGGCCTGCGGCCTGCGCGTGCGTCTGTTTGCGGGCTTCCTGTTAGTACACAGACGGCGCAAGCCACAGGCCGGAAGAGTCCTGCAGCCTGTGCATAAAGATGCGACGTTGGAGCCAAGACAGGTATGTTAATGCCTGCTGCATTAAAGTGGGGCACTTTTGGATTTAGAGACAACAGAAATGCACACATTGCTGTCTGAAGTGAATACAAGTTTAATAAGAAAGAAAAGAAATATACCAGCCAGCTTGGAGGAAGGGACGTTTGAATGTTAGACAAGACTAGAAAAGTAATTTCTACAGCAATATATCTATAGCACAGCAGTATATGTAAACAGAATGATATGTAAACTGTGAGGAGTCACTTTGAATAAGTAGATACAAAATCCACCATAGTACACCTTCTAATCCACAATGTAAGGCATTGTATAGGGCAAATGGATACGACCCGGTATTAAACATTTTAAATGATCATTGTATCATAGAAACTACATGAAATTACTTATAACGGAATTGTATGGCACAATTTATCTAGACACTGATTACCTACTTAATGAAAAGATTTTAAAAAAAAAACACACCGTATGTAGTTAAATTTATATAAATATATAAATATATATATTATATATATATATATATATTATATTATTATATATAATACATACATACGTTGTTCTTTTCTATATAGTATATCCCACTCATTTTTTTAAATATTATTTTATACCTCACCGGCCACTTTATTAGGACACCATGCTATAAGGGGTTGGACCCCCTTTTGCCTTAGAACTGCCCCAATTTTTTGTGGCATAGATTCCACAAGGTTTTTGCAACGATGCTAAATTTGGTCCCCAAGGGGCCCAAAGAGTGCCAAGAAAATATTCCCCACACCAGACCCCACCACCCCACCTGAACCGTTGATAAAAGGGCGGGAGGATCCTGTTTTTCATTTTGTTGAACCCAAAATTCTGACCCTACCCCGAAGCCAGCAGAAATTTGAGACCATCAGACCGGGAAAACGTTTTTCCAATTTTCTACTGTCCTTTTCGATATTTGGGGCAAAGGAGCCTCATTTTCCTTTTTCTTAGCTAAAAGGGATGGCACCCTGTGGTCTTCTCGCTGTACCCACTCCCAAAATTTCGCCGACTGTGCGTTCAGAGATGCTCTTCCCTCCCTTTGGGTTGTAAGGGGGTGGCTATTTATCACTTTTCCCTTTTCTATCAGCCAAACCATCTGCCCATTCTCCTTTTACCCCTGGGATCAAAAGGCATTTACGCCCCGGGCTGCCCTCACTGGATGTTTTTTCTTTTTCGGGCCATTCTCTGTAAACCCTAAGATGGTTGTGCGTGAAAATCCCAAGATCAGCATTTTTTTGAAATACTCAACCACCCTTCTGGCACCAAAAACCATGCCACTTTTTAAAGGCACCAAATCACCTTTCTTCCCCATAAATGAGCCGGTTTTAACGCAGGGGGATTGTCTTACCCTGTCTACATCCTAAATGCACTGATTGCCGCCATGTGATTGGTGATTAAAAATTTAAATGTTAAAGGGGGGTTGGGACAGGTTTACCTAATAAAGTGGGCCGTAAGTGTATATTTTCATGGGACAAACACGGGAGATATGACATTTTATACAATGTAAAAGTTTAAGTACAAAATTTTAAACACTGTTTAATTTGGTGTGCCCTCAAAATAGCTCAAAATGACACAAATCATTAACACATTTTTTTAAAGGGGGTTTTCTCACCACAGGATTTGGGGTTTTTAAATTTTTAGAACTTGTGATTTAAGACTTTTTTTGAAAAAATTTCTTGTTGATTTTTCTTTGGTCAGGAGACAAAGTAAATTGTATCTTTTCTTAGAACACACAAATTTCTCTGGTAACGAACCACCTTTCCCCCCTCTCCGCTCTTACTTATCTCATTGGTCTTGCGCTGTCAGTCCTCACTCAGCTGTCCATATGATCACCTCCTGCAAGGGCTTACTCTTTAGGGACTTTGAAAGTTTTTCATTTTGCAAGTAAAAAAACTCTTTATATTTTCGCCTTGTAATACCACTGACATAGTGCAAGGATTTATAAACTGTAACAGGAATACTAGGAAAGCAAGCTTTCTCAATCAGCTAAGATCCGCCCACAGCCTAAAAAAATGTGTGATTCTAAAACTGACTGACTCTACATGGTCTAAAATACTACACAAGGACATTTGTTCTTTGCATTCCCTTTTTCTTCATATGTACCCGTAGAGATAGATTTTAGTACCCTTTTATCCTATAATAGTTAGATAATAGAAAGTAATAATAGATAGAAAGATAGATAATAATAGTAGATGATAGATAATAATGAAAATGACACAGGAAAAAAAATATTAGACACCTTTCTGGGGAAATTTTTTTAATACTTTTGTACAAAAGCCCATGTATGAAAAACTTTAAGAACCCCTTATGGAGAAACTAGTCACATGCATTTTGGCCTATTTTTCCACAAAACACCTTTCCAATCATGCAGGTTCCATGGGTTCCTTCTAATGAGCTTTCGTTCCTGACATAGATTTTCTATTGGATTCAGCTCAAGTCATTGGCTGGGCCGTTCTAGCTGCTTTATCTTCTCTCTCTGAAAGCAATTTAGAGTTTTCTTGGCTGTATGCTTGGGATCATTGTCTTGCTGAAATTCTCCCCCACCTCCCATTTCATCATCCAGGTAGATAGCAATAGAGTTTTATCAAGAATGTCTTGGTACATTTGTCCATTCAATTCAATTATATGAAGTTTGTCAGTGTCTTTCTGACTGAGAAACAGTCAGACACCATGATGTTCCCACCTCCAAACTTCACTGTTGATATGGTGTTTTTGGGGTGATATCCAGTGCCTTTTAGCCTCCAAACATGGTGTGTATTATGGCATCCAAAGAGTTCTAGTCTCATCTGACCAGACTATATTCTTCCAATATTTTACAGGCTTGTCTTTTTTTGTTGAGCAAACTTTAAATGCAATTTAACATGCTTTTTGTTCAGCAACAGAGTATTGCATAGGGAGTGTGCATACAGGTCATGGAGTTTGAGTGCATTACTTATTGTTTACTTTAAAACAATTGTGCATGCTAATTCCAGGTCTTTCTGTAGCTCTCCACAGGTGGTCTTTGGTTCTTAGACAACTGATAATTCTTTTCACTCCTCTGTCTGAATTCGTGCCTGGAGTACCTGGTGGTTTATGATGAAATTATGTTCTTTCCGTTTTTGGATGATGAATCCATTTTTGGATTCTAAGTTTAGAAATTCTTCTGTGACCAATGCCATCAGTATGTTTTGCAACCTTAAGGTTGTAAAGGTCTTGAGACTGCACACTGGTTTCACCATCATGAAATGTTTCTTGTGTGGCACCTTGGTAACAAGATACATTTTTATAGGCCATCAGTTGAACCAGCTGATATTATTTTCCACTACATGGCAGGATTACTTTCTAATTAGTGATAGATTTCAGATGGTGTCATGACTTTCCATAGCTTTATGCATCTCTCTTACTTCATGTGTTCAATACTTTTTCACTGTGTTATTTCTCATTATTAACCTTACCTGTTTTAGGTCAATTAGGATTACCAAAATTATTTATATTTGCCAAAAGCCAGAATAATGAGAGAGAGAGAGAGAGAGATCATTTTTTAAAGACATTTTTATTACTTTTTGCTAAGACAAAAGTTTACATACACGAGGATTACTATGCCTTTCAAGAATTTTGGACAGCCCATATGAAGATGTCAAGTCTTTGGAAGCTTCTGATAGATTTATTGGTAACATTTGAGTTAATCAGAGACACTCTTGTTGATGTATTTTTTTATGCACACCAGAAACACATTGCTTCTGTGTGTAATATCATGGGAAAGTCTAAAGAAATCAGCCAAGATATCAGAAAGAGTCTTGTCTGGTCTGGTTCATCCTTGGGTGCAATTTCCAGATATCTGAAGGTGCCTCGTCCCTCTGTACAAACAATTATATGCAAGTACAACAAGATGGCAATGTCAAGCCATCATACTGCTCAGGAAGGAGTCGGGTTCTGTGTCTCAGAGATGAACGTGCTTTGGACTGACATGTGCATATCAACCCAAGAATAAAAGCAAAGGACCTTGTGAAGATGCTAGCAGAAACTGGTAAGATTGTGTCCTTATCCACAGTGAAACGAGTACTGCATCAACATGGGCTGAAAGGCCACTCTGTCAGGAAGAAGCCAATACTCCAAAGCACATATGAAAGTCAGATTAATGTTTGCAAGTGGCTTAAGAATAGCCAAGTCAGTGTTTTGGAGTGGCCATCACAAAGCCCTGATCTCAATCCTATTGAAAATTTATGGGCAATGCTGAAAAGGCAGATGTGAGCAAGGCAACCTACAAACATGGCTATTACCAACGATTGTGAGAAGCTTGTGGAAGGATATCCAAAACGTTTGACTCAAGTGTCAGGAAATTCCTCGCCCACTCGAGGGTCGACAACCTGACTTGGGGTGTATAGTGACGATGCGCTCCCCCTAGGGGTCTACAAGGTTGGCTGGATACGGTTTCACAGTTAACCCCTGTCCACACAGACACAGGAAGACCAAGGGAGTGCGAGAGGATACCTCACTCATCCACAACCCTGAACGGCTGGGAGAGTTCTGTTTACCCACAGTGGTGAAACCAAACCCTGCCAGCCCTGTAGACTGCCACCAGTTCCTCATTAGTTATAAGACTGGTCCGTTATAGACTTATAACATGGCCAGGAACCAGCCCAGGTCACGATATATTAGAGACCAAGAAAAACGGACACATGAGATTAGTGATCAAGACAACAGACCAGCTCAGTTTAAATATTTAATCAGCAAACCTGCAAAGTTTAAATATTTAATCGCCTTGTGAGTAAACTAGACAAACAATACATACATATGGGTATAACTATACAAATATTGGTCAGAGGTACAAATACGGATATGGTTACAGACAAAGAGGAAGCAATATGTGTCTATTTACCTTAGGTTGGCCTTGTGCTGGTATACAAAGGGGTGAATACAGCCTGCTGATTCTAGATGCTCCAGTACGCTCAGTGTAACCCCATCCCAATAGAATTACACTGGGTGCAGTCGGGTTTCAACTTAAAACAGTACTGGGACATCCCACGTCACACCCCTTCACACCCTCTGTCATACCCTCTCATGCCCCAGGGACGGTCTACACTCTCCTCCCTCTCGGACCATGCTGTTTTTTACTTCAGACACAAAATGGATCATATCGCAGCAGGGCATTGGGACAGAACTAATCCAGTGATACCATCAGAACTGGATGGGCCTAAGCTACGACTGGGTACAAAACACTGACTTTCTGCTCCGTTCCTTATACCAGATAGATAAATAAATGGTTATGCACACCGGGGAACATGGGTGCTGCACATGGAAGGTCAGGGGATCGAATAGCAAATAGTAAAGGTATCCACGGCACACCACTAAATTCAGAATGAAGTGAGTTTTTTATTTACAACTTGTGCTATATAAAATATACTCAAAGGAGATCCATAATACTGCACAAAGTTAACATCTATTATGTAAGTGTCAGAGACCAGATGTATCTGTATATAATAGACATCTGTATATAACAGAAGAATGCAAATGAGAGAAAGGTGTAGTAGGCAGCGTAAGTAGAAATATGGCCGGCACATATGGAAGCAAGTATAGATGGCTCTTGGAAGGCTCGCACCAAACTGGTACAGAGGGAACGGAGGGGGTCAGATAGAGCTGTAGGGCGCTGTGTTTACTCGAAATTAAAGAAATTAAATGAGAATTTCTTTTGAGGCTAAGAGTCCCTGCTGGGTGGTTTCCTATCTGGCTTGGAAGCAGTAAGGCCTTGCATCTAAATTGGGGACATGCGTTTTGCCTAACTGATTGCTTTCCAGTGAAATGTGTGGAAGCTGGGGGGCAATTTTCCTCACACAAAGTCATACAGTTTAAGAGCAATGCTACCAAATACTAATGAAATGCATGGAAACTTTTGACTTTGCAGAAAGTGATAAAAATGGATTAACAATTCTCTCTCTCATTATTCTGGAATTTGGCAAATATAAATAATTTAGGTAATCCTAATTGACTTAAAATGGTAAGATTTATTCTGATTTCATGTCAAATAATGAGAAAACATGCATATGTGTCTTTTTATATAGTGTATGTAAACTTCAGCTTTCAATATATATATATTTATATATATATTATGTATACACACACACACACATATATACAGTGCCTTGCGAAAGTATTTGGCCCCCTTGAAAGTTTAAAATATCCAATAAATTTTGTTCCGCTGCACAATTGTTTCCCACTTGTGTTGATTCTTCACAAAAAATTTACATTTTATATCTTTATGTTTGAAGCCTGAAATGTGGCAAAAGGTTGAAAAGTTCAAGGGGGCCGAATGCTTTCACAAGGCATTGTATATATGCACACACACAACACACACACACATATATATATATATATATATATTATATATATATATAACCTACATATATATATTATAATATATATATATACACACATACATTATAAAAATACACTATATATATATTTATATATAAACATACAGTTGAAATATAAATATACACAACTCACCAAACGTTTGGGATATTTGGCTTTTGGTTGAGATATAAGGATCAACAGCATCTAACCATTGCAAGGCTGGAAGAGTCACAGAAAAGCAAAGAAGTGGACGTCCTTCAGCTACATCACACATCATTTACACTTCATTGTAAATGATGCCCAGAGGAACCAGATGATGAATGCCACACAACTCTAGGCACATTTAAGGGAGATGAGAGTTAACCAAGTGTCACGTCAGACAATTCGTTATGCTATATTACGTGCTAGACATGGTCTGCGTGCTTGACGACTGGCAAAGGTACCTTACCTGGCTGTTGCATAGCACTCTCCATGATGCCTTCTGCATCATTAACGGCCATGATTTCTGATGAGAGTGAATCGACTTTAATGTCTACACAGCTCTGAGGACTACGTAGTTACTCCCTGGCTCATGCAAGATGATGATGTCTGTGTCTGGTGGTGTGGTCAGGTCATCTATCATGCAGACCACAGTGATGTAAATGATTACAAATGGTATAACATGACACTTGGGTGCCTCTCACCTCCCTTAAACATGTCTGGAGTTGTGAGGCATTCATGATCCAGTTCCACAGGGCATTGTTTACAATGAAGCAATCATCTGTTTGTGATGGAGCCAAAGGATGTCCACTTCTTTGCCTTTCTGTGACTCTTCTAGTCTCTCTGTTGCAACCTGTTGATGACACTGTAATGCTCTAAGCTCAGTGGCCACTTCCATTTGTGAGCATCCGGCTTTGAAGCCTCACAATGACGAGGTACTGTTGATCAATTTTAAGGTGTCATGTTGGTCTTATGACGTCAAATTGTGAACATCATGATGAAGAGAACTGTTTACATCCCAATTCAAATTGATCCCCTAAATTTATTGAGCGATTCAAAGATTAAATACAAGGAAATTGTGCAAAAAGTACTGAAACATTGTACAGTTGTTTATGTGTATTCTAAAATTGAGATGGTTTATTTAGTTCATTAAAAAAATCAATACATTTTATGTTCAACCTGAAATGTTAACAAAAAAGTTAATTTCCCAAACTTTTGTGAGTAGTATATAATTCTATAATTATATATTTTATATATAAATTAGCTATATTTTAAAATACATAACTAGTATATTTGATATATTAATCTTATCATATACTCTTGCCATCATTAAAAAAGATTCAATACCACTAATTTATCTTTTTGCATTTGCCCTTATGGACTAAATATATTTAGTGCTAAATTGGAGCACTGTATATATTTATATTTATATACAGTTCTCATTGCTATATTTTCCAAAATAGCATAACTAGATAACTATTCTGGATATATTTGATACCTGTAGTATATTTATGCTGCCATTCATGTTACTGCTTCCCAAATGAAGATTTCAATCTGACCTACTATATCTTGACATCTATCTTTAGTCATGCACAACATCAATGGGCTTTTAGAGCTATATTTATGCAAATGTGGAGCACTTTATTTGTATTATTTATGTCCAAACCACAGTTTAATGTCAACACTATCTAATTTGATTTGTTGAACTTCATCTAAGGATCTTTATCCAAAACCATACATGGCCATAAGTACATTTTCAAAACTACAATTTAATTTTAGAAATGGTACATCTTCTTGGAAATAATATAAGTATTTACCAGTAATATTACTGTAATCTTTACTCTCCTAATAGTCTGGAGCTGCAAGAGCTGGCAAGCAAAAGGGTAATTGCATTATAATGCTCTCTCTTCAGTGCAGGATCCAACAGTTGGATCATGATTTGGCACATGGAATGGACTGGAACATATTGCTTTCAAATATTTGCAAGACATGGAAACATTGAAAGATTATGCATTGTATCTGGCAAACAGATTGTATTTATACAGTAAATTCTCACTAATTTTCTTCTTTGAGTATTGAAAAATCAATAGAGCACAATGGCTTGTGGAAGTATGGCTATCTATTATTTTCTCTTCTTTTAAAATAGTTGCCAATATGGATAACATATGGTGGCTGTAGTTAGATACTCATTCTTCCAGTTTAACAGATGTCTACTGTTTCATTTAAAAATACTATAGATAAAATATGTCCATTGCCCAATTATGAAAAGCAGATTGAACATACTGTACCTAATAAAATTTGGTTCAACTGTTACGAGTAGAGCACTGTACTGCTAATGATGCTACTACTGCTAACATTAGTGCTATATTCTTCTTATTATGATGTAGGCAAGACAGATAAAGGCAAGACAGATAAAGTGTCATCCTATAGTTATTTAACTATAGATACAGGACTAATAATACCCTATGCTATAATTTAGAGCTAAAGTAAAGCAAAAAGTGTAAAGAGAACACCCAAGAAGTAATAATACTTAAAAGGGTCGTCCCACTACAAAGATTAGCTTTCAGCATTTAGGAACAGGTATTCAAGGACTTTTATCTTTCATGTCTCCCTTCCTAATAAGACATAGACCAGGGAATGTCACTATGGTCGGATGGAGTACAGTCCTTAGCTCTAACAAGATTATATTAATTACCTGATAAGCTATTTTTTTTCTTACTTTTTCAAGCATGGTAGCTTTGTATACTTCTTTGTTTGTCTCCTGCACTTATGTCACTGTAACAGGATCAGCTGGTTATAGGAAGATTAAATATGCTAATCACTGCTACAGACCCACCAACAGCATGACCAGGCAGTCTGAGTCCGAATCTGTGAAACAGCACAACGAGAAAACCCCTTTAAATTGTATCTCCAATCTAAAATTTTATATTGATCTTGGTAAAGTGGGTAAAAGTACTCACCTGTAGACCACTGTTACAGAAAAATCTCCTGGGCTTTTGTGTGCAATAATAACTAGTCAAGGACAATGGAATCTATGAACTGTTTAGTTAAAAGGACTATATATATATATATATATATATGTATATATATATATATATACATATACATATACAGTATATTTGCTAGAATCATCACATGACAGACATCACTGACGCCCACTGATATATCATAGGGTATGTATGGTTTTGCCAAAATGTCAGTTGTTTGGACTGGAAAAAGTGCAGATGTGAAAAGAGCCATATTTATTTGTAATTGAATCTTGGATATAGGTCAAATTAAATATTTTAGGTTCCAAGCTTAAAATGTTAACTCGAGTAGGAAACCGTGACATTAACATTTTAGTTCAAAATTCTCTTTAAAGGCAATTTTGTAATAAATCTCCATTTGTAGATGGTTAATAAATCTGGATGACCAGTATCAGATCTCAATGCATTGATTTCATGTAGGAAATGCAGCCTTCCAGGTAAACAGTTCAGTTCAAGAAACGGAGAGCGGATGAAGCAAACATCTAAAAAATAGCCACTGTTCTAGTTGACTAGGGCATATGATACATCCTGTTATCATTATCATTCTTTATCTTGAAACTTTATAGCTGGACATGCTGACCCTGCATTAAAATTTGTTGTATGTGTTTTGTAAATGGAGTGTCATTCTGACTCTGGGCCATTGATTTATGGAGTGCTGATAAATTTGGCCTCTTCATGAAGTATCTGAGGAATTTAAGAAGGCAATCAGTGTATTATTCTTGCAGTTCAGAAGAAAGCTGTGCTTACATATACAGGAAAATGAATGTAAATGCAGTAAAAATGCATGAGTATAATTGGTTATATCATTCACATGTAGGTTATGAGATCAGCTAAAGTAAGACTTTTACTAGAATATGTCTTATAGCTGACAGAGGTACTTCAAGGCTTAAAATGGGATGTATTTCAGTCCGTAATTATGCGTCGGAGTGCGCAAATTACGTCTGGAATACATCCCAGTCATTACGGTAATCCACAGTTCTCATAGAGAACTATGGATTACGTCTACTCTCCCTGCTCGGTGAATACGCCGAGGGGGGAGATAAGAGACATGTGTATACACCGCTGGTAATGAATGTCTATGGGCCGGAAAGGTGCCGCCCCCCCGCTCCCGCCCCTGCTCCCGCCCCGCACCCGTCCACACGCCGTAATTGCGGGGCGTATTTACACCCTGCAAATAAGCCGTGTGAACATAGCCTAAGGGCCATATGTATGTCTAAAATTCACTCTGTTGCCCACAACAACCAATCAGAGTGCCCCTTTCATATTTCCAGAGCACTATATAAAATGAGAGAGGCAATCTGATTGGTTGCTATGGGCAAAAAAGTGAGGAAGATGGCCCTAAATGTTAAGGAAGATGAGCACTGAAAAAAATACTTAAGAATTGTGATGGCAGCATGTTAGTTAATGTGTGTAGAACTGGGTAAGTAACTGGCTCAGTGATGGCAGAGAATGGTTATTCATGGTACATACTTGGACAGGATCCCTGTTACTAGTGGGGTACCACAGGGGTCAGTTTTGGGCTCTGTCCTCTATAATATATGTAATAATGACCTTGTAGAGGGATTGCACATTAGAATTAATCTTTGTAGGTGATACTAAACTGTGTAAAGTTATTAACACAATTGAGGACAGTATTACTGTTATACAGAAAAATGCAAGGTCAAGTAAATGGGAAGGAAATCCATTCACTCGATTATTTAGTTTAAATAGAAAATAACTTATGGGTAAAATATAACTGACAATGGAAAAGGACTTGGAATCCGTAGTTGTTGTACATAAGGCCGTGTTCACACGGCTTATTCACGGCGGATTTTGTGCGCCTTATTGAGGCAGCCACAAATCCGCACGGAATGGGGAGGGACGGTGGCCGGGGGCGGGAGCGCGGCGGGCGGGCGCACGCTTCCGGGCCCTTCAGACAATGCATTGTTTACGGCGCGTGCGCGGTAAATAATGTGCATGTCACTTTCTCACCCAGCGGCGGATTTGCCAGTGCGGGGGTATGGTGAGGGTGGTGCGACGGATTCACTGTTCTCTATAGAGAGTGGATTAAGTAAGGACTCTGATCGGATTGGCGCCGTATTGAAGCGCAAATCCGGCGCGGAATACGGCGCCAATCCGTCGGCAAATAAGCCGTGTGAACGGGGCCTTAAATGGAACCAGTCACATTAAAAATGCTACATGATCTGCGGACAGCATGTTATAGAGCAGAAAGGGCTGAGCAGATTGATATATTGTTCTGTGAGGAGAGATTCAGTAGAAATTGTATTTTATTCATTTAAATTCCTGCTTCTTCTTGATTAAGGAGTTCAGTGGGCGGTCTTATCAGTGCTGGCTTTACTTGTATCAGTATATAAGTTCTACTGAATCTTTTCCCACAGAACAATATATCAATCTGCTCAACTTGTTCTGCTTTATAACAAGCCAGTAGCATCTTATAGCACGTTCAATGTGACAGGTTATCTTTAACTGTAACAACCAGTGTCAGGAAGACAAGTAATCTCACAGAGTGTATCAAAAGGGGCATAAATGCACACGATGAGAACATAGTTCTACCACTACACAAATCTCAAGTTAGATCTCACATGGAATATTATGTAAAGTTTTGGGCCCCAGTGCACAAGAAAGATGTTGTAGAGTTTTAACAGGTTCACAGGCTGTTTTTTTGTGTTATCTGATCATAGATTTCAATAGAAGCCATTGAAAAACATTAAAAAAATGGATCTAATATTCTGCACCATGATATCATAGTGTGTTATCTGTCTAGTCTAGCTTTGCTACATCTGTATTGCGATGCATACCCTGAAAGAGCCATAGAACTCTAGAGTAAATCTTTTCTGGACTAGACCTGGTCTACATCATGGCAGTATATGCTTTATGGGCCAGGTGCAAAAGAGTGTTTCCTATGTTTTTAATCTGGCACATAAAAGACAACATGTCCCATTAGGGCTGCACCATTTATTTGGTGTGTTTTGCCCCCAAAAAACTGTTGACGCCCTATTCTTTATATAAATGAACTGTAGTACACAAAAACTAAGGGCCACATGTATGAAAACTGTCTAGTTCTAAAGTTCACTTTGTTTCCCATAGCAACCAATCAGAGCGCCCCTTTAATTTCATATAGTGCTATGGACAAATGAGAGGGGCGCTTTGATTGGTTGCTATGGGAAACAAAGTGAATTTTAGACCTAGACCGTTTTCATACATGTTGCCCTAAGTGCATTATATGTCAGGCACAACACATTTGAATATGCAAATGAATGGCAAAGCGGGGATACTCACAGAAGATACAGATATAAGTCCACAGTAAGTGAGCCTATTTGCTTTTATGCCTAAAGTAGGCGCATCAAATATGCTGGCAATTTATGCTATGCGCCTACATTTTGCTATGCAACTAGATTAGGTGCATTAATTATATTATGCAAGGTATACCACACGGCAGATTTTATGACAGGTTCATTCATTCAGGCGCACTATACACTCATTTAATGCGCCTTAAGACTGGCGTGGCGACGCCTCTTTTGTGACATGTCGCCCAAAGTGTTGACCACTGAAACAGATCAGACAATGTCCAAAGAAGACTCCACTTGGTCTACAGAGCCCTTTACGTTGCTGTTGTACACATTATAAGACCTTATCTGGTTAATGAGTAAGTTGTATTACAGAATCAACAGGTAGGCATGAATAGTAATAGGAATGGCGCCTTATTAATAAAAGCCAGACAGAATCTGAGATATGTTTTAAAAGTCAGAAGAAGCTTGACACATTGGCACAGTTATTAGTACTGGGGTACTGCCAATTGCTACACTACTATATAATTACAGTGTAGTCTGGGGTGTATTTCCCCATGATGGCACAATTCTGTTGAGGAATAAGGCACAGCTGGGTGAACCTGAAGTAGTTGTCTGCCATTATTTTAAATAGATTTAAATTGTTTGCTGGGACTACTGAAAGACATGCCCTATTATGCTCAGAAAAAAGTGTCTAGAAATAAATATGGCCTTCATGTGGAAGATTTTCTTTCCTCATATTACTTTTTGGCACAGTGATTGCAATTGTACCAGTCACCACTCGTATCCATAACAAATATATATTTTTTGCAGCAGACCAGAGTTCTTTACATTGCTACATTTCTCCCCATTTTTGATAGAGAGGGATAGAATAAAGCATGAATTGTGTCGATTATGCTGCAGTCATTATTGCAGGCTTTCGATAGTAGCACATTGCTTTTATTGCACATATGGAACAGGGGGTAAACAATGCAGCATGTTGGAACTGCCAGAAGGCTCTCTGGACACAGTTGTCATTACAAACAACATTGTAAGCGTTTTTAGATTTATTTATTTTCCAGCAGGGAAATGCCCAGTAGCAAAAACATAAAAAGGAAACATAATGTATGATGGTGCCGCAGTGGATGTGTCAAAGTCATAAAACCAGAAGAGGACTTGCCAATACCTTGCAATTACTGTTCACTAACACAGTGTCTATCAGTTTCAGATTTCTGGTCTATTTTATCCACAATTATCTTTAATCATGGGAACATATACTCTACATGGTTTTTGAGTGACAATCAGAGTATTTTCTTAGGTTGTTAAGACGCTCACACACTGGTTTGCTGAGTCTGATTTATGTCTACTGTAAAATGGAACCTTTATGTGTCGGGCTTACCTTACATCACAATTTTTTGGTATAAATCATGTATATATAGGAAACCTTGTAATACTAACCTATTAGAGGAAATGGGACCTTACAAACCCTCTAGTTACCAGTAGTTCTCTTTTCTCTGCCGCCTGCAAGTTGTCTGTAAATCTCATGAAACAAGGTCAACGCAGTTCACTACGATACTAGGGGTGTTACCTAAACTGGAGATCAAAGCCACGATGAATGAGAGGAGGGAGATATAGCTGCAACTATTCACTTATATCTACATAACACGACATACAAACAATGCTTTTACACTACACTCCAGGCATGTACAAACACTGCTCTTACTTCAACAAGAACACACAAACTCACTGCTCTTACATCACACCCAGGCTTGATAACAACAATAGCTCTTACATAAAACCACAGCGTTACACACTGCTATTACATCAACTCCAGAACATAAAAACACTGCCAGCTTAAATCAACCTCCTGCACGCTACATACACTGCTCTTACATCACACCAGCATATACAACACTGCTCTTAAATCACACCAACTCTACCACACAACACCTTGCATCTTAAAATTCACACCAGACGTACAACACTGCACTTTACATCACACAACACGTACATACTACCTGCCCTCTTTCTCTCACACTCAACATCTGCTTCTTACATCACCAAAAATCACAATACCAACACTGCTCTTAATCACATCTTGCACATACTACATGCGCTTACTTCACACCACGCTACGGATCACTACACTGCTTCTTACATCACAACTATCCATAACATCATGCTCTTACATCACACCAGCACATGCAACACTGCTCTTACATCACACCAGCACATGCAACACTGCTCTTACATCACACCAGCACATACAACACTGTTCTTACATCACTGCTCTTACATCACACCAGCACATACAACACTGCTCTAACATCACACCAGCACATACAACACTGCTCTTACATCACAACACATACAACACTGCTCTAACATCAAACCAGCAAATACAATACTGCTCTTACATCACAGCAACACATACAACACTGCTCTAACATCACACCAGCACATACAACACTGCTCTTAAATCACACCAGCACGTACAACACTGCTCTTACATCACTCCTAGATGTACAACAACTGTCTTAATTCTACACCAGCACGTACAACACTGCTCTTACATCACACCAGCATGTACAACACTGCTCTTACATCACACCAGCATGTACAACACTGCTCTTACATCACATCAACACGTAAAACACTGCTCTTACATCACACCAGCACATGCAACACTGCTCTTACATCACACCAACACGTACAACACTGCTCTTACATCACACCAACACATACAACACTGCTCTTACATCACACCAGCACATACAACACTGCTCTTACAGCACACCCAGCAAATATCAAACACTGCTTTACAATCACACCTAGCTCATACAACAATGCTCCTTACATCCACACACATGAATGTACTAAATACACCTGCTACTTACATCACAACACAACACATACATCATGCTACTTACATCACACAGCCACATACAACAAATGCTCTTTATCATCACAACATACAACAGCATTGCTCTTACATCACACCAGAGCACTCAATTGCATACCACTGCTCTTACATCGAACCAGCCACATTCAACAACTGCTCTTACATCAAACCGAACATTACAAATCACATAATACTCTTACATCACAAAACATAGTACAACACTGCTCTTACATCACACCAGCACATGCAACACTGCTCTTACATCACACCAGCACATACAACACTGCTCTTACATCACACCAGCACATACAACACTGCTCTTACATCACAACACATACAACACTGCTCTTACATCACACCAGCACATGCAACACTGCTCTTACATCACACCAGCACATGCAACACTGCTCTTACATCACACCAGCACATACAACCTGTCTTACATCAAAACCAATACATATACATGCTCTTACATCACACAAACAATTACTAACACTGCTATCACATACATGCAACTTTTGAAAGTGAGAATGCAGGGATTTGAACGGGTGGCGGCACACCATAGTGCGCAACCAAAAATTTGCCTGACCAACCCATCTTGATGCTAAAGCCACGCTCCTTCTAAAAGCCACACCCCACTCCTGATAACTGTGTGTATCGGTATGGAAGAAAACTAGTATTTAGGGTTTTGGCGTTTCACCAGCTTTCTAGGACTGTTGCATGGTTCTATTCGCCTCCAGGAGAGGAAGGATACGCAAAACTGTGCCCCAATAAGTAGAGATATCTCAGTGACCTATTTGAACCCTGGTAGCCTGGTAGTTGCTCTGTAGTCGGTTGGTGCAAACCTTCTTAGCGAGGTCGCTGCCATCACAATAGCAGGCCAGTGCCCCCAGTAGCATGGCAATGTGACCAGTAGTGCATGTAGGTTGTTCCCACTAGCAGGTAGTGCTTCCTTATAGCCAGGTAGCGTGTCCCCCACTAGCAGGTAGTGCTTCTTATAGCCAGAGGTAGCTGTCCCCACTAGAGGTAGTGCTTCATTATAGCCAGCTGGAGCAGTACCCCTTATAGCACAAGGGTAGTGTGATCTTATAGCCAGGGATGCTGGTCCCCACTAGCCAGATAGTGCTTCTTATTCAGACTGGAGCTGTCCCCATTATAGCCAGGTAGTGCTTCTATATAGGCAGGCGATGTTCACCTTTTACGCCAGGTAGCTGTTTTATAGCCAGGTTAAATTGTCCCCAACTAGCCAGGTTAGCTGACACCTCTCCTAGCAAGGTTGCTGTGCCTTCATAGCCAGGTAGTGCCTTTTATAGCCAGGGAGCTGTCCCTTTATACAGGTAGCTGACCCTTATAGCCAGGTAGCTGACCCCTAATACCCAGGTAGCTGACCCCCTTATAGCCAGGGTAGTGCTTCTTACAGCCAGATAGCTGTCACCTTTTAGCCAGGTTGTGCTTCTTATAGCCAGGGAGCTGTCCCCTTTTAGCCAGGTAGTGCTTTTTATAGCCAGGTAACTGTCCCCACTAGCCAGGTAGCTGACCCCTTATAGCCAGGAAGCTGTGCCCTTATAGCCAGGGAGCTGTCCCCTTATATCCAGGTAGCTGACCCCCTTATAGCCAGGTAGTGCTTCTTATAGCCAGATAGCTGTCCCCTTATAGCCAGGTAGTGCTTCTTATAGCCAGGGAGCTGTCCCCTTATAGCCAGGTAGTGCTTCTTATAGCCAGGGAGCAGTCCCCTTATAGCCAGGTAGTGCTTCTTATAGCCAGGTAGCTGACCCCCTTATAGCCAGGTAGTGCTTCTTATAGCCAGGTAGCTTTCCCCTTATAGCCAGGTAGCTGTCCCCTTATAGCCAGATAGCTGTCCCCTTATAGCCAGATAGCTGTCCCCTTATAGCCAGATAGCTGACCCCTTATAGCCAGATAGCGGACCCCTTATAGCCAGATAGCGGACCCCTTATAGCCAGGTAGTGTTTTCTTTTTAGCCAGGTTGTGCTTCTTATAGCCAGGGATCTGTCCCCTTATAGCCAAGTAGTGCTTCTTATAGCCAGGGAGCTGTCCCCATATAGCCAGGTAATGCTTCTTATAGCCAGGTAGCTGACCCCTTATACCCAGGTATTGCTTATTATAGCCAGGGAGCTGTCCCCACTAGCAAGGGTAGCTGTCCCCCATATCCAGGTAGCTGGGGGCGTGCAATACAAGGCTGCTGGGGACGGGGCTGCGGCCGGCTCTCAGATGTCACTCACCGTGGCTCAGGAGCAAGAGCCCGACGACGACGAGAAGGAGACGGCAGGAACACAGACAGGGAAGACGCTCTCATCCTCTCATCTCTGCTCGGTGAGGAGGAGGTGAGGGGAGGGGAAGGGAGGGGAATGGGGGGGGAGTGCGGGGCCCCAGAGAGACAGTTACACTGACCGGCCAGAGATAGTGGACGCAGCTCACACTGTCGGCAGCAGCACCAGACGCTGGGAGGTGCAGCTGTCAGACACACTATAGATAGCATCTCCCAGCGTCCGGGTACTGCTGCCGACAGTGTGAGCTGCGTTTTGGACGATACCGTGCTATAAGATAAGGGCTGACCTGGTGGCAGTAATGGTTACCCCCTGCTGCTCTTCATCATTGTGTGTCAGGTGCCTCTGACCCTCCGCCGGCCTCAGATCAGTCCATACTTATGAGCAGGACCTCCTGTGTGCGCTGCCCGGCGGGAGATTGTGCTGACTCTCCGGGGGGGCTCTTACATCACACAGGGCCGTATTTGCCACTAGGCACCCGTGGGCATGTGCCTAGGGCGGCATCTTCTGAGGGGTGGCGCCAGCTACAGCTTTGAAAAGATTTTTTTTTTTTTTTAACCACTCGGTGAACTCACAACACAAGAAGCAGAGGAGAGAGACCAGCAAAGCTCCGCCCCCTCCTATGAAGGTAATGCTGATTGGTGGAGGAGCAGTCACGAGGGGCGTCTCTCTGCTTCTCCACTGATCAGCCTGACTGCAGTACGGACAGACCCGGACAGACGCACCGCAGAGGATTGCAGAGAGGAGACTGAGCAGCGCAGCCTCCTATCAACCTTTTCCCACACAAGAACAGCTAAATCTGCTTTCCTGCTGATAAAACAGAAGTCAAACCACAGTCTTGGCAGGAGGAGGGATGGCAGGGGCTTCCCTCAGCTGTCCCTCTGCAGAGAGCAGACTCCTGACGCCCCTCACCCTGCAAAGATTGCGGAGGAATAATAGGTAATAAATCAGCAGCATGAAGAATGCCACACAGTGATAAGGAACAGGGAGGAGACTCCTCGGAGGTCGTGTGGGGGCTACTAGCTCCCAGTAATAAATGTTTCTGCAGGGCGCTGTAGGCTGTGAGTGCAGGGTCCTGCTGGGAGTCTGCTTGATGTTTAATACAGCAGACAAGGAGCTCCAGGTAAAGTGTGTGTATACAAGCAGAAAGCACCAAGATCTATCTCTGTACAGTTTCTGCTTGTATAGAACACAACCACACACTTTACCTGGAGCTCCTTGTCTGCTGTATTCACAAAGAAGCTGACTCCCAGCAGGACCCTGCAGCTCAGCAGCCTGTTGACACTCCCAACTGTAGCTTATGATGTACTATAAGGTCAATGCCAGTAATGTGATACCCGCTCCCTACACCAGATAACGGTTGTTACCTACAGCAAGGACCTGCTGCTACCAGGTGGGATCATAGAGAATCCAATCCTGGAAATTTTAATCCTTAGTGTATGTTCACACGACGTCTTCACACCGTATGAACATCTGATTTCTGATGCGTCTCTGGATCCATCAGAACGGACACAGAGACGCATCTAACAATTAGCAGTGACTTTATCACTGCCTGCAATGACAAACACGCAGCAGCGTTCACATGAGTGATCACCGCTGCGTGTTTGCATCGCGTCTGTCGGGTCCCGTCTTGCGGATGCGATCCAGGAATTGCATGTCATTTCTTTGATTGCATCCGAAAGACGGACCCGACAGGCGCGATGCAAACACGCAGCGGCGATCTCTCGTGTGAACGCTGCTGCGTGTTTGTCATTGCTGGCAGTGATAATCTCACTGCTAATTGTTAGATGCGTCTCTGGGTCCGTTCTGATGGATCCAGAGACGCATCAGAAAAGCGGATGTTCACACGGCATGAAGACGCCGTGTGAACATACCCTTAGGCTACATCTAAACAGCAATGTTAGAATGCTGTCAAAAATCTGGCGTCATTTTACTCTACTATTACATGCTGCCATAGGCAATGTAATAGGAGAACAATATTTGTGCACTATCCTACAGTATCTTGTTATTGTAGACATTCTGCAGAGCCTGTGTACACTGGTGTCTACCACTATATGGTACTGCATGGTGGTTATATACAGTCCCGCAGAGCCTGTGTACACTGGTGTCTACTACTAAATGGTACGGGATGGTGGTTTTTTACAGTCTCAGAGCCTGTGTACACTGGTGTCTACCCCCTATAATGGTCATGTATGGAGGTAAATTTTAGTCTGCAGAGCCTTGTGTACACTGGAGTCTACCACTATATGGTACTGCATGGTGGTTATATACAGTCTGCAGAGCTTTGTACACTGGGTCTCCCACTATTTGGTCACTGTAGGGAGGTAAAAAACATCCCCAAAGGCCTGTGTACACGTGTTTTACCACTAAGGTCACTGTTGGAGGTTCTATACAGTCTGCAGAGTTTTTACATGGTGTTTACCACTATAGGGTCATTGTATGGGGGTAATATACATCGCAGAGCCTTGTACAAGGTGTCTACCATTATGGCACTGTAGGAGGTAAAACATTTCCCTGCGGCTTTTGTACACTGGTGTTTTCCACTTAGGTCACTGTATGAGGTAAAACAGTCGCGACCGTGTACAATGGGTCTACCACTAATGGTCACTGTAGGGGGAAAATAACAGTCGCAACCTGTGTACAGGTATTTTACCAAAAATGTCAGTATGGAGGTAAAATACAGTCTGCGAGCCTGGTACACGGGTGTCTACCACTATAGGTCCTATATGGAGGTAATATACATCTGTAACCCGTGAAACGGGTGTTACCATATAGGGTGATTGATGAGGGAAAATTTTGGTTGTATTGAAGTTTTACATTTCGGGGAAAGTTTGGCGGTACTCCCAGCTCCCCTTTTGGATGCGAATAGGCTATCCAACACTAGGAAAGGGGTGACGAAAAACCGTTAAATTAAACTTTTTTCTACAGCCGTTACTGGTTGTAGTGGGCTGGTTTTTTAAAGGGTGTGGCAAGTTTGAAAGGGGCGAGGAATGCAAATTGAAAATGGGGGATTCAGGTTTGGGCCCCTAGGCTGCTGCCCTAAAATACGCCCTACACACCCAACACATGCTGTTACATAACAACCAGTGCATACAGTGCAGCTCTTATTTTTAACCTGCTGCATGCGCTCTTGCACACACCGTGCAAACACACACAGCTTTACATCATACAGGCAACAGCACGGCCTTAATAAAATAGTGCATACATTGCAGCTTTTACATCACACCAGTGCATACAGCACCGCTCTTTCGTCACACTTTGCATAAGGCAGCTCTTACGCACCAATGCACAAAATTGATTTACATCAGTAGTGCACATGCAAATTCTGCTTTATATCAGTATGTACAGCACAACTCTTGCATTACATTAATGCATACTGCATAACTCATGCCTTACACCATTGCTGCAGCACCTCTCTTATGCATTGCCAGTGAATACAATGCAGCTCTTGCATCACACCAGTGCATACAATGCAACTCTTACATCAAATAGCAAAGAGTTAGAGAGACTTCCCGAAAGGCGTCGGCATAGCCGGCTCTATTTGACTGAAGTCTTATCTCGTTGTAACCCTTGAAGTGCATATGTATACAGGGACATTTTAATTGGAAAGGAACAATTACTTTTTAACTATTACAGCACCGCACTGCTGGGTTCCTTTCTTGGGTTTGTGGGAGCTGGGTTTTTTTCCTTTTTTTTGCTGATTTCGGAAGTGATTTACTCTTAACCCCTGTCTCCTTCAAGCAGGCTAGACCAAACATCAAGGAGCGGGTGAGCTGACTTTACACTTTGTTTGCATCTTACCTCATACCGTTTTCAGCTCTTTCAAACACACCATCACACAAACCGTCCCCATCAAACCAGTACATAGAGCAAACTCTTTTATTGCACCCAAAGCTTACAGCCGCTCTTACATTCCCAGTGCAACCAACAGCTCTTACATTACACCAGTGCATACAAAGCAACTCTTACATTACACCAGTGCATACAGTGAAGTTTACTTACACCATGCATACAGCACAGCTTTACATTACCCATGCACACCAAACTCTTACATTAAACCCGTACATGAGACAGCTCTTTAATTTTCACCAGGCAACAGCAAAAGCCTTACATTAACCCGGCAACAATACCCTCCTCGCACACACCCGACATAGAGCACAACCCTTACATTGCCCCCAAACTTACAGCAAAGCCTTTTCATTTACACCCTGCACACGCCAGCTCTTTTCATTCACCAGTGCACACAGCACAGCTCTTACATTACACCAGTGCAACACCAGCTTACATTACACCAGTGCACACAGCACAGCTCTTACATTACACCAGTGCATACAGCACAGCTCTTACATTACACCAGTGCATACAGTGAAGCTCTTACATTACACCAGTGCATACAGCACAGCTCTTACATTACACCAGTGCACACAGCACAGCTCTTACATTACACCAGTGCATACAGTGAAGCTCTTACATTACACCAGTGCATACAGCACAGCTCTTACATTACACCAGTGCACACAGCACAGCTCTTACATTACACCAGTGCATACAGCACAGCTCTTACATTACACCAGTGCACACAGCACAGCTCTTACATTACACCAGTGCATACAGTGAAGCTCTTACATTACACCAGTGCATACAGCACAGCTCTTACATTACACCAGTGCACACAGCACAGCTCTTACATTACACCAGTGCACACAGCACAGCTCTTACATTACACCAGTGCACACAGCACAGCTCTTACATTACACCAGTGCACACAGCACAGCTCTTACATTACACCAGTGCACACAGCACAGCTCTTACATTACACCAGTGCATACAGTGAAGCTCTTACATTACACCAGTGCATACAGCACAGCTCTTACATTACACCAGTGCATACAGTGAAGCTCTTACATTACACCAGTGCACACAGCACAGCTCTTACATTACACCAGTGCACACAGCACAGCTCTTACATTACACCAGTTCACACAGCACAGCTCTTACATTACACCAGTGCACACAGCACAGCTCTTACATTACACCAGTGCATACAGCACAGCTCTTACATTACACCAGTGCATACAGCACAGCTCTTACATTACACCAGTGCACACAGCACAGCTCTTACATTACACCAGTGCATACAGTGAAGCTCTTACATTACACCAGTGCACACAGCACAGCTCTTACATTACACCAGTGCACACAGCACAGCTCTTACATTACACCAGTGCACACAGCACAGCTCTTACATTACACCAGTGCATACAGCACAGCTCTTACAT
Organism: Phyllomedusa bahiana; assembly: GCA_025379985.1. NCBI lineage: Eukaryota > Metazoa > Chordata > Amphibia > Anura > Hylidae > Phyllomedusa > Phyllomedusa bahiana. The sequence continues at coordinate 195,815 of JAODAL010000123.1, read as the reverse complement.
TACACCAGTACACACAGCACAGCTCTTACATTACACCAGTACACACAGCACAGCTCTTACATTACACCAGTACACACAGTACAGCTCTTACATTACACCAGTGCATACAGTGAAGCTCTTACATTACACCAGTGCATACAGCACAGCTCTTACATTACACCAGTGCACACAGTGAAGCTCTTACATTACACCAGTGCACACAGCACAGCTCTTACATTACACCAGTGCACACAGCACAGCTCTTACATTACACCAGTGCACACAGCACAGCTCTTACATTACACCAGTGCATACAGCACAGCTCTTACATTACACCAGTGCACACAGCACAGCTCTTACATTACACCAGTGCACACAGCACAGCTCTTACATTACACCAGTGCACACAGCACAGCTCTTACATTACACCAGTGCACACAGTGAAGCTCTTACATTACACCAGTGCATACAGTGAAGCTCTTACATTACACCAGTGCATACAGTGAAGCTCTTACATTACACCAGTGCATACAGTGAAGCTCTTACATTACACCAGTGCACACAGCACAGCTCTTACATTACACCAGTGCATACAGTGAAGCTCTTACATTACACCAGTACACACAGTGAAGCTCTTACATTACACCAGTGCATACAGTGAAGCTCTTACATTACACTGTACAAAGCAAGTGAAGCTCTTACATTACACCAGTGCACACAGCACAGCTATTAACATTACCACCAGTGCAACAGTGAACTTGTACATTACTCAGTACACACAGTGAAGCTCTTACATTACACCAGTGCATACAGCACAGTGCTTATAACACACCAGGAAAAAACAGAAACCAGTAGAGGAAAGAAAAAAGTCTAAAAATCTATGGCATAGACTCAACATTTCTGCTACACTATACACAAACCTCACAACATTTACAATGGAGGCAGGGACACATGAAGCTATGCTTATAACCACATCTAAACCCATGACATCATATAAGAACGCACCTTTAACCACAGCCAAGCACATGCCATCAGGCCAGTGAGAAGTTTTTTTTTTTTATAGTTTTTCCTTTTCCAAATGAAAGTTTTTGTAAATACTAGTATTCCTCATGAAATGACCATTCTGAAACACACCTTCTTATCACTCTGTGTCGTTCCTCTGTTATTAATCCTAGAAATGTAAAAATAAGTTGAACACTGTTGGGAGAGTATCTGAAATTAAACGGGCGCTCGGATTGGTTACAATGGGCAACAAAGAAAGTCTTAGACCAAGACAGTTTTCAGATATGTGGCCTTGGGTTTTACCATTCTCCTTGTCAAAGGGCTGTATCCCTACACTGTCTGCCACTGTCAACATGATTGATAGAATAGTGGTACACCCCATCTAGTGGGAGTATCAGAGCAACCACACAACATAGGGATCTGTTGGGTAATGAATATGTATTTGAATTTGGTAGGTAAGAATATATTTGGCCTCTTCTTTATGTCTGACTTCAGAGGCCAAAGGTACAAAGGTATATTTTTTAGGTCTGAAGCCCTGAGTAAGCTTTGATATTTAAAAAGATGATATTATTACAATTAAGAGTTCACAATCTGTATCTGTGCTTACACATATTTAGATGATTAGATCTGTGATTTTTAATGATGAGGAGAATAAGGTGCTAGGTACAGTCTGAGCTTTTTACCTTTGACAGCTGTATTCTACTAGTCTCAACCTCCCCCTTGTAGAGAGATGCTGGCTGCGGTTGAGGTAGTACAGTAGGTCAGGTTTGCCCCCTTATACCTGCTAACTAGCTCGTCAAGAAAAATGAAATTTCCATGTTTGGCATTCACATCTCACCTTGTGCCTCTCAAAGCGGTTGTCCACCTCATGTGCCGCTAATTTACATAACCTTTCGGAAGTGAACAGCTCCAAACAGGGATGTGAGTAGAGGCACATGACCACTGCAGCCAATCAGCAGCCACAGCGGTATAAGAACGACTTTTTTTTATTTTACTGGGGGCCCGGGACTATCGCAATGCTGTTTTATGAGGTGGACAACCCCTTTAAACAGAATTCATACCATGCCTGTATCCATGCAATATCTTCACTGATGGGCTCTAGACTTCAGCAGCTAAACATGAGTACTTTTTGATATATCATTGGCCGGTATAAAAAGGGATACTGCAGGCATGCTATACTAAAAAGCGTACACATAGGTGGCACATACTTTTTAAATGAGAGTCGAGGGCAGACATATACAAATCTATTGACATCTGCGTATGTTTGTTACAACCATTTCCCACTTGAAGCACAAAATGTGGCCTGCACCCAGTATGAACTTGGGGGAACATGTATGAAAACTGTCTTGGTCTAAGGCCGTGTTCACACGGCTTATTCACGGCGGATTTGTGAGCCGTATTGCGCTGAATCGCTGCGTGAATAAGGGGCGGGACAGGGGCGGGCCGGATGCGCCGGCGGAGGGCCGCTGCTCAACCGGCCCCATAGGGACTGTCAATTATCTACGGGCACCATACGAGCCATAAACTAATGTGCATGTCACTTTCTTCCCCCCCGCGGCGGATTCGGCGATAGGGGTAGGAGCGACGGAATCCACTGTTCTCTATGAGAGCAGTGGATTACCCGTAATTACTCAGATGGTTTGGCCCGTACTGCAGCACAATCCGGCGCGCTATACGGCGCCAATCCCTGCGGACAAATAGCGTGTGTACGAATGGACTAGACTTTTCTTGGTGCCACAGCAACAAATTCAGAGTTCCCCTTTCATTTCATCTAGTGCTCTGAAGAAATGAAGGGGACCTAGGCTTTTGTCTACTCTGCAGTGGACAAAAAGACCTGAAAAACGAATTACTATAAACGTTCAATGAAACTGAGTTTTCTGTCAACTGCCTGTCAAAGGCAGTGAAAACCGTCCGTTTTTTGGCGAGTTTGTCTTTTTTGGAGCGTCTTTGCTCTGCTTTTTAATGGATGCACAATTTAGCTATTGGATTGTTAGACTAACACCTACAGCGCGGAAGGTTAGCATTGTTAAGTAGTCACTTCCTTTAGATCACTGTAAGCCCATTTGTGAGCATTGTCCTTTGTGTGCTGTACTTTATTTAAATTATGCACCAGTTTCTTGTTCAATTCCACCAAAATCCATTAAAATACAAACTTTATTTTGCATACAGCAAGATAAACTGTTGTTAGCGTCCAAAATCTGTAAAGAAAGGATTTTAGCGCCAAAATCCCCAAAAACGCATTATTGCGCCAAATTCCATAAAAAAAACCTATTTTTAGTGTCAGAAGCAAGATCACTTTATTAGCGCCAACATCTGTAAAAAAAATTATTTTAGTGCCAAAAACGTAAAAACTGGATTCTTGCGCCAAAATCCGTAAAAAAAAAACCCCGTATTTTTGGCGTAGAGGCGAGATAGTTTTTAGCAGCAATATCTGTAAAAAAAAATTTTAAGTGCAAAAAACGTAAAAACGGATTCTTGCACCCAAAATCCGTAAAAAAATTAATTTTTGACGTCCAGAGGAGAGATAACTTTATTAGTGCCAAAAATCTGTAAAACGAAATTATTTTAGTGCCAAAAACGTAAAAAACGCATTCTTGCGCTAAAATCCAGTTGTACAAATTTTTATCTTTGGGGTCAGAGGATGAAGCATAACGTTATTCAGCGCCACAAAATCTGTAAAAAAATTATTTTAGTGCCAAAAAAACGTAAAAAAATGGATATCTTGGCCCAACAATCGTTATTAAAAAAAGTATTTTTGGCGTCAGAGCGATGATAACGTTATTAGCGCAAAAATCTGTAAAAAAATTATTTTAGTGCCAAAAAACATTAATAACTGATTTTTTTTTGCGCAAAATCCAGTAAAAAAAAAACTTATTTTTGGCTCAGAAGCGTAGTGATAACGTTATTAGCGCCAAAACTGTAAAAAAAAATCAATTTAGTGCCAAAAAACAAATGTAAAAAAAACTTATTCTTGCGCCAAAATCCGTAAAAAAATACGTTATTTCAGCGTCAGTAGCGAGATAACGTTATTAGTGCCAAAATATGTTTAGAAAAGGATTTTAGCATCAAAATCTGTAAAAAAATGATTCTGATGCCAAATCAATATCTCGTAAAAAACGTTAGTATTTTTCGCGAAAAAAATTATGAATTGGCAAAAAAAATCGTTAGCGACCACAAAAGCACTGATCATTTTATTTACAAACGGTACAAAAAAGGACACATCAGGACACTTGTATGCAAATTTTATATGGATTAACCTTGTTTCACCCACTATAGGTGGGACTTGGGTCTCTGGGAGGGTGTTCAAATGAAACAAATCGCGGCAATACAACAAAGCTGCCGAAAACGCGCCAAAAGCCGCGCCAAAAGACGTCGGAGCTTTCATAGACTCTGTAGTTAAATTTTCTGCCGGCCTCTGCCGTTTTTTAGAGCATGTTGCCCCAAAAATAGACCAGTTGAAGAAACGAGCAGAAAAAAAAAGCTCAGTGTGGACGCAGGGAGGTGTTACATAGAAGTATATGGGAGATGATTACAGTCGTTTTACCATCGTATTTAGAAAACGAAAAAACATCTGAAAAAACGGTCGTTTTCTATGTGCAGTATAGACAGAGCCTAACTGGGCAACAAGAAAAGTCTTAGACCAAGACAGTTTTCATACATGTCCCCCTTGGCTATAGATGTCTTTCGTTTGGTAAAATTTCTACCATATTCTAAACTTTTTATTCTTTAACTATCCGTTTTGTATGCGTTATTGTATGCTGTAAGCACCCTATGGTCCTAGAGGAGGGGTATACTTAGCCTTACTGTATCCTGAGGCTAAACATAAAAGGCGTGCATGGAAAAGCTTGTGGTAGAAACTAAGGTGATGTTGGACACCCGTACAGTTACTATGAAGGACTGGATGCCACCTACAGGCTCCTTACCTTTGGTATAAAACAGTATTGATTTCTTCTCTAATTCCCTTTCTCTACACATGCCGGTATTCCCCTTATGCTCACAACCAACTCTTTATTTTTAGATGATACCCTGTTCTGCAGCACCACACTTAGATGACTACATCGACTTGATCATAGTATTATCTACCATTCGTGTATCTTGTGGAAATTATGGATTTTAACAAAGAATTTACTAGAAGAATCCCAGTCGGATTCCTTGATATAATCTTGTGCAATCCATTGGCCATTCATTCCAACTACAGTAAACTACAGCACAGATTTTCCACACCACAGACCACACACCACATCAAATCTGTGATGCAAAAGTAAAAGAATGGACATGCTCATTCTTTTAAATGGATGTGTGACAAGCCGGGCGACTGGGCCTTCTAACAGGTTGTCACGGCGCGATGGTAACTTATGGCATTGAGGGTATATGGTGTTGGTCCTTGTTCCCAGGCCCCGTTTGACTCACAAGGAATGTTCCATGACTACCCAAACACACACAAACACCCAGCTGAGACCAGTTACTGCAAAATGTAGGCCTGGGTAAGGCTATTCTACACTGCAGTGGACCAAAAAACGACCTTGGAAAAGAATTACTAAAAAACGTTCATGAAACTGAGTTTTCTGTCCACTGCCTGTCAAAAGCAGCTGAAAAAACGGCCGTTTTTTGGTGCGTTTTTCGTTTTTTGGAGTGTTGTTTTTTTTTTAAGCATTTTTTGGAGCGTCTTTGCTCTGCTTTTTAATGTATGCACAAATTAAGCCACTGGATGTAAACTACCACATACAGGTGGATGTTAAATATTAAGTAGTCAATTCCGTTTAGATCACTGCTTGCCTTCGTTGAGCACATTTGTCCCTTTGTGTGCTACTGCTTTATAAAATTTTTGCTCCAGATTCTTGAACCAATATCCACATAAAACCCACTTTATCTTTGCATACAGCAAGATACTGTTCTAGCGTAAAAATCTGTTAAGAAAAGGATTTAGCGCCAAATTCCTAAAAAAGCATTACTGCGCCAAATTCCGTTTAAAAAAAAAAATATTTTTAGTGTCAGATGCGTGATCAGTTTATTAGCGCCAACATTTTTAATGATATTGACTAAGCCCCACACTCCATCAAAAAACGGATTATGGCGGCCGAAATCCGTAAAAAATTTATTTATTTGCGTTCAAAAAGCTAGATCACTTTTTATTAGTCGCTTAATATCTGCTAAAGATACGGTTTTTAGCCCCAAAAGCATAAAAAAACGGAATTCTTTGCGGCCAAATCCGTAATTAAAAAACGGACTGATTTTGGTAGTGTCAGAGGGAGGAAACGTTATTAGCGACCCAAAATCTGTAAAAAAATTTATTTTAGTGCCAAAAACGTAATAAAAAAACGGAAATTATTGAGGCAAAATCCGTTAAAAATAAAACGGAGGATTTTGCATCAGAGGCGAGATAACGTTATTAGCGCCAAAATCTGTAAAAACAATTATTTTAGTGTCAAAAAACGTAAAAAAAACCTTATTTTTGTGCCAAAATCCGTAAAAAAACATATTTTTGGCGTCAGAGGCGAGATAACGTTATTGGCACCAAAATCTGAAAAAAAAATTATTTTAGTGCCAAAAAACATAAAAAACGGATTCTTGCGCCAAAATCCATAAAAAAACATATTTTGCGCACGTCAGAGGCGGATATGTTATTGGCGCCAAAATCTGTAAAAAAAATATTTTAGTGCCAAAAAACGTAAAATAAAAACGGATTCTTGCGCAAAATCCGTAAAAAAAACGGTATTTTTGGCGTCAGTGGCGGAGATAACGTTATTAGCGCCAAAATCTTGTAAAAAACACTTATTTAGTGCCAAAAAAAATGTGACAAAAAAGTGTGTTTTTGGCGTCTAGAGCGGATGATAACGTATTAGCGCAAAATCTGTAAAAAAAATTATTTTAGTGTCAAAAAAAGTAGTAAAAAAAACATTATTTTTGCGCCAATTCCATTACAATACAAACTCTATTTTTGGCGTCAAGGCGAGATAACGTTATTGGCGCAAAAAATCTGTAAAAAAAATTATTTGTGCCAATAAAAAGTAAAGAAATGGATTCTTGCGCCAAAATCCGTAAAAAAAACTGTATTTGGCACAAAATCCTGTAAAAAAACGTTATTTTTTCGAGCATCAAGTAGGCAAGATACTTTATTAGAGCCAAAATCATGTTTAGAAAGGATTTTAGCATCAAAATCTGTAAAAAAAATGGATTCTGATGCCAAAAATCTGTAAATAAAACGTATTTTTAGCCGAAAAAAATATGAATTGCGCAAAAAATCGTTAGCCGACCAAAGCATGATCATGCTTGATTACAAAAGGTACAAAAAAGGACCTCATCTACACTTGTATGCAGATTTGATCAGGTACATAAACTTTGTTACACCCACTATAGGGTGGGACTTGGGTCTCGGGGAGGCGGTTTCATTGAGAAAATCGCGGCAAAAAACGCAGCGAAAACGCGCCAAATAAACGTCGGGTGCTTTCCATTGACTCTGTAGTAAATTTTCTGCCCAGGCTCTGGCGTTTTTTTAGAGCCATGTTGACAAAATACGACCAGTGAAAAAGACGGAGCAGAAAAATGAAGCTCGTGTAGACAGCAGGCACGTTTTTACATAGAAGTTATGGGAGATGATTTCAGTCGTTTTTCCAGCGTTTTTAGAAATCGAAAAAAAACAACTGAATAAACGGGAGTTTTTCTGTGCAGTGTAGACAGAGCCTAAGGCAGTGTTAACACGTCTTTATTCTCAGGACGGATTTGTGCGCCGTATTGAGCGCACAAATCCGCCGTGAATACGGGGCGGGATGGATGGGCGGGGCGGAGGCGGCGGGCGGGCGCCGATCCCGGCCCCATTGACAATGCATTGTTTGTACGGCGCGTCCGCGCCGTAAAAATGTGCATGTCGCTTTCTCCCCCGCGGCGGATTCGCGAGCGGGGGAGGAGCGACGGATTCCACTGTTCCTATATTGATGAGCATTGGTTTACCATAATTGCTGCCGCGGATTGGCCGCCAGTACTGAAGCGCAAAATCCGAGCGCCGCCAGTACGGCGCCAATATGCGGCAGAATTAAGCGTGTGAACGAGGCCTAACAGTTTTGCTTTACTAGAAGTTGAACAGTAGGTATGAATAACAGAGTAACACTGGTACAGTCTCTTTGGGTAGGCCACAGTAAAATACAGCCTTTGTTAAGGAGCAATTAGGAGTAATCAGAGTCTGGAAGCTGGTATGAGCACTTTGAGTACTGTTTAAAGAGATGCAGTATGCTTTGGAAGTAGTAGTTTTAGAATCTTGAGACTTTGGGAGTAGTAGTAGGTATTAATGTAGTTGTTACAGACTGATCCGAGGTGAGGCCTTCAGCGGAACGAGGCGACGGGGTCAGAAAATATACTGCACTTAAGACTTGAGAACATGATGCTGCCAACGCACATGGTTACAGGTGGAAGACGCATGGTACCACTGACTGGAAGACATGGACGAAATTAGTCGGAGAGATTGGGGGACCTCTCAAACAAACTTCTGGACTGGGATTGTAGGATCTTAAATAATATATATTGTTTGTCCTACTGGAAACGGAAAGTAGATCCGGTGGAAACCTCGTTGCTTGCTGGAATACAGAAGTTTAATTTAGAATGTTGTAAATATACTAGGCACAGCTGGGCTGTGGTACAGGGAGGTATGTGCTCTTCTGTGGCAGTAAGTCGTCCTTCCTTCCATCTGGAAACTTTCCAGCTCAGACTGTTTATTCTGAGGCTGCAAAGAGAGCTCCCCTGATTGGCTGACCATGGCTCAGCCACTTATTCAATCAGCGTTACTAGCTGATTTAACTCTTGTAGCTCTCTACAACCAGTGGGCAAAGTAAATGTAAGAAAAATACTGTAGGAGAAACACAAAGAGCATTTACAAATAGAACATAATAGAGAAATGTCTGGATTGTAATATATGAGATCACACAGTAAAAACTAGGCATATGAGAGGTGGACTAGTGAGCAGTTGTAGTGGCTTTAAGCTAGTCATGAAACAGGCAGATGGGACAAGGTTCTGTTTGGGGCCACTACAGATGTCCTTCGGTTTCCACTCCAACAGGAGTGATACGGGGTAGCCACATTGAAATGGGGCTGACCATGCTTAAATCAGAGGTGAACAAGTAAAGTAAAAATCCTTGGCACATAGATTTCTGTGGAGGATTACGCATCGAATTTCTTCGATTTTAAAGGTCCAGTGTGTGAACTTACCCTTACAGGGCTGCTTTATATGCTGTTCGTACCCATTGGATAATGGTTGCGCACAGCAGTGCTGTTGATACGTTTTTACAATAGATGTAAATGTATATGGCGGTTAAAACGTTTGCTCCAAAATATGTACTACAGAGTGTGGTAGGTATTTGGATATATTTTCTCAAATGCAAAATACCCTATTGTTTCTATTGGCTTTATAAATGTGTAAAATGGATCAAGATGGGACATGTCCCTTTGTACGGATTCGTACAATGCAATATAATAACAAATGTAAAATATGTATGCGATACGTATTTTACATTGAAATCAATGGAAACTAAATGGAACATTGTTGCATACGTATTTGGGTCCATATTTCAGTACATAATACATACCCAAATATGTATTTCAGAAATGCCGTGTGAACATACCCTAACTCTACCACTTTTTCTGTGTTGTACCTCAGTACTAAGTTTTGTCCTTTTTTAAGCCTTCAAGAAAGCCTTGAAAAAGGTAATGGAAAATAGTGCTGCAGATTGCCATTGAGAAATATTGCCACATCAGAAACTCATTTAACACAAGTGAATGGGGCTCGCATAAACCCTCTTTACATATTCTGGAAAAAAATGCCCTAAGTGTTGTAGAATTGTGTTACAGACCTGTCCTTAAAATTCACACTTTGCAATACAGAGAATAAGTGCTGTGATCAAGTTCACAGAAAATTACTCAGTGGCCCATTCAGATTTTCTGGATTTGTCCTTAGCAATAATCTTCTGCTGCATATTATATGATCTTAGATGGTTTTGGTTTGTGAAGAGGTTATTCGTCTGTGGAAAACAATAAGTTAAAGGGGATGTATCGCTTCCTTACTTCGGCTGAGTCACACTTCTCTTAGCTTCCCAGCTCTGTGATGCTAGGGAGGCGTTTCTTCCCCCTCCCAGATGGATGACATCATCCCCCATTCACTGTGGCCTGAGCCTCCCACTCCCCTCTGAGTACACATATCACTATGTCTCCTCCCTATCACGTCTTATATAATAAGAGCTGTATACCATACCACAGGCTGCTTTCAATCTCAATCTGAGCACTGATCTCTCACAGCTGGAGATGTATTAACAGCATTCCTAAGAAGGCACAGATCTGCAGTGTAATGCAGGAGTAGTAGGCACAGGCGTCAAAAGACTGTCATGTTTTCTCATTGTTACAATCTGCTGCAGACTGTGTATTCTTTCTGCTAGGTGTGGAAACAGAAAATGCTACGGCCCTACTCTGAGTCAGACACACAGCTCCATGAATCGACCCAGGGGCTGTGGTACAGAATGTTAAGAGGCTACTCAGCTAGTGAATTGCATGGAGGAGGGATCAGGAGGGATAAGACCCACACACTGGATTTAGTGTAAATAAAAAGACAAGATAAGGGACACTTGGAGAACAAGGACAGCATTGTAATACATCAATTGCAAAGTTGCTTGTTTTCACTATCTTCCCTTATTCTGAAGACATTTAATTGAAACAGATAACACCCCTTTAAGTACCCGCTACTCAGTGGTTTACTAACTTTCACAAGCTCCAACACTGTCTGTTAGTTCACTGGTCTGCAGCTGGGCTGATAGGAGCTAACTACATGGATTCTGCCATACAGGTAGCCAGGGACAAATGTCACTTTTAACAAGCACACATACAGCATTCACACAGGGCCGTTCCTAGGGGCGGCACGGGGCGCGGCGCGGATCGCTCGGGGGTGCGCTGGTTCGTCACCCGCGGAGGGCGGTACCTGCGACCCGCTCGCCCCACACAGCACGGAGGAGTGCCCCTGTCTCTGCGCGGCTGTTTTAGATCAGTGCGCAGAGGCCAGCTGAAGCTGTTGTCACAGAAGAGGAGGGGGGATGGATCATTCCCGTCCTGCCAACCTCCCCTATATCAGACGTTTGCAGGGGGCGCACGGCTTTCACCGCGCCCCCTGTCACACTGGGTCCCCTCGGCGGCAGAGAGGAGATCCCTGGGAGCTGAGTGCAGTGTAAGCAGCGTGATGACGTCACGCTGCTTACACAGCTCAGCAGCTCCAAACCGGGATGCGGGGACCGAGGTGTGTACTCTTTTGTTTTTTTCTAATTAGTTCCTGGGGGCATTACTGGCTACAAGGGCATCCCTATTCACTGGCTACAGGGGGGGGGGCATCACTGGCTACAAAGGGGCATCACTGGCTACAAGGACGGATCACTTGGCTACAGGGACATCACTCTCGCTACAAGGGGGCAATCACTGGATACAGGTGCGCATCACTGGCTACAAGGGGGCATCACTGGCTACGGGGGCATCATGGCTACAGGGGGCATCCACTGGCTACAGGGGGGGCATCACTGGCTACAGGGGGGCATTCTACTGGCGTATCGGGGGGCAACCACTGGCTCCAGGGGGGCATCACTGGCTACAAGGGGGCTTCTACTGTCATACAAGGGGGTAACACTGGCTACAGGGGGGGCATCATGGGGGGGGGGCTACAGGAGGGGATCAACTGGCTACAGGAGGGGCTCACTGGTACAGGGGGCATTTACTGGCTACAGGGGGCCATCTAATGTCTAACGGTGGCTTTCAAATGGCATACAAGGGGGGCATCAACTGGCAAACAGGGGGCCATCTACTGGCTTACGGGGGGCATCTACTGGCTACGGGGGGGCATCACAGGCTACCAGGGGGGCATCTACTGCCTACAGCGGCATCTACTGGCTACTGGGGGCAACTACATGCTTCAGGGGGGCTTCTACTGACTCTACAGGGGGGCATCCACTGGGGCTACAGGGAGCTTCTACTGGCTACCAAGGGGGAGGCATCACTGGCTATCAGGGGCATCATGGCTACAGGGGCATGTACTGGCTGCCAGGGGCATCACTGGTTTACAGGGGGGCATCGACTGGCTACAGGGGGGATTCACTGGCTACAGGGGGCATCAATGGTACCGGGGGGCATCAATGGCTACAAGGGGCGGCATCTACTGTCTACAGGGGGGTAACACTGGCTACAGGGGGGAATCACTGGCCCCACGAGGGGCATCACTGGCTACAAGGAGGGCATCTACTGGCTACACGATGGGCTTAATACTGGTACAATGGGGGGCATCTACTGGCTAAAGGGAGCATCTATGGCTAGGGGGGCATTTTACTACTGGCTACTAAGGGGGGGCTTCTATGGGCTACATGGGGGGCATTACTGCTACAGGGGCATTCTACTGGCTACAGGGGGGCATCTACTGGCTACAGGGGGCTTCTACTGACTACAAGGGGGGCATCACTGGATACGGGGAGTTCTTACTGGCTACAAGGGGGGCACGGCATCACTGGCTACCGGGGGCATTCACTGGCTACAGGGGCCATTTACTGGCTGCTGGGGGCATCACAGGGCTACAGGTGAGGGCATCAACTGGCTACAGGGAAGCATCAATGCGGCTAACAGGGTGATTCTACTGGCTACAGGGGCATCCACTGGGTAAAAGGGGGGCATCACTGGCTACAGGGGGAATCACTGGCTACAGGTGCATCACAGGCTGAAGGGGGGCATCACTGCTACAGGGGGGGGGGCATAACTGGCTACCTAAGGGCCGGCATCACCTGGTATAGGGGCTACTACCTGGCTATAGGGGGCTACTACGTGGCTACAGGGGGCATCTTATACATGGCTACTATATGAGGTGCTATAGATGGGGAAGTTTCTGTAATAGAGATAGGAATTGGTAGAGAAATGCTGATAAATTGAGGAGTTCTTAAGATATTTGTTTGTAAAATTTTACAGTGATGAGAGTAGGGGAGTAGTCTCATGGGCTTAGTGTTGAGCGATTATTATCGACAAAGTTGAAATCGGCACAGTTTTTATGTTGATCGTAAATTTTTTAGAATCATGCGCTATTTAGGTTAACAATCGGTGCATCATCTATTAAGATCGCGCCATTTTCGGCGCTCTGTCATTTTGGCGGCCAGAAAATCAGGCTTACAGAATAGAGCAGGGTGAGGATGTGTGTGCGACGGTCATGGACTGGATGTGATATGGTTGCGATGGCTGGAAAAATCACTGACCTCGTTTTACATTAGAAACAGCCCTTCCTGTTCAGCTCAGTGTCTCTCAGCGTCTTCAGAAGCAGAAGGAAGTGCCTCATGCTTGCTGTCCATACAGGCTCCGCGAAAATTAATATAATTTCTTCACAGAGAAACCCTTACTGTTAGCTGTGATCTTACAACTATAGTTAGAGCAGAGATTTGAAGATTATATTGTTGTTAGGTACGAGAATTTATAAAAGGAGCCTACCGCTGTAAAGTCACGGGGGGAGCGGTCGTGGGGGCCCCACGCCGGGGCGACACAGACAAGCTCTATAAAGAATATGGATAAAGTTACCAAGACTTAGTGTAGACATTGCACAGCAATAGCTTTATTTTTTAACAGTTTTCTATTGAAATTTTTCTGGATATTGGGCAGCCTTGAACTGAATATTTAGGATAACATCTTTTCTAGTAACTGCAGGTCTCTTTGTTAGGTGCAAAACTCACTTTAAATTATCAGTATACATTTCAGATAGGTGTTAATTTTCAATTTTGCCCATTCCACCTTGTTGATATATCCACCTTGCCAGGTTAAATTAGAATTCAAGCATTTCGTAGTCAGCACTGGTTGATAGGTGCCAAACATACCTTGTATTTCCCGAAAATAATTTCAGACATAGTATTTGTTTGGACTTTGCGCACTACAGCTTTTTTTCATTGAGGCACCTTAGCACTTAAATGTGAATACGCAATTTTGTAGTACCACAGGTGAATTGATAGGTGCTAATAATTACCGGTTATTATCCGAATACATTCCAAGATGAGTGTTTTTTCACTATTGGCGCCTACAGCTTTGTGAGGATCTACTTTGCATGTTTAAATTTGAATACAGCAATTTTGTAGTCGCCACCAGGTGATTGATGAGGTGCAAAAAAAATACCTTTTATTATACGATTTACATTACAAGATCGTGTTTTTCACTTTGGCACACTACAGACTTTTGTTACATTGAGGCACCCTGCACTTAATTTGAATACAGCAAATTTTGTAGTCAACCACAGGAGAATTGAAAGTGCCAAAAATACCGATGTATTATCAGAATACATTTCAGATAAATTGTTTTTTCACTTTTGGCGCAGGCAGCTTTGTTGATAGATATACTTTGCAGTTAAATGTGAATAACAGCCAATTTTGTTTGATTGAGGGATGTTGTGAATAGCTGTGATTGCTGTCTTTTAATAGAGACTCTCCCAAAACTCTTCCATACCTTCTCAAATCCTTATATTTCTGAACATTCGGAGCGAAATGCAGGTGGTAGCGAGAAAGAGGGGGGGTAGGACATGGAAGGCTAGAGGTACGAGAGAAAGGTGCTCCTTCCGTGTTGGCGACAACAAGCATGCCAGCGGATCGTCAGTTGCTGGGTCCGATCAGTCCTGTATCGCTGGGTCAGGGGCCTTGTGAATGCTCAGTAACGATAACAGCGTCGCCCAATCTGTCTTCAGTGGTTAAAGCAACCTGCATCCAGCACAATTGTCTGGTTTTGAATTTTTGGGGGCATTTTGCTGTGAAATGCAGCTAGACTACAGGTCCTATTGTTAAAAAAATGTGGTTTCTAACAGACATTAGTTCTTGACAATTGTCAAGTGTGGGCTCAAGGGTGATGGTGCTGTCAGAAAAACAGACTAGGATAGGACACTGTTATATGGACGCATATTGCAAAATGACTTGTTATTTGCAAGATCTTTAAAACATAGCTAGCAATCCCTGTATTGAGAATCACCTAAATTTAATACAATTAAAAAAAAGAGAAACAAAGACATGGTGGATTCCATCCTATTTTAAAAATTGTGTTTTCTAGAATTAAACTATTAAAAAACTTGCATGTACAAAATAGCTGGTAAAAAAATTCCTCTGAATTGTACAAGGGAGGTACAGGAAAACTTGACCAGACGTATGTTATTCAGAGGACATGGAGTATGGAGCACGGACAGAGAACAAAGTACAGAGACCATTTCCTCCAGCACGTTGAGTAAAATGAGAAAAAGAATGCCAAGAAAAAGGGCACCTGGGTGGAACAGGTGCGTTAACCACCAGTATTTCCAAGTGAAGCTCAATTGGTCCGCACTCATACGGAGGGGCAAGCGCTACCCAGGACAGGGGCAGTATATGTCCAGTGAAACTAAAATGGTGGTTGAAAGACTCCTTTTTCCGGCACTTTTTAAATCTGGGGGTCATGCAGGTTTGGGGCTCATGCTGCGTTCCAGGACAGGTATAGTCAATGTCCAGTGAAACTAAAATGGTGGTTGAAAGATTCCTTTTTCCGGCACTTTTTAAATCTGGGGTCATGCAGGTTTGGGGCTCATGCTGCATTCCAGGACAGGGATATTCAATGTCCAGTTCAAGTAAAATGATGGTTCAAATCATACTGCCTTCTGGCACTTTTTAATTTGTGGGTGATGCAGGTTTAAGGGTCATGCTGTGGTACAAAACAGGGATAGTGAATGGTCTGTGATTTTTTTTCTGTGGCTTTTATAACCTAAATGTGAGAGCCAGTCACACTTGCGCAGTACTCTTCGATCTGTTCTGTGGGAGCTCAGAGTAAAGGCAAGCGGTGTGTTCAGCTGTACTCTGCACGCCCATTAAACAAAATTGAGAATCGTGCTCAAGAGTGACCAGCTCTCCATTCTGAACCAGTAGCCCGTTCATGAGATAGGTATGGGTCTTGGATGTGGGACCCATAACTATCACACTTTGATGCTATATCCTTTTAATATGCCATAAGAGTGTGAGATGGAAACACTCCTTTAACATTTGTTATTCCATTTGCAAAGCCCAGATGCAGACCGTAAATTGTTTTCATGCTCAGACCCTAACAGAAACTCCAACTCCTAAATACAAAACCCCCAAGTACAGAAACCAAATTGAATACAGACCCTATAATAAATACAGACCCCAAAATTAAAACAGACCTTAGACTGGAATTCAAAATGTATTCAGACACATCCAACTAGAATTTAAACTAAGTCCAAACTCCAGGCTCCCCAAAAATACAGACCCAAGACCATGCTAGCTTTAAAATATAGACTAAACTCCAGAATATAGACTCCCAGACCAGACTCATTAGATTAATACAGACCACATACTAGACCCCAGACATAAATACAGGACCACACCACACCCTATACAAATACAGACTTCAGATCAGAACCGCTCCCCAAAACTACATGCCACCAACACAAATATAGACCGCAGATCAAACTCCAGATAAATACATGCCCCAGACATAAAACTAAAATATGTACAGACCCTACGTCACACTCCCAAAACAAGTACAAACCCTTAGACTATGTCTACACAGCACAGAATTGCAGTCGGATTTTTGAGTGGATTCAATATTTAGAATCTGTACAAATCCAACTGTAATCCTGGGGCCAAAGACCGCAGTAGAAAATCTGAGCTGCAGTTTATACAGCACGGATAGAACATGTTTGATATTCTGGTGGATTCCTGTACAATCAATGTACTGGACAGATGGGAAATGCCGTAATATTTTGGATGGCATCTTAACATATGCTGTGTAGGCATAGCCGTAGACAGTCTTGACAAAATAAATACCATAGACCATAATATAAATACAAAGCCCAGATCAGATCCTATAATAACTACAGACCCCATGCCCCAATCTCTGGAACATCTAGAGAACCCATATTACACCACAACATTAACACAGACCCCAGAAAAGAAAACAGATCCTAGTAGGGTCAGAATAGGGGGCTTGAGACCCACCAGTTCCTAGAGTCCACCAATATGCCTGATTTTTGGGGTCCAGAAGTGTGGTTGATTCTTGGGGCTCAGCAGTAGAGTTGGTTCTTGAAGCCCACCCCACAGCTACTGTACTTGACTGCACATACTGCACATGCCTCTTGCACATGACTCCTGCATTCTGTCTCTATTTCTCTGCCTTTCTCCCTGAAAAGTAACCCCAGACCTGCTATTCTCAGGAGTCCAACATAACTAGGACTGAGATCCACCATGCCCAGGGGCCACTGGGAGTTCCCCTGTTTTCCACTGCCAGTCTGAGGTTGGACCCTAGACTAGTCCCATGAAAAACTACATAACCCTACATCAGTGCCTAGGGATTATTATACATTTTGACTTTGTTGTGTTTTCTTCTGCAAAAGAAAAAAAAAAGCAGTGTGCACAATGTATTATATTTTCCAAAAATAAAAATGTGGGACAGAATGTGAAGAAGAGGAAGGCATGAGGTTAAATTTCCAATATCTGCACTCCTGGTAGGATACTGCTTGAAATGTGTTGCCAATCTCATTCATGGATGGTGCATCCTGTGATCTAGAGACTTTCAAGCATTATAAAATCTTGTATGTATAACTAAATGGGTTTTATCATATTATACATTGATGGCATATTTATAGGATATGCCATCAATGTGAGATAGATGCTTGTTCCACCTCTGGCACCCACACCTTTCCTGAGTTCAGTTCCCCGAAACTCCCAGCTTAGAATGACTATGCTTGGGCAGTTACTCTCCATTTATTTCAATGCGAGTTCCTAGTACAGCCAAATGGAACCACACTGCTATACTTGTACTTCCAACTGAAATGAATGGAGAGCAAGTGAGGCCATCTCCTTTCTAAGTCACGAGTTTCAGGGGCCTGTTAAATATTGACCACAGTATCTAAATGATTGATACTGGGGCTAATATAACAGCTCCGGGGAAATAATAAAGAGTTATATAGAAATGGCCTCAAAGGTCTTTTTCTGACCTTACGGGAGGCAAAATATGTGAAATAAAATAATAAATAAACCACTTATATGAAATAAAATATTGTTAGAAAAATTTTAACAGCTCCATCTACACCCCACTCCTGGTGACCCTAAAACTTTATATCATTTATATTTACAGTAAATGTCCATGATATAAAAGTAGCACAATGATATAACTTATTTTAGCACCACTTTTGTTAAAAAATATAATAAAAAAGTGTAACAGGCTTTTTATTTTTTTTTTTTACCATTTTCCCTCATGAAAAAGTGTAATGTAGAAATTACATAAAAATAAAGCTTAATGTATCACAGAAAAAACTTAAAAAAATTAGAATAACTGAGCGTGAAAAAGTGTTATAGTGTTCACTGCTGCCAGTGGATGTGGTGCCTGCAAATTAAGCTGAGTCACAAAACGCAACATTTGTGAATTCTATACAATTAAATGTATGATGTGCACACTAATAAATCAGAAGACCGATATCCTGTCGCCAATTTACAGAATGATGAACTATAACTAGTTCTTTTTTCAGGCTTAAGTGTGGTATACAGGATCTACTGACTAAAAGCCGATGCACTATGTATTTTTGAAATAACATATTTTCATTTTGCCGAAAAAACATAACCTCTACAATTCATTCTACCTTCCCGAGAACGTGATTTTACAATTACTACTTCAGCTGGAAGCTTTTTCGAGAGCTTGATTGCTCTTTGAATTAAAAAGCAGATTTCGAGTCTCTAGATTGAATGCTTCCTTGACCAGATTGCTTCACAGCTTTGTGTTCACATATGAATTAAGTACCAGCATGCTCCTTTCTTGTTCATTGTATGCCTCAAAATGCTTTGTTTTTTATAGTAAGAACAATTTTCTGTCACTTTGTTATATTTAGTTCTGTGTTATTTTTGTTCAGCTGGTAGAAATCTCTTTAAATTACTTATTTTTATTCCAATGAAATTGTTTTGTCAGTTGGTGGAGTGTGGGCTAAACCACATCGGGAATGAAATGTCATATTATTTCAGTGCTCTGGGTTGCTGGGTTTAATATTAAAGAGATGTCTCCAGTATGCAATTTACTTAATATATGGCATGTGGATTGGGTAGCACTATGATCACCACTAGATTGATTTAATTAACTTATCTTCCCATTACTGCTATATGTTCAAATCAAAAAAGAAAAATCTACCGTAATACCAGTGGAATTCTAAAAAAAAAGTAAACTATAGGATACCAGTTAGAACCCTGATTTATAACAGGTTAGAAGAAATGCATGCCTTATCAACAGTAACATTGTATTGAAATTAGTAATACTTTTTAAAAAATTCCTAAATCTTTTTGGACCCCCATTTTATGAAACTTATATGAAATCATAAAACGGATAGTCAGTTTTACTATAACTTCTGTTGCTACTTTTAAAAAAAAAAATATATATATATACAGCAAATGAACAGATATATTTATTTATATAGGACTGTTATATTCCATAGTGCTGTGCTGATTATCATTATTCACATTGGTACCTGTCCCTACAGGAGCTCACAATTCCAGATGAATCTATTTGTATGA
Organism: Phyllomedusa bahiana; assembly: GCA_025379985.1. Taxonomy (NCBI): domain Eukaryota; kingdom Metazoa; phylum Chordata; class Amphibia; order Anura; family Hylidae; genus Phyllomedusa; species Phyllomedusa bahiana. Next base: position 176,283 of record JAODAL010000123.1, on the reverse strand, counting down.
TTTTTGAGTGTGTGGGAAACCAGAGTACACAGAGAAAACTCATGCAAACATGTTGAAGACAAGAAACTACATGCAGATGTTGTCCATGGAAGTATTTGAACTCAGGGCCCCAGTACTGTAAGGCCGTGTTCACACAGCTTATTCAAGCCGTAATTACGAGCCGGATTGCGCTCGCAATTACGGCTTGAATAAGGTGGCGGGGGCGCTGCCCGCCGGCCCCATAGACTTGCATTATCCACGGCGCTTATTGCGCCTGGATAATGTACATGTCACTTTCTCCCTGCCCGGCGGATTCGCCAAGCAGGAAGGAGCGACGGAATCCACTGGTCTCTATGAGAACTGTGGATTACCGTAATTACTGCGACGGATTGGAGCCGTACTGCAGTGCAAATCCGGCGCGCAGTACGGCTCCAATCCGTGGCCAAATAAGCCGTGTGAACGGCCCCTAAGGAAACAGTGCTAAACTTTGAGCCACCACACTTTCCTAAGAGAAAAAAATCTAATATCTCTTTTAACCCCTTAAGCACTAGGCTTGAAAAGGCCTTAATGACCAGCACATTTTTTTAGTTTTCTCCTCCTTCCATTTCCACAGTTGTAACTATTTTATTTTTTTAATTATGCAGTTGCATGAGGCATCATTTTATGTAGGAGAAGTTGTACTTTTTGGGGGCATAGCTAAAGATTTCATATACTATTTTTTTTTTTTAAATGTCTGATAGGTGCGTGTCCCACCTCTAAGACCCACATCTATCTTCTAAACAAGCCCCGAAAACTCTCTGTTCTGAACAGAGAGCAGGTTGGGACTCTTCCATAGACTTGAATGGGAATGTCAAGCTAAGCCGAGCCGAGGTTTCAAGGCGAATTTAGGAGGTAGGTGCGTGTCCCAAAGGTGACACCTATCAGACATTGATGGCATATGCTATCAATGTCTGTAGTTAAACAACCCCTTTAAGTAAAAAAACAAAATAATTACCAAACTAAATACTACTGGGATTTCTAATTTACTTATCTCTGAGCAGTTTTGGATGTTCTTGTCAATCCTTCTACTGGGAGACTCATGGAAAACAGGACATGAAAGAGGAGGGATTTATGCAAACTCTGCCCTAAAATGCATGGAACCAGTCATACCATTCCCAGGGGAAAGGCTAAAATCTCCAGGAATGAGGAATTAAAAGATTGCCAAGTATTGTTTTGGATACATATCCTTTATAATAATGAAATTGTATTTAATAACAAAGCAGATCTGGCTCATTACTTTTTCAAAAATAACCACAATGTAATAGACAAGGTCAATTTCATTGTATGTGAATTTCACAACATTAGCTAACTAGCTATTGTGCTAAACCCGTTTTTCAAATGCTAGGTGGAATTGCTTCTGAAAAACCTGTATTTAATTTTAGTTTTACTTAGAAACCAGATGTTCCAGTAAGAAAGGAAGAAAAGTGTGTTCAGTAGACTATAAAGTCTTTGGGGACAGAAATCTATTTTGTATTCGCTGAATGTTTAGGACAACATCATCTGTACACACCACATATACAAGCATGAAAAGTTTGCAGAGAAAGGTTTTTGCATGTGTTGAGGCATAAATTCTCCAGCTTCTCCCTTTATTCTCATTTTATATTAACCGGGAAGCAACAATTACTTATTTCTTCAGATAAGAAAATGTAATCGAGTCTCCCACCCACCTCTCCCATCTCAATTCCATAGAAATTGTTTCTTCTTTCTTTTATCAGGCATTTGCTTTTTCAATTTTCCTTCAATGTAAGAAAAGAACAGGAATGGATCATAAAAACGCCAATGGCTGACTCCTACCATAAACAAATAAGATTATAGCTTCTCACAAAAAAAGGCAAAAGCAATTGTATAACTGTATTTTAACCGTCTATCCCCACAAACATTACTGCCTACAGAATGTTGACATAATATTACAAACTTCATGGACTGGGAACTGTATTTTTGGCAGTAACTATTCCTGTGTAGCCAGATCCATTACAAATCAAAGCACAAAGCCTTTTGGGGCAATGGTACTGCCATGGGAATTGACAGCTATACCCTCTTACTTCAATCATGTTTTATTGTGTTACGTGTTTATACTGATGAGAAGCTTTTTTTTATTTCTCCTAATTGTGGATTCATGCATCGCAGTTGGAAGGCCACAGGAAACATTATGAAGGCTTTGCCAAAATCCCAAACTGTAGATAATTTCTTCAGCAATTACTACATTGTTTTGTGAGAAGTGTGAAGCAGCCAATATGTTTGCACACAATGTTTATCTGGAGCTTGTTCAAGATTCATGCGTCTGAAGGTGAAGATGCTTTGTCAATTTGCTGCCAATAGCAATGTAAACAGATATTGGACAGTCCAGCTTGCAGATGGCAAGAGCATCGGTTCTCTGATAATGCCAGTGAGAACTGGTGAAATCTTTAAACTTAACTCTCAATGTTATTGCTGAAATGCCAGTTTACTACCGTCATCATTCCCCCGACATGTGAAACTTTTAATATTTTTAGAAGATGTGTCAGTCATCCTTGTAATCAAACCGCTCATCTACAGTCTTTGGAAAAAAAACATATGTCCCCAACTGTATACTTGTCACTCTGAGCAATTTTATTAAATTATCCACATAATACCCAGATCACCCATAAAAATTAAAAAAAAAGTTACTGCTCCTTTTCTTACTATCCTAACAGACTGTTAATTGTTTCAACACACAACCTTAAAGGGCTTGTCTCAATGCATTGATTCATCTTATCTCAGTTCTGTTTTCTTGGCTTCATTTTGAATTCAGGGGCGTGTTTACTGGCTTCCACTAGACTGTAGTAGAAGCCAGGTCTGTAGCTATAGCGACCAGCGCTGGCAGCCTATCATGAGAGATTGAACAGGTCTGTAGCTATAGCCACCTGAGGAGCTATGCCGCCCATACAAGAGGGGATATCAGAATAGGTAGGACACTGTTAATGGACATATATTGCAAAGTGACTTGTTTTTGCAAGATCTTTAACATAAAAAGCAATCCTTGTAGCGAGACAACCCCTTCAAGCCCATGTAATGTTAGCTAGTTGCATTCTTAAATCAGTCTTTTAGCTTCCCATCAAAATTGCTGTAGTATTAACGACATCATCTGTTAGTCAATCAACCAACAAAGATGCATTGGTTACCATACAGCATATCCCTCTGGTTGCCCTAGCTCAAAATCCTGTTTATTGGGAGTAATAGCACCCACATTAGGGTGACAGTCAAAAATATTTTGTGCAAATTTTGAAGTCTCACCCCTAGGAATTATTACCTTTGGTGTGATTGTAACATACACAAAATTTTGTAGCATTGTACCATTGTTTACTGGTGGCTAAATCATCACAAAACTAACAATTATTCATAATGAATATCTAGCAGCAAAGTAAATGAACCATTTTAAAGCAGCTTCACAATTTCTCTTTTTTTGTGTGAAACATGCTTTATTTGGTTCAGGATAGTCATGGTGATGCTTCTCCCCAAACTGGAGAATAAACTATTTCTGGTCTTCTTGAGTGCTCAGTGACTAATCGAATGTACTCATGAAAGCAATGAAGCGTTCTACGGCATCATTCACGATTTTCAATCCGGCGACTTTTGAGGATGCTTCGATATAACTTGCATTAGTGGCCAAAGACAAGGATCCTGATGAAGAAAATCTTGCTTTATTTCCAGTGCAACAAACATTTTTTTATGTGTTGGACGATGCAAAGTGATGAAGCTTCTTGAGTGACACAAAGTCTCCGACAAGCAGCACGCGAGTTGAGCAGTTGTCGTTGCCTTCCTTCTGCAGAGCAAGTACCATCTCAATCTGTGGTTGGAACCTCACTGTCAAAAAAAGCCAGGCCTACCATAATCTCAGGTGTCTGCTGAAAGCTTTTCTTGCTGCCTCAGCAATAGGCGCATTGATTCCTTTATGTGCTACGAGTTCTCGCAGTAATGTCAAGTCATGTCGTGGCGATGTGGCTGGGATCTGACAAAGGTACCAACCCTTCAAATATAAGTGAACAGTAAAAGTACAAAATTGATGGAGATTTTTTTAACTCTGTCATAGTTAAACGAAATTGATGATGAGACATGAAGGCCTTAAAAGCATATATCTTTTTGGCCATCCATCTGGCCTGATTGCAGGCGCTTGGAGCGTTGATGGGTACGTCTGGGTTTGCCGGTGAACCAAGGAACAGGAGTACCATTGTTAACAAATCTTTGTAATCATCTATTCGATGGTATTGTGCAAGCTGGTTGGCGCAAAATTCAACTAGACATTCCTTAAAGGGTTTTCTCTTTTTACCATTTGGCAGCCATTTATGCTGGTTGCTAAGCAGACACACCCTACACTGTGCATGTGAGAATTCATTCTGTGTGAGCTGGGGGAAGGGAGAGGTTCTCAACTGTCATTGGAAGTGAAAAGGTAAGTGTAACTCCATAGAGTATATCTAAAATTCTCACTCTCACTACATACTTTGTAACTAGAATGGGCATTTGACATTCAGGACTCTCGGAAAGATGGGTGATTTTTTCTCTGTCTCTCACACACAGTAATATATCCTGCAGAGTACACCTCTGACCTCTACAGATCTGCAGAACAAAACTATATGTTTAATCTGTTTGTGTTTACATGGGACTGCACATGATCTATCTCTCTGCTGCAGCACCTGTGATCGCTGTCAGTGAAAAGCTCACACTCCCGCCGCACACTACGTAGCACCACCTCTGATTGCTATCAGTAAAAAAGCTCCACCGCCCCCTGCACACGACATCGCACCACCTCTAATTGCTGTCAGTGAAAATTTCATCTCTTGTCTCACTGTGCACATGTCCCAGCGTAACCTGGTCGGAGCTCAAACTTCGTTACCAAGCACTAATGAAACAGTCCATTCTCTTAAACCATAGCATTCTGCTTATGATAACAAAGGACGTACATGCTTAAATTTTTGGTCCCCTCATTTTAAAATATGATCTTCATTGCAAGAAATCCCCTTTAAGTGGACACAGCTCAGTTGAAACTATGTCATCTTCCATTCCAGCCGAAAACTTGATTTTATCCAGGTGATTCCAGGTAGCCGAAAATCTCTTCAACAACTTTATATTTGGACCTGTTGATGCCGGCCACAATTTATCAAACACTCTTGCAATAATTAGCTCATGAATGTGTTGTCTACAGTGCAAACTCAGTATTTCTTTCTGCAGTTTCTGTTGCTAGGGGACACACGCACCAGCCTTTCCTTCAGTGTTACTACTGGTTCAATTTATTGAATTTATTGAAGAGCTGCAAGTTCTGCAGAACCTCAAATACAGCTATAGCTTGTGCTGCTCCTGTACTGTTGGGACCAACAACAACTTCTCAGTTCCTCCTTCTGACACTAGTACTGCCAGTCGCTCAGCAGTTTCCTTGCGCGTCTGGGTTGCAAACCTTTTCCCGCCCCAATGTACAGGCAGTGGACCATTGCTATCGAAGAAAGCTTTGATGGCACTTGCTGCATCTCTTGATGCCAGAAACGAGCCTGTCTGACAGATTCAATGTGAGAGCTTATTTATTTCATGTCATAGGGGCCCCATCAAATTCTATGTAGTAGAAGTAGCAACATTTTGGGTGTTGCCCTTCTTCAGGCTGAAGAAGGTGCTGTGAAAGTTCAAACTTTCAGGTAAAAGCAGTTATTGTATAATGGCTTGACTAGGGATGATGCTGTGATTAAGCTGCCATACTGTCTCCACACATTGCTGAAATAATACACCCAAACAATGTTCAAATAATATTTTCATCAACTTCTCAAACAATATCCCCATAAAAGTCTAGATAATCCAGCCATATAGTACCGATATCAGGTACCGTCATACAGCAAATAAAAAGTTTTGAATACAATGTAAATAACAGTTAAACTTTAGAAAATAACTTAAATTGATGATTATTTTACAAGTTACAAGTTTAACAACCAGATAAACTGTTTTACTCCAGAATGAACTAATTTCCATTAAAGTCTCCAAGGTTTTTGAGAGCACAATTATAATTTCTCGATATATCTACCTGTCTTGTTACTTGTCATCATCTTCCTCATTTCCAGTAGACATAGCTCTCTTTTCCAATAAGTTGGACCTTCTTATAATACGTCACTTGGGCATCACTTGGGCTCAGTTTGGTCATATGACTATATATTTTGTGGGCCAGATACTGTGCCTAAATGCAGCTGACTATAGGCTAATATGGATGGTGATTAGCTCTTGTAAAAATAATCGTCTTGTTTCAAATGATTGATGATTCTGAACAATGTTCCATTAGTTTGAAAATCTGAAAGATATGCTTTAATATTTTTCTCATTATCGCTTTTATCATAGTGTTTTAGCAGGAACAGTCTGAGACGCATTTAGTCATGCTGTTTTAAATTGGACGCTTTTCCATAGCACAATTAGTCGCATGGCAGGAAAAATATTAATATTTGTATCTGAACAACCATTGCATCTATGAAGAGCTTTACTGCATTAGAACCCCCCTCAACTCCTTTCAAAGATCAGGCACATGGCTGTATTATTTCTCTGTACAACTACTAGTAATACCATATTCAAAGAAACCTATGGGGTGTCACTGCATGTACCTCATATGTTGCTGTAATATGGAAGCTTCTGAAATATTTTTTTTCCTCTTGAAGAAAAAAAGTATTATAGAAGCTCAATGCTCTGCCCGATCCAGTGTAAGGCAGATACCACTAGTGCCTAACGGACATATTTAACTGATAATGAAATCAGTTGGCCTCTGTCATGGTGCTTGTTGTTTGGATAGAAAGAACAGCTCTGCATGGAGTCTAATGACACTTGTTATAGAGGCTCTGGCAAAAAAGTTAATGAGGTATTCTCACTACAATGATTAGCTTTAAACATGTAGGCCAAGGTAAATAAAAACTATTGCTAAATACATTGCTGTTCTTATTTTGCTTCCTTTCAGAGTTAGAGCAGTTATTATTTCCTGCTTGTGTATACAAGCTTCCCTAGGCTACTGACTACCTCTATTTGCTCTAGCAGGCCTGGCTGGGTGGTGATGTCATTACCTGCTGTGTCTTATCAGCAGCCTAAGATTTTGTTTATCTTTCTTACTGATAACATGTAACCATTTAGAGTGCTGTAGCCTTCTTCTCTGCTTTTAATACCTCTCTAGTACTAATTTGTCACTAACAGACTCAGCTAGGAGTAGCAGAGCTGATATACCAATCATTGCTATAGAACCATCCACAGTCTGAACAGGAATCGAGAGCCTTTAGCTGGCTGTGAAAATGAAAATTTGTGAAACAGCCTGAGAAGAAATTCCCCTTTAAAGGGAACCTGTCACATAGATTATACCCCCCTTGCTGAGGACAGCACAAGCTAGTTTCAGACCTGCTGTTTCCAGTGCTGTGTCCTTTATTCAGTAAGATGCAGGAGTTTTAGAGCATTTAATACTGAAATCTTATTCATGAGCAGGTGTTATCCCCGCCCACCAAAGACTAGCCCTGCCCACTGACAGTTATTGACATGTTTCTACCTATTCAAAGTAATAAGTTTATCAATTGAGGTGGGCAGGGCATGAAAAAAACTGACTCTTTGAATGACTCTTTTCTTGCTGAAAACTGCAGATTTGAGCACTAAATACTCTAAAACTCCAGCATTTTATAGAATAAGGGACACAGCTCTGGAAAGAGCATGTCTGTCACTAGCTTGTTCTGTCCTCAGCCACGGGGGCATAACCTATGTGACAGGTTCTCTTTAACACCTTTTCTAGAAGTGTAAAGGGTTGGACCAATCTGGTACCAGAGAAACCTCTAGTGGGCCACACACTGACACAATAATGTAACTCCAATAAATCAAAGCCCAAAAATAACCTTATTTGGAACTGACTTTAGAACCAATCACCAGATATCCTAGGAAATCTTCCATATAAAATGATAACTTTAAAACAGACTTACAAAAATGTACTTAGAAGTGGGGATGCACATGTCCTGCATACAAAGAAGTTGGACCCTTAGAATAGTTACCTCAAATGGGCCAATGGAAAGTCAATCTAGCACGGGAGTTATGGAGGCAAAGCTGTGCCACCTGAAGCACCATGTAGTAGAACACTGAAAGCCAACATGTCTGCAGTAGGGAGCCAAAGTCTTGAGGTACTTTCATAAGGAGCCTGCTACTGTATGTGCTAGAATAGCACCCAGCATATACAGTAAACATAACTATAAGCATCCCTTACCAGACAAAGGACAAAACAGTGTCATTTTAGCTTCCATTAAGGTGGAGATTTGCTGGATGGAATAGCACAAAGAGCTAGATGTAGTATATACCATGTGGATATGAGATCCTATGTATGGTATGATGGTTTCCACTGAGTGGTATCTCTCATAGGTATATTTGGGAGTTATACATCAAGGGCTTCCAACCTGATTTATAGCTCCAACAGACAATGTGGAATCCAACATGCAAAGACCTCTAAGCTGTGCAAACAACATAAAACACAGAACACCTATCACAAAAAAGGTCTACATACTAAGTATATAAAATATTATACTTTATTAAACAATACAAAATACATGTTAAAATAGATAGAAAATTACAGTGGAACTACACAGAGGCATGACAACAACCCTCATCATCTATATTGAATGAAATCCAATAAAAAGAAGGGTATCCCCATAGGTATACATATATTATCATTAGTAGTAACACATAGTCAATCATGCATAAAGACAAAATAGTCCGGACGAAGCGCACTGCGCAACGCGCGTTGGGACGCGTGACTTCACCTTTGGTCTCCTATTGCTTATTCCATATAAGGTTGGGTATATATTGTCTTCATGGATGATTGACTATGTTTTACTACTAATGATAATATATGTATACCTATGGGGATACCCTTCTTTTTATTGGATTTCATTCAATATAGATGGTGAGGGTTGTTGTCATGCTTCTGTGTAGTTCCATTGTCATTTTTTAGCTATTTTAACATGTATTTTGTATTGTTTAATAAAGTATAATATTTTATATAATTTAGTATGTAGACCTTTTTTGTTATAGGTGTTCTATGCTTGTTATAGTTCTTACTTGGTTACTATCTATATAGCCAGGTTAACTTTACAGGTGTTCAACAAAAAACATAAAAATAAAGACATGAGAACAGAAACAAGACCTCTTTAACCCTTCATGGAAGCAGTTAAATGGCTTTCACGCTCTGCCATTACTTTACATGAAAGGTCCATGTCACTCTGTTCAACAACAAGAAGGATGTAAAGATCTCACAGCATACTCTATTATCATTGCACTCACTCTTTTATTATTTATGAGGATCTGGCAGCGTACACAGTAATTTTATAAATTAGAATAAGCACAAGGCTGGGGAGCAGAGAATAATTAACTGAAGTCCAACACCAAAGATCAAAAGAGAATGAAATGTTCAACTTTGTAATGTTAGCCATCCGTCGATGAGGCGTGGATGTGATGTGACCTCTTTTATTATGGCACATTACAGTTTTCCCCACTCGGCCTAACATTTATGATGTAAATTTCATTTTGCTCAATGTGGAAAATGTGAAAAAGTATATACAGAGATAGAAAGAGATAAATGAACTTTTCCTTTATCTTCGTTGCTGTCATCGGCATAGGATAGAGGATGTAATGCATCACTGTGATAAGCCTTTCTTACCACTAGGCAACAGTGTATCCTTTTCTATGTTATAATAGACTGTCACATCCCAGCCCCACAAGATATTTCTCGGTGTAACAATGTATGATATATAAAGGCTGTACAATCCTGGCGAGCTCTAATTAAGCATTTTCCCTGACATATGGTCTTTGGTGTCTCGTTTCCTTATTCTACCTCTCTTTTTCCCTTTCATCGTATTTTTCTTCAGTCTTGTGACTCCGCCGGCTCACTTTCTTCCTTTCATCACAGAGTAGCTGGGATTTTCTGGGTCTATATTTGTGTTACTGCCATTCTGCATAGAGCTGTTAAGGCCCGTGGCAGGGTGTTTAAGTGCTCAGCAGTCTCCTAACACAACACAAACTGCTATTTCCATAATTATTTTGCAGATTTTAAAGGAGCGAAGAAAAAAACTCTAAAATTATACATTAAGGATTTTAAAAAAACAAATTAATACATATTTACATCATGGAATTCTCAACCACATAAAGCTTGGTTCACAAGTGGCCACCGAACTGCACATTTTACCATGAATTGTTGTGGTCATATTGGACACATGGTTATTAAAGATAAACACATTTTTAGCATGTTTGATCTTTAAAAAATAAGTGGGCAAAACCATATCACTTAAATTGTTCCATTTGTATTAAAATGCATTTGTTTTGCCATTAGGGTATGTTCACATGATGGATTTTAACTAGGATTCCTCATTAAAATCCTCCTGTATTCTAATGGCCATTCACTTAAATGGCCAATTTACCACATAGTTTACACACTGAATTACAGTGCAGATTTTTCCCACCACAGATTTCAAATCTCTTGTGTGGAAAAAGAAAAAGAATCTGCATATTCATTCTTTTAAGTGATCCTCCATGGATCCTGCTTCGGGAGGAGTGACACGGGTCAGCTTGATTGAAATGGGTATAACCCGCGTCCGAGTCAGAGGCAAATATCGTCTATGTTAAAGGGGTTTTCTCATCATGCAGTTTCACAGAGCCCTAACCAGCTTTAGGTTAACACTGTCTGGTCAGGCTATGAGTGGTTCTTGAGCAGTGATTGACCTATTCCTAGCTATTTCTGTTACAGTGTCATGACTCCAGGAAATTTATAAACTGTAGTGCACAAGACTACAGAGCTCTTAAGGGGGAACACTTTTCATTTACTTAAAGAGGTTTTGCCACAAAGTGAGTTCCTTATCTCTTATCTGCTCAGGAGAGAATATAAACAAAGCATGCTGAGTCACGGGGGAGAGGGAGGGTGGGTGAGCAGAGATTGAGAGCGTCTCTAAAGTTTACTCAAATAATAACATTAAAACCAGTGGATTCTTTATACAGCAGAAAGACTCATACATTGCACTTTCTCCCCAGCCCCTTGCAAGCTCCTATATGTTCCCTGCCATCAGATAAAAAGTGCAAACACGCAAGCACGGTCGGATCAGCTCCTGTCAGTGTCCTGCGTGTCTAATGTAAACTTTCAGGAAACTAAGGGGGACTGAGCAATGCTGTAGCTCTCACAGGCTTCACTTTTTGTAATCACATATATATAGAAAAGTGATTAAATACCCATTTTGGAGGATCCCTCGTCAACATTACATTGTGGCAAAACCCCTTTAAGTAAACAAAGTCTGTTGCTAGAGATAAGACTCTGCAGGAAGTGTCTTACCATGGCTGAATGGCAGCTTGTAGAGCAAATAGGTAAGAGACAAAGGTTAGAGAGAGAGAGAGAGAGGTGGGAAGAGACCCACCAGAAAATCTTGTGTGCTCTAGAAGAAGTTAAATCTTTATCTTCTGATCAAAACAAAAATTAAAACAGCAATATATATGGTAATAATCTTCATCTACCTTTCCCCACATGTTTAAAACTAATCATTGTGGTGAGAAAACCCTTATAGGTAAAAATACCTTGGATTTCTGCTAAGGATTAAATTTCCAATAGGAAAAATCTGACGTGTGAACCACATCTTAGATAAGGAGGCTTGGTCTCTGGATCAGATAGCAGTTAGACCAATATAAGCAGATCTGGTGTTACTGGTGGATGATTTTCCCTCTATTGGGTAGTAGAGATGCTAATCAAATTAGGTATGGAAGACCTATCTTATTGACTGGTAGCTGGAAGACTTGGATGGGATATTGCAAAAGCTCAGAAACAGGGTTCATGCAGTCATAGCCCCATTATATACCACTACCTGGCTAACATGTTGGAGGGCCACTAGTTCACCTAGTGTGAATATACAATAAGCACTAGAAGTGGTTTAGAGAAAATACAAAAAATATGTCAATCACAATCTTTGGTTGAATATGATAGCATCCTACATGGCATGACTGGGGTGCCTAGGGCCCACAGGTGGATTTGACTCTAGGAGCCCACTGGTTGAGCTTATTTTAGGTGCACACCCTACATACTCTACTTCTTACTTTTTGCCACTCTTTCTATGCTTTGTTGTCTCTTCTGAGAAAGCATATGGAGTTAAAAAAACAACTTTAGGTCTACCATGCTCAGGGGCCCACCGGGGGTTTTCCCTATTCCCTTGTGCTAGTCTGAGTCTACTACATGGTCTTGGTGCATGGAATGTCCTGGTTTAGAGCAAAAGCAAACTATATCCAAAATATCCATCACTCTCCACTACAGGTAAAATTAAATCTTCATGCTTTATTGTGTCTTCTTAAGAACAAGACAAGTTATTACCAACATATATTGAAAAACTCTAGCATCTTTTATGTGTTTGAAGCCTTATTCTGGGCTCTTAATTATGAAACATGTAAGAGACACTAGAATATTTCATTATGTTATGCATTTAACTTTCTTTTATTTAATGGGACATAAAGCATGGAGATTTAATTTTAACTGTATTGGAGAGTTGTGGGTACTTTGGATATAGTTTAATATTAGTAGTTCAATATACAATTTGAGCATTAGCCAGTGGTGAGTACACACTGGAAATGGTTAAATTACATAATTTGAAGTTATAGATAAAAGTGAAGTTTTATTTATAAGAATGGTATAGGAATAAGGAGATTATTGCCATTGGTCAAATGGACTGTGTAGTTTAGTTTTTCTAAACATGAACTAATGATTGCGTTGGATTTGCCATGTACCACACTTCTCAGATAGGTGAACCCAGCCTTAGAATGAGCATTGACAAATGGGCCTAACTTGTATTTTCACTTCCTTGTATTATGGACTCCAGTAGGGAACTTTGTCTCAGTTCAGAAAAGTGCTGAATCCAAATAATTCCCATCTGACTAGAAAGCCATTGCTATCTTATATTGCAGGTATAATAAGAGTGAGAGTTTTGATTTACCAAACCTATATGGGGTCCACTATTTAGGTCCTTAACTAAAGCAGAGACTATTTCTGGGGGACCCTGCTTGTCCTTTCATTACACAGACTATTTAAATGAAAAGTAACTTGTTAATGCTTAATTACAAGGATATTAAACAATTGCTGATAGGTTCACCAAAATGTATTGCTTATCACTGCATGAATGGTGGACCCCAATATTTAGATTTTATGTTATCTTATAAATGGGGAAACCCTTCTAAAAAAAGAGATTTTCTAAAACAAGCCACATCCAAGCTATTTTATAAAACACACTAAGAACACAAAATAAAATAAGCTTTCTATAACATAAAAATGTCTCTAGGTATTGGCAGATGATGTATAGGCATCCCGTTGTATAGCAGACAATCTCTGACCACCACTGTACTTGTAGCTCCATGGGTTAACATGATGCAAAAACCACTAAATAAATGCTTATGTTTTGTCCCCCTTACATGCAGAATGACAGACGATGTTTAAATGTGTTGCTTTGGGAGGTTGACGCAGACAACAATGGGCTCTGGTGCATTTACTCAACCTACTATTTCCTCTTTGTAGAGCCATCTATTAGGAGCTCATGCCTGGAGGCAATTCTCATATTTATGCTGTTTGAAGAAGAAAGTGAAATGGCTCCTTTATTTTTTACCCTCCATAATGCCCCTAATTTAAAGCAGATCTGTCATTAAAAGATTGCTGCTTTGTTTAATGGTGGCATATTCTGATGAAAAGTCCAACTACATTTTGCACCAAACGTTCCAAAATAATGTAGCATTTGGAAACTCAATAGAAAAAAAATACACTGGACTTATGCTGCTGTGTGCTCTACAATTATGAGGGGAGTGCTTTCTCGCCTTTTGTCACCAATGATTGATAGGCACTGATGTATATGCCTGTACACATTGGCACCCACTGATTAGGTGGATTGAGCCATGAGTTCATGAGCCCAGGAGACTTCTAGCTGTATTTTCACTGGCTTCCCTTTTTTGAGCTTTTCTTGTGCAAAATTGCATCTATACTTATCTTTAAGTAAGGTTTGGAAACAAAAGGGATACAACAGGCAACATTTTCCTTGGACAATTCATTGCTTGCCAGTTCCTGGTTGTAACGGTCTGCAGTAGTGGATCTGCTGGACCACCGCAAGCTATGGTGAAGCCCACACCAGGGAGACGAATCTAAGTAGGTCCCAGTATTTACCAGAGCCTGCCGCAAAGCGGGATGGACTTGCTGCGGCGGGAGTCTACCAGGTCGCTTCCACTGGCGGAACTTGCTTGCGGTGGTGGCCAAGGGTAGGCGACGTACAGATTCGTTAGGCAGGCTCGTAGTCGGGGACAGGCAGAACTTCAGGACAGGCAGCAGAGATTCGTGATCAATAAACGTAGGCAAGCGGTTCGGTACACGGTGATCAAGACAAGGGTTCTGGAACACTTTCTCAATAGGCAATGGGCACTAAAGATCCGGCAGGGTTACCAGGAAGAGACCGGCTTAAATAGGAGCAGCGTCCGGTGATGGCCAATTACCGGTGCACTGTCCCTTTAAATTTCACTCTGCCGGCGCGCGCTGCGGGACAGAGGCGGACGGAGCAGGAGTGTGGCCGGGTAAGTGGCCTTGGGCACCTGAAGGGGGGCGAGCGGAGCCCCGACCCGACGTGAGGGACGAGGCGCCGCTCGGCATCGGGGCATGGATGCGCCCGCGACCCAGGACGAGGGTCGCAGGGGCATCCGTGACACTGGTTCATCATGTTTAAAGAAGATCTGTCAGCAATCCTGACATTTCACAAAAGAAATCCCGACACTGGTTGATGAAGGCTGGAGGATGAGCTGAAACGCGTCAAATGCTGATATTTTGTATCTGATGGAAATAAATTCGATGCATTGAAAAAAAGCCTGAAAAGCGAATGCCGGACTGTCAGCCAGACTTTTCTGTTTGTTGAGCAATCCTGACATGACTGCTTAACATTTACATATGGCAGCATGGGGGCTCAGTGGTTTGCAGTGTAGCCTTGCAGCACTGGGGTCCTAAGTTCAATTCTCACCACAGACAACATTTGCATGGAGTTTGTATGTTCATACTGTGTTTTTGTAGGTTTGCTTTGTTTTCTCCCACACCTCAAAAACATACTGATAGAGCCAGTAGATAGGTTAACCTGGAATTAAAATTTTGAGCTCCAGTTGGGAGAGGGGCCAGTGTTAATAATAACACTCTCTGTACGGCGTGGTGGATAATAGTGGCACTATATAAATAAATAAATCCTCTATGAAATCGTAATTCTGCAGCATCTCTTCTTAGGCTGGGTTCACACAATCTTCTTTGATGTGTATTTTGCAGCAATATTTCTAAGCCAAAATCAGAAATTGGTCCACAACACAGAAGATGTACAAGATTTCTACTATACTTTTTCTCTGTGTAGTCGCCACTCATGGTTTTGGCCAAAAATACTGCTGCAACATATATGTTAAAAAACTCAAAAAGCTGAGCAATTTCTCTTTTACACTCATAGTAAATTTGGAAATTCAATGAAGAACTGGGTGTTGTAAAACCCTTATCAATGGGACATGACTCTTCGCATTGCAAATTGTTGAATCAGTATGCTTAGTGCCAGGCTATGCATAGAAACACCATTTAAATAAGAGGAGTGAAAAGGACCAGTCTTAAAGAGGTTTTCTGGGATTATCTTTTTATAGAGCTCACAACTTAATTATATTGAACTTTGTAATTGATATTCATTAAAAAATATTTTCCTGTTCTGCTTTGAAAAACCAGGCTGAGAGCCCTTTACTCCCCTTCGTCCTACTTCTTGCATACCATGTGACGGCCATTGATCATATGGCCTGAATGGACATTTTGTCATCACTCAATGGGTGTGCTTTGAAGCCAAGCTCAGTTGAGCTGTAGTGGGCATGACCTGAGCAGAGAAAGATCTGCCTGCCTCCAGTGATTCATCAGTCACTATGTAAACAGAGGTGCTGATAGGAATGTAATGTACAGAGTTTCAGGGGGAGCTCTTGAATGTACAGTAAAAACTATGTGTCCATAGTCACTCATCACTGCTAAAGTCTTGCCTGCTTCATCACTGTTTACTGATAGGAGGAAATGTCTTTTGATATATTTTCTAAATAGACCATTTCACCTGGTCAGAAGACTTGCATTGTTTGATTGGCTGAATGTGCATTCGGATCTCTGAGATGATCTAGCAGTAGTCAGAAAAAAGGTCTGCCTACTGCTCTTTATATAGTAGTGGTGCCAGGATAAAGTGTCATGAGACATTGTCCTGACCTCACTGGGTGCAGGGATGATACCCTACAGCAAGTACACAGCTTCCCATTATAAAAACTCCTGGGGGATGTGATGTCACTCACCTTTCTTGGATGCTTGATAGGCTATCCAGTGTACAGGAATGCTGGGTGATGCCACATTCCCCTTAGCAAACAGAGTTACAATGATGGGATAGCTGTGTACCTGCTGTGCGGGATGTACAGCACATACATAATCATATATAAACCAAATTATATATTTGTACAGATATTACATATATTATTGGATGAGGAAAGAATGTTTTTTTTTTTTACCATATTGCAAACTGATTGGTGACTGTACTACACACAGCCTGCTGCAGGCAACCAGGAAGTGAACTGGTTCTGAGATGGAGGTGCATGAGGTGTACATGTCTGAGAATAATAATGTGCAGTTGGTGGGTGCAGAGAAGTCCTAGTTTGTAACTACAATGGATTCTGGGCCTTGTAGAAAATAGCTGCAGGAGAATTACTGACCCTCTCACAACCAGGAAATTTCACTGATCTTGTGATAGATGAATAAGGAGGCAAAAGAAAAGAATAGAAAACATAAAGGTAGGAATACTTTACTTTTCAATATAAATCTGTTTATAGTGTTCTGTAAATCTTTAAGCTCCCGGATAACTCCTTTAGTGAACATTCCACACAGAAGCATGAGTCCACAGTATTTTGTCTTCTGAGCCAGTCTTCAAGTGGCACATTATTTTAGACCGTTTGGTATAAAACAGTTTTTTCATTATAATAAGCCACAATTAAGCAGAGTAACATATTTTAATGGAAACAAAGAAGTAGTATAGCTGGTCAGCACTTCAGCGTAAAAAAACAAATCCTTTATTGTCCAATGTTAAAAATAATAAAATTTAAAAGCCAATGAAAAATATTAGAAAGTATTGACGCTTTTCGGGTCTACAAAAAAAGGCCCCTTTTATCATAACATAAAAACTTTAGACTCGGGGCACTGCTTATATTGTTTGGTAATAAGTAAAAAGGGGGTTTTTAAAAAACCCCTAATTCCAAACACCCAGATATTAGTAACAGCTTTAAAAATAAACGGACTATTATATAAACTAACATCTTTTAATGCGAAATATTAATAAAATATAAGAGACCGTTCATAATTTAAACCTTGTGGAAAACAAATTCAGGGACAATATCCAAAAGCTCCCCCATCAAACAGACATTTTTCCGCAATCTCCCCCCCTCTAACAGGTCTATCACCTTTCAAGGCAAAACCCGTAAAAAAGCTTGGAGCCCCTTGGGGCAATCCGAAAATGACGCATCCCCCGAAAAGATTTTTGATCCAGTGTGTCCTATGTTGTAAATATATATTATATATTTTTAACATTGGACAATAAAGGATTTGTTTTTTAACGCTGAAGTGCTGACCAGCTATAAATACTTTTTTGTTTTCCGTTGGGTTTCACCTTGGGGGGTGATTGGTCTCGCACCAAGGATCTGCAGTATACAGCCCCGGGGGATTATGGGAGCTGTATTTTTCCTTTTTTTTTTCCTTACAAGTGCATATTTTTTTTACAAATCTACTTTTACTACTTGCCAGCCACTTGTTGACTTTAAACGTCTGAGTGGTGGCTTTATATCTCTGCACAGACATTATGAAACTAAATGTACAGCTGCGCAGGTGGAGACCCGCCTGTCAACGATAGCTGGGCTCTCCACTGCAAAGACAAGGATAGTTTATAAACTGCCCCCTCGCTTTTTTGGAATTACTTTGTAACACGCTCAATATACAGGAAGCCTTTCGTTTCCCTACTTCCCCACCCATCAGTAAAATGCCCAAATTTGGGGGCCTCACTAATGCCAAAGTTTGCGGGTCTTATCAGCCCCCAATCAGATCAAAAGTCATGGGGGGATTAATTTTTTTTTGGGTTTTTTCCCCCTAAAAACGGGGGGCCTTAATATACCCATCCAATTTAGGGGGGAAATTTAAAAAGAAAAAGAAATTTTAAAAAAAAAACGTCCCCCCCAAAAGGTCTTTTGGGGGTTTTTTTTTTTGGGGACACAACATGAAAAAATAAAAAAAAAATTTTAAAAAACCCACAAAACCCCAAAATTTAAAAATGTTAAAAAAATTTAAAAACTAAAACCCCAAAAACTGCAATTTTTTTGGGCGTATACCCAATACCCCCAAAAAAAAAAATCTGAAAAGACAGCCCTTTTTTTTTAAACTATTTCTCTCATTTTAAACAAAAAAAAAAAAAAAATTATGAAAAAAAACCAAAAAAATAAAGCCTAATGTTACACAGAAAAATGGTAAAAAAACCAATAACCAAGGAAAAATTACTTTTTAAAAAATTTGTGTGTACAATTGAAAACAAAAAATTTCCCCAATCAGGAACTGGAAAAAGGTTTTGGACTTTAAAAAAAGGGGCAAATTTGGGAAGGGTAATAACAAAAAAACCAAACAAATGCTTAACCCCCTAAAAAAAAGGACCCCACCTGAATAGTTCTTTATTAGGAAATTTAAAATTACTTAAACTTTAGAGCTAAAAAAAATTTCCTTCAAAAAAACCACTAAAGGGACAGGGTCTGATCAAAATTTTTTTTCTGTTGCCCTTTAGCAACCAATCCTTCCCCCCTTTTTCTTTTCTTCAAAAGCACATATGAAAAAAAAGGGGAATGCTAAATTGGGGTTGCTTATGGGCAACAAGAAAAGTCTTAGACCAAGACAGTTTTCAGACATGTCCCCCAAAGTCTGATCCTTTTCAATATCGTTGTTTATGTCCACTTTTTTACATCATGTTAGTACATTTATCCAAATTTTTAGGATAAATATTTCATTTGCTGCATAGAGAAAATTTACTCTAAGAGTTTGTGTATAGGTACTGGGTACTCTATTATCACTAGATTTCTGCAAGTCTAGATTTAGCCAGTACTGGCTCATTTTTTGTAATTTGATTTTCATGTTGATGTTCAATCATGAGTTACCTCTAAAGTGCTAGATTATATATAACTATGAATCATATGATTTTTTCCTACGTCATTTTTATTTTCATATTTTAAAGTTTAAGCTTCAGTTTTCTTTGTCAATTCTTCAGCCAAGCCTACATCTTAACTTACTTAGCGTTAAATAATTGAGGAACATGTTTCTTCTAAACATAGAATACATTCCGCTTCTTCTTGCAGAGCTTCTAAATTAAATTAAGTTTTTGAGCTACCTTGGCAAAATCCAGCTAATATTGGAAATGTTATTTTGTGGTTTATTTACACCCTGACAACAGAAGGTTCCGAGAGGTGAATCAAATATTGACTGTAAATAAATGTGCAATCTCAAAAGTCCCTGATTAATTCACAAGTTCTATAACAGGAGACCTTCTTGTTCAAGATATCATTAATGCAACATAAGAATATGTTCACAGTGGCAATTTTTTGGGGAGCACTTTTTAACAGCAAATTTAATTGTATTTAAAAATAAAGATAGGTTTACTTAAATTCATCATCCCACAGAGATTTAGCTAGTCTTTTCTTCACAAAAAGTAAAGATTCAGTTTACTTTCATAGACATGTAACTACAAGGTTCAAAACAAAATCCTCTCTAGCAGTGCCCTTACATCCGAGTTGTGGAGTTTAGCTAAATGTAGCAGTTATGCACCAGTAGAGTAGCAAGAAAAGGTAAAATAACCCTTTTTGATTATCTGGATTTCTGGGATCTGATTGCTATCTAAGTCACAATTAGAGACAAACACAATCCAAACTAATACTGAGAAAACAGTTAAGGCTCGTTCACACGGCTTATTCTGGGACTGATTTCAGCCGTTTTGCGCGCCGTATTTGCGCTCCAATACGGCTGAAATCAGTCCCAGGCATTACGGTGATCCACAGTTCTCATAGAACTACGGATTATTTACGGCGTGTACGCGCCGTGAATAATGAGTGTCTATGGGGCCGGCGAGCTGACGACCCCCCCCGCCCCCCGGCGTAATTGCGGTGCGAAATCCGTCCCTGCAATTACGTCGGAAATAAGCCGTGTGAACTAGCCCTTATACTGTTTTTTTTTTTTTTTTGGGCTGACATGCTCGTTTTTCCCTCCTCGACTTCCAAAAGCCATTTTGTGGGACAAGATGTACTTTCTAATGGTGTTATTCATCATACTATAGAATACACTGGAAAACCGCAAAAAAAATTCCAAGTGGGACAAAATGTGAAAAAAAATGTACTTGCGCCATGTTTGTGTTTTTTTTTAGTGTGTTCACTCTTCTATATAAATGATTCTGCAGGTTTATACAATTCCAGCAATGCAGGGTTTTCGTTATGTTTCGGTACCATAAAAAATATCCAAACAATTTTGAAATTTGCGCCATGGCACCTTTTTCTGTGACCAACAACTTTTTTGTACTAACACCTACGGACTTGAGTGAGGGGGCATTTTCTGTGGGATGAAGTGTACTTTTTATTTGTACCGGTGTAAAATGAATGCAACTTTTTTGATCAATTTTATTCAAATTCTTAGAGGACGTGAAGTGACCCCAAAAAACCCTCTATTTTGGGGTTTGGATTTTCTTTATTCTACGGTGTTCAGCATATGGAATAAATTACCATATATACTCGAGTATATGTCGACCCGAATATAAGCCAAGGCACCTAATGTTGCCACAAAAAACTGTGAAGACTTATTGACAACTAGTATAAGAAATAAGTAGGTGGAGAAATGTAGCACTAACTGTAAATTTCCAAATATAACAATGGATACAATAAAAATTACATAGGCAGGTTAAGCAGTTAATATCCCCATAGCAGGTATAGGCAGTTTAATGTCCCCCATAGGCAGTTATAGGCAGTTTAGTTTGCCCCATAGGCCGGTATAGGCAGGTATATTTCCCCCGTTGCAGGTATAGGAAGGTATATGTCCCCCATAAGCAGTTATAGGCAGGTTATATATCCCACATAGGCAGTTATAGGCAGGGTTTAAAAAAAAATAAAAAAATACAAATACTCATCTCTCTCCCCCACTACTCCGAGGTGCTCCAACTTCTTCCCAGCACAGGGGGCATGAAAGGATCAGGCCGCGCAGGCAGCATGATGACATAGCATGTCGCCTGGGCCAGATACTGCAGATGCTCCACATTGTCAACTGTATGCACTCCCAAAGGAGTCACATACAGCTTGAGACCTCCGCCGACTCCCAGTCCATGGCAGCGCCCAGACGCCAACGGGTCACTCGAGTATAAGCTGAGGAAGACTTTTTCAGCACATTTTTTCTATTTGTAAAATGGCAAAAGGGTGGCGATTTGAACTTTTAATACATATTTTTTTTTTACACATTAAAACTTTTTTTTTATTACTTTGAGTCCCCCTCTGGTACCCTCACCCTACAGGGGGCGCAACTCATTTATTAAGCCAGCCTTAATTGCATTGAAACACAAATGCATTTATGGTGACAAAGATGGGCGGTTCTACAACTTCATCACAAAACGGAAAACATGGCAGAGATGGAAGCCTTCACAAGGCTTCCAGTTGCCATTTTAAACGATTGGAACCACACGATTTTGCCGTAGGGGCTCCGATCGGAGTGATGAACAGTACGTGGCCCCTCATTCATTTAGACACTGCGGCCTTGTTTGTCGTCGGTCTAAGGGGTTAAACAGCGCGGGATGGCACCAGCACCATCCTGCGCTGTAACCGGCAGTTGTTAGCTTCAAGTAGCAGCTAACTATGTAGCCGCCAGCTATGTAGCGGGATTGCGGCAGGTACTCAAACTTCCAGGGTCATTAAGTGGTTAAAGAGATTCTGCCATGAAGCTAAAGCTCTTTCTGAGGCCGTCTTGTAGCACGTTACAAGCCAGTCTCCGTGAATCGGGAGATGGTCGCGCTCTCCCAATTTATCTACGTAGGAGTTTCGAATATAGCTAAGCACACTCACTCAACTATATTGGGAACTTTTATAAAAAACAACAATGAGAACTTGTCAAGCATGGCCATCTCCACATTCTCTGAAAGGCCTCAGAAAGGGATTTTGTTTTGTGGCAAAACCTCTTTAAGCGGATTTAGTAAACATCCACATTGCCGTAAGAAAAAGTAAGTGAACCTTTGCATTAATGACTTTTCCAAGAGCTAATTTGCAAAAGAAGTTTTATTTAAGGAGATGAGATTACATTTGTGGGTTTGACCACTAAATAAAGGCGCACAAAGCCAGCTTACTAACAATCTCTTCTGGAGAAAGGTTGACTAGCTGAACCATGTCTCAGTGCAAAAAACTTTCAGGAGACCGCAGAACATGTGTTATGGAAATGCTGTAAAAGGCTACAAAAACATTATAAAAGCCATACTGTCAATACAACACAGCGCTGAGCCAAATAACAGACATCCTCAAAAAAATTACTTTAGTTTAAAGGAATCTTAAAAGTGTTCATGAGCTTTTAAAAGAGTGAGCCTTATTTAACCAAAACTAATAGTGAGGGTAGGTTCACACGGCTGATGTCAGTGCTGAATCAGTGTGAAATCCAGGCCTGCACTCCATGCCAGTAATAAAATAAGGTGAGGATTCAGTGCTGAATCCGCCTCATTGTCAATTCTTTTTTAGCGTTGGAAAGAAATCAGGGCCAAGGAAAATCAGCGTCATCTGCATAACGGTGCAAATTTTCCATTACAAAAAATGTAAGGTGGATTGCGGTCAGATTTGACACTTATTCTGAGGCAGATTCAGTGCTGAAAACAGATTATTGATTTGGATGCTGATTCTGGCATGGGCGCCAGTATCTATGAAAGTGTCCCACGGCACATGTGTCCCGTTATATGGTAAAATTTGAAACCCCAAACTTTTTGGAGAAGGGCCCCTCCCCCCTTTCCCCACCTCCAAACCACGAACATTTACCAGGACATGCTGTCGGATAATGTAGATAATACAAGGGGCAAATACCTCACCATATATCTCACCATCATGCTGCTACCAAACAAATCCCACTATACCAAAACCAACATTACCAACAACACTACTACATATGGACCTGATTATACCGCCAGAACATGACCACAAAGTGATGGAATAATACCCCTACACTATTACTGATCAGTCTACAAAGACCAATAGTACCGCCATATAGTGACCATATAGTGATATATACTAGTGTACACAGGCTCTGCAGACTGTATATAACCACCATACAGTGACCATATAGTGGTATATACTAGTGTACACAGCCTGTGCAGACATATGAGTGTAGTTACATCTTGTGACTCACAGGTGACGTTTCTCTGACAAGTCGTTGACTTTCCTTTTGTTCTGCATTCAATCCAGAACACCATGATGACTTCTCCTGACCACTTGTCTCTGGAGATTTAGACACAAATATCTTCGAATCCTCACTTTTCCAGCACCTCACTCCCTGCCCCCCAGCTATATGGGGCCCCAGATAGGCCAGGTTTAGATAGGCAATAGGGTCCTCATATAGGCAGGCAGGGTTTAGGTAGCTAGAGGGCCCCATATAGATAGGCAGAGTTTAGGTAGCTATAGGGCCCCATATAGACAGGCAGAGTTTAGGTATCTGTAGGACCACATATAGACAGGCAGAGTTTAGGTATCTGTAGGACCACATATAGATAGGCAGAGTTTAGGTAGCTATAGGGGCCCATATAGGCAGTCAAGAGGTTAGGTAAGTATAGGGCCCCATATAGACAGGCAGAGTTTAGGTATCTGTAGGGCCCCATATAGATAGGCAGAGCTTAGGTAGTTATAGGGGCCATATATGTAGGCAGACAGGGCTTAGGGTAGGCTATAGGGGCCCCATACAGGCAGGGCATAGGGTAGGGCTATAGGGGGCATATTTATAGGCAGACAGGGCTTAGAGTAGGCTATAGCGGGCTCCAGATAGGCCAGGTTTAGGTAGGAAATAGAGTCCTCATATAGGCAGGCAGGGTTTAGGCAGCTAGAGGGCCCCATATAGATAGGCAGAGTTTAGGTATCTGTAGGGCCCCAAAAAGATAGGCAGAGTTTAGGTAGCTATAGGGCCCCATATAGGCAGTCAAGCAGGGTTTAGGTAGAGTATAGGGCCCCATATAGATAGGCAGAGCTTAGGTAGCTAGGTAGCTATAGCTACCATATATGTAGGCAGGCAGGGCTTAGGGTAGGCTATAGGGGCCCCATACAGGCCAGGCAGGGCATAGGGTAGGCTATAGGGGGCATATTTATAGGCAGACATGGCTTAGAGTAGGCTATATGGGCTCCATACAGGCAGGGCATAGGGTAGGCTATAGGGGCCCCATACAGGCAGGCAGGGCATAGGGTAGGCTATATGGGCCACATATACAGGCAGACATGGCTTAGGGAAGTCTATAGGGGCCATATATATATACAGGTAGGGCATAGGGTAGGCTATAGGGGCAATATATATAGGCAGGCAGGGCTATAGGGGCTAGATATATATAGGTAGGCAGGGCTAGAGGGGCGAATATATAGGCAAACACAACACAAACGTAGCAAGTGATATGTAGAAACAGTGCTAACAGTGTATCCTGCTTGGAGTAGCCACGCTATGCTTATAGCAAATGTATTCTAAAAAGAAATGAATGCTGCCGCCGTCTATGGACTTTGAGTCTACTGATTTGCAAGTATAAAGTTGTTACTACTTGAAGTTTCAAAAAATTTCGGAGATTTTTTAATAAATTTTCATACAATATTTCTAAATATCACTTGCTACGTTTGTGTTGTGTTTGCTGGAGGAGATTGAGGAGTTTCCATTTAGCAGTGATTAAACATATGCGGCTAAAATTACACATTACTATCAAATTAACTACTATAGACCAACATATAGGCAGACAGGGCTATAGGGGCTAGGTATATAAGTAGGCAGGGCTATAGGGGCCAATATATAGGCAGGCAGGCTATAGGGGCTAGATAAATAGGCAGGCAAGGCTATAGGAGCCAATATAGGCAGGCAGGGCTAGAGGGGCCAATATATAGGCAGACAGGGCGCTAAGGCTAGATTTATATGCAGGCAGGGCTATTGGGGCTAGATAAATAGGCAGGCAGGGCTATAGGGACCAATATATAGGCAGGCAGGGCTATAGGGGCCAATATATAGGCAGGCAGGGCTATAAAAGCCAATATATAGGCAGGCAGGGGGCTTCATTAATATAAAAAAATAAGAAAGCACTTACTCACCTTTCTCTTGCTCCGCTCTGCTAATACCGGCCAGTCCTGCCTTTGAGCGCTCGGGCCGGAGGGCCCGGGCATTCAGAGGTAGAAAGCGCTGGGCCCCGCAGCCCCGCCTCCACCGACAGTGAACTAGTATGTTCACTTCTGGCCGGCGCAGGAGCCGAACTACTGGGATAGCAGGGCACAGGCCTCCTAAAAGCATGGGCCCCGGGGCAGCTGCTACGTCTGCCAACCCAGTAGTTACGCCCCTGACTTTTACTGTTCTTCTGAAAACGAGCACTTCTGAAAAAGGTGAGAAATAACAGCAAAAGTCCTACAGAAACTGCAAAAACCTCTCTTCATGTGTTTACTAGTATGAAAATAATAAAGGAGATGGGAGTTTATAGGAGGTGAATGCTGTCAAAAAACCATTCTGGCACATTTGTCTAAAACCACCCAGGTGTTTTATGTTGGTTCTGTGAAATGTTTTATTAACAGATGAGACAAAAGTGGAATTTTGGTACAAATTCACAGCATGTTACAGATCCAGAGGAAAAAAGGACACTGCACATTAACACCCAAACCTCATCCCAAATGTGGAGCAGGGTGGACGGACCATCATGGTTTAGGGCCTCAGGACCTGGACACTTTGAAATCATTAAGGTGTGAAATCAAAGGTGTATCAAAACATTGTAAAAGGGAAGGTAAGGGCAGCAGTCCAGGATCTCAAGCTGATGAAACCTTGAGTGATGCAACAGGAAAATGACACAATACATATAGGCAATTCAACAAAGGAATTGTTAGAAAAATAAGATCTGATGCTGAGATATTTGAAGGTAATTGTTGTTAAAAGGGGATCTACTCCAACACATCAGACATTCCTCCACTAGTTTCAAAGCAACCTGAATTCCCACCTCTTCAGGAAATCCTACAACTTATGATAACCCCGCTGCCACAATTCCACCCCACAACTATGTCTGTACCTTCTGTCTCAATCCTCTTCCCTTGTTGATTGTAAGCCTTCATGGGTAGCATCCTCTCTCCTCCGTAACAGTTTTTAGTCAATAAGTTTGGTCTCATGTACAGCTGAAACCAGAAGTTTACATACACTATATAAAAAGACACAAAGTCATTTTTTTCTCACTACTTGACATGAAATCAGAATAAACCTTACCTGTTTTAGGTCAATTAACATTACCAAAATTATTTATATTTGCCAAATGCCAGAATAATGACATTTATCTCATTTTATAATGAGATCACTTTTTTAAGGCATTTTTATGACTTTCTACAAAGTCAAAAGTTTTCATATATTTCATTAGTATTTGGTAGCATTGCCTTAAACTGTATGACTTGGGTCAAATGTTTTGGATATCCTTCCACAAGCTTCTCACTGTCACGGTCTGCAGTAGTGGATCCACTGGACCACCGCAAGCGATGGCGTAAGCCCTGCCAGGGAGCGGAATCTAAGTAGGTCCCGGTTTTTACCAGAGCCCGCCGCAAAGCGGGAGGATTGCTGTAGCGGGAGTCTACCAGGTCGCTACCCCTGACGTGACTTGCTTGCGGAGGCAGCCGAGGTATAACGTGGTACAGAATCGTCAGGCAGGCTCGTAGTCGGGGACAGGCAGAAGGTCAGGAGAGGCGGTTATGGTTCAAGGTCGTGGACAGGCAGAAGGTCAGGGCAGGCGGCAAGATTCGTGGTCGAAGGACGGAGGCAAACAGTTCGGTACACGGTAATCAGAACAAGGCTTTAGAAACGCTTTCTCATAACACCCTCACAGTTGGCAGGTGTTAGCGGCTGATCGCAGCTAACACCCGACGGTAACAGCGTCGGTGGATGGCCCCGCCCGCTGGCGCTGTTTAACCCATCAGACACCGTGGCAAAGATGGCCGCGGCGTCTGAATGAACGCCGATCGGTACGGTTATCGGCATCAGAACAGCTATGCTGCGCCGATCCGACTACCGAACACGGTCCCGTCACTTACACTGGCCGGTTTGCCCCACTTCCGTCCGCAGACAGGAAGTGGGGAAACCGCCATCTTTGTACACCCTAATGCATTGCCTATGCAATGCATTTGGTTGTATTAACAATCGCGTCCCCTAGTAGTCAAGCACCATAGGGGGACTAAATGCTACAGTAAATAAATAAATAAAGTTTTAAAGTACAAAAAAAAAAAGTATTAAAAGTTCAAATCACCCCCCCTGTCCCCATATTACAAATAAAATCATTAAAATAATAAAAAAGTTACACATATTTGGTATCGCCGCGTCCGAAAAAGTCCGATCTATAAAAATATAACATCATTTATCCCGTACGCTGAACACCGTAGAAGAAAAAAAATTCCAAACGCCAAAATTGCGTTTTTTGGTCATTTTACGTCAATCAAAAAATGGAATAAAAATGATCAAAAAAGTCGCATGCATTCCAAACTGCTAGCGATAAAAAGTACACTTCAGCCCGCAAAAAATGCCCCCTTACTGACGTCCGTAGGTGTTTGTACAAAAAAGTTATTGGTCGCACAAAATGGCGCCGTGGCGCAAATTTAAAAAATAGAAAATGTTTGGAATTTTTTTACGGTACCAAAACATAACGGAAACCCTACATGTTTGGTATTGCCGGATGCGTAACAACCTGTAGAATACAGATAACACATTATATTTACCGAAGATTGAACGCCATAAAAGCAAAACCCCCGCAAACATGGCGAAAATAATTTTTTTCACAATTTGTCCCACTTGGACACTTGGCCACTTGGCCACTGCAGAATGGCAGACAATTTGGCTGGATCCATCTGCAGGCCCTTGTCTGAAATAATGTAGCCGAGAAACAGAAGGCTTTGCTGATGGAACAGACATTTTTCGAGTTTGGCGTAGAGGCGGTTAGACCTCAAACGCTGAAAGACCTGACGTACATGGCTGATGTGGGATTGCGGATCGGGGGAGAAAATTAGAATGTCGTCCAGATAGACAACGACACAGGAATACAGGAGGTCCCGGAATATGTCGTTGACGAACTCCTGGAAAACTGCAGGAGCGTTGCACAGATCAAAGGGCGTGATCAGGTACTCGAAGTGCCCATCACGAGTGTTGAAGGTCGTCTTCCACTCGTCTCCCTCCTGAATTCGACTCAGGTTATAGGCTCCACGTAGGTCCAGTTTGGAGAAAATCTTGGCTCCGCGGAGCCGGTCAAATAGCTCGGTAATCAGCGGCAAGGGGTATCGATTCTTTATGGTGATTTTGTTGAGACCACGGTAATCGATACATGGACGCAGGGATCCATCCTTCTTTGTTACGAAAAAGAACCCGGCACCAGCAGGAGAGGAGGACTTCCGAATAAACCCCTTCTGGAGATTCTCCTTGATGTAGGCGGACATCGCCAAGGACTCCGGCACAGACAGAGGGTAGACCCTGCCCCGTGGAGGAGATGTTCCGGGCAGAAGGTCAATAGGGCAGTCATAGGGACGATGAGGAGGCAGGGACTTGGCTTGCTTCTCAGAGAAGACGTCAGCATACTCTTGATACTGAGTGGGAAGACCCGCTAGAGGCTTGGACGACACAGGAGAAGTGGTAAGCACCGGACGACGTGACACCAAACAGTGAGACCAACATTCTGGTCCCCATCGCAGGACTTCGCCCGTCTGCCAGTTGAGTTCCGGAGAATGGCGTTGCAGCCACGGAAGGCCCAGAAGGATGGACGAGGAAGACCGGGGTAACATGTAAAACGAAAGTCTCTCCTTATGAAGTGCCCCCACTTGAAAGGACAACGGCTCAGTACGGTAACGGACTGGATCGCTGAGGATCTCCCCACTGACGGAGGAGATGGCCAGAGGTTTCTCCAGGGGAACCACAGGGAGATTGTGGTGAGACAGCAGGGCAGCGTCCAAGAAATTTCCAGCCGAACCATAGTCCAAGAACGCTGAAGCTTGAAAGTGGATCCCAGTTTCAGTGCTGACCAGGACAGGTATGTTCAGATGAGGAGATGAACTGCACACCCCTAGGGACGCCTCTCCCACGTAGCCTAGGTGCGCTCGTTCTCCCGGAAGCCGTGGATGGAGCATAGAAACACCGGCGCAAGGCTGGGTAGACAACGGGTTCGGACCGGTTCCTGCTCCCGGCGGAGCTCCTCACGTCTCTCCGCGAAACGGATATCAATCCAGGTTGCCAGATGGATGAGCTCACATAATGAAGCTGGCGGACCCCGGGTGGAGAAGGCATCCTTAATCTGGCTGGAGAGGCCTTTCTTGAAAGTGGCGCACAATGCAGCATCGTTCCAAGACAACTCCGATGCTAGTGTGCGGAATTGCACGGAGTAGTCACCTAGGGAGGAGTTCCCTTGCTGCAGGTTCAACAGGGCGGTTTCAGCAGACGAAGCGCGGGCAGGCTCTTCAAAGACACTGCGAAACTCCTGTAGGAAAGTAGGGAGCGGGGACGAGCGCGCAGGCAGTGTTAAATTTAAAGGGCCAGTGCACCGGTAATTGGTTATTGCCGGTCACTGCCCCTATTTAAGCCCCTTAACTGCAGCAAAACAAACCCACAACTTGATTCTGCCACCCCTGTGTTTCACAGTTGCGATGGTGTTCTTAGGCCTCAAAGCTTCTCCCATTTTCTTCCAAACGTAATGGTCATAATGGCCAAACTGTTCAATTTTAGATTCATCAGACCACAGAACATGTCTCCAAAAATGTAGGTCTTTGTTCCTGTGCATTTTCAAACATTAATCTGGCTTTTATATGTTTCCTTTGGAGTAATAGCTTCTTCCTGGCTTTTCACCCCATGTTTATACAGTACTCGTTTCACTGTGGATAATGACACATTTTACCAACTTCTGCCAGCATCTTCTCAAAGTGTTTTGCTTTTGTTGTTGGGTGGATATGCACATGTCGGACCAAAACAGGTTAATCTCTGAGACACAGAACTCGTCTCTTTTCTGAGTGGTATGATGGCTGGACATTCCCGTTTTATTTGTACTTTTGTATAATTGTTTGTACAGATGAACGAGGCACCTTAAGGTATCTGGAAATTGCACCCAAGGATGATCCAGACTTATGAAAGTCCACAATTCTCTTCCTGGCTTGGCTGATTTCTTTAGACTTTCCCATGATGTTACACACAGTAGCAGTGTGTTTCTGGTGTGCATAAAAAGACATCCACGAGTGTGTCTCTAATTAAATCAGAAGTTTAAATCAGAAGCTTCAAAGACATGACATCATCATATGGCTTGTCCCAAATTGTTTAAAGGCATAGTAATCCTAGTGTATGTAAACTTTTAACTTTGCGGAAAGTAATAAAAATGCCTTAAAAATTCCCTCTCACTCATTATTCTGGCATTTGGCAAATATAAATTATTTTGGTTATCCTAATTGATCTTAAACAGGTAAGGTTTATTCTGATTTCATGTCAGATAGTGAGAAAAAAACATGCATATTTGTCTTTTTCTATAGTGTATGTAAATTTCTGGTTTCAACTGTATGGAACCTCCCACTAATGTGCAGTGTCCTGGAATTAATATCACTTTAAAATAAATAATAATACTTTTTCAATTCAAGGGTTCACTTACTTATTCCTCTTGTACTGTGGATGTTTACCTAATGTGCTCAATAAATGCACTTTTTTAAGGATTTATAATTAAATGCTTATAAAAGAAAATTTGGAAGTGAGCCATATTATGGTCTGATGCAGATCGGCCAAGGTTCTAGCAGAAGTTCTCATCAAATGTCCTATTACACCGTTTGTGCAAAGATTACTTAAAAGTGGCTATGCACCTGTCCTCTGTATAGAGAGGCTGGGCCCTCAGAATAATTTCCTCTGGTGGGCCCTCAGAATACAATCCTCTAATGGGCCTAAGTGACTTTAGTCTGACACTGACCTGATGATATGACAATGGAATTGCAGTAGTAAAAAGTTCCACCTCAGAGAAGATTTTTAATCCCACCAGTCTGCTTTATGAGCTGCGGCTGATTGTTCATCAGAGCCTCTTTGTCATTTTTAAAATTTATATTGCTATTTTGAACAGCAGCAAATGAATTATGTAGTGAAGGTGGTGGTGAGTCCCTGAGCTAAGCTGAGGTATTGCTTTGAAAGAATATTTTTTTCGTTGACTGGAAACAGTACCAAAAATAAAACATATAATTAGCAAGTTCAGTAACAGAAATTCCCAAAGCTGTTATATATCTTCTTTTGTTTTGTGTAAACCTTATTCCATATATTACCGCCGAGCAGATGGGAGAAGCAGCATCAAAATCATCATAAAAAGTGCAAATCTTATTTTCTCATTCACCCGTTTATTCTATATGTTGATTTCCAATCAATTAGTCTACAACAGTGTTGCTTTAACCTAATCCTATTCATTTGACACTGATTCAACTAAACCTGTAGAAAACTTTGGGTTTTGTACATCCCAGAACCAAATATTTTTTACTTTAACCTTGACCCAAATTTGGGGTTAGGGTTTTCCACAGGTTTGTAAAGGTTAATTTACTGCTCCCTGGTGATTCTGGTCCAGCAGCCCTCTTTCGGTGCAAAAAGCAGAGAGCAGAAACTGTACATTTGACTGGAAAATAGTTGATTGTGACACTCGCACAAAGATTTGAGTATTAGGCAGAAATTCTATGGTGCTAATGTGTGAAGCCCCTGGAACACATTTGTAAGGTCAGCCCTTCCTGTATAGAAGCACATAGTCCTAGCAGCTGCATGTTTGGATGCATTTTGGCTGCAGCAGGATCGTGCCCTATAGTTTTAAATTGCACTCTTGCTGTGTCTTTCAGATCAATAATTGACATGTCAATTCTTTTAACGGATCCTAAAGATGCAATTAAACACGCATATGTGATCACTCGTCTGAACAGCAATGCGTGTTTAACATTGCAAGCAGTGTAGAAAACACTGCTATTTGTTAGATGCGTGTTTGGGTTTGTTTACGGTCCGATAGATGGATCCAAACACGCATCTAATAACGTATGTTCACAGGGACTCAAGACGCCGTGTGACCATACCCATAAAGTTTACAAAATTAAAAAATATAAATATGAGAGTTTTAGTAAGATAACAATCCAAAGAAAAGAAAATGGTAAAAACATTAGTGATTAGTAAATAAAAAATATTTAAATGGATTGTTCACTAAAACATTTCATGAAACTGGAGCTGGTGTGGGCAAAAAAAGAAAAAAACTGATACTTACCTAGTTGACTCAACCACAAGCCCCAGAGTAGGAGGAGCACCTACTGGATTTTGTGGTCTCAAATTCCTTAGGATATTTTTAGGCACCATTACAAGTTTGCGGATACCCTAAGGTGCTAAAACTTAATGATCAAGTGGGATACTACACCCTTTAAGGAATATATCAATGGATGTAGTGAGTATATTGACCCCACAGGTTTATTTTCACAAACAATCCAGGAAAGGGCTTGTTCACACGGCGTTTTGGATCCTTTTTTACGGATCCGTTTTTCGCACTTGAAAAGCGCATCCGGGAAGCGGATCCGCAAAACGCAGCATTGGATACTTTATTTGGATCCGTTTTCAATGCTTTTTAAGAATCCGCTTTCCGGATCTCTCTCTCTCTCTCTCTCTCTCTCTCGTCTGCCCCAGCCATCATCCATGTCTGCCCCAGCCATCATCCATGTCTCATCATCCATGTCTGCCCCAGCCCTCATCCATGTCTGCCCCAGCCCTCATCCATGTCTGCCCCAGCCCTCATCCATGTCTGCCCCAGCCCTCATCCATGTCTGCCCCAGCCCTCGCCATCAAATCATGTCTGCCCCAGCCCTCGCCATCAAATCATGTCTGCCGCTCCTCGCCATCAAATCATGTCTGCCGCTCCTCACCTGCGCTGCCGCTGCCGCCGCCGCTCCTCACCTGCGCTGCCGCCGCCGAGCCTCACCTGCGCTGCCGCTGCCGCCGCCGAGCCTCACCTGCGCTGCCGCTGCCGCCGCCGAGCCTCACCTGCGCTGCCGCTGCCGCCGCTGAGCCTCACCTGCGCTGCCGCGGCCGCCGCCGAGCCCCACCTGCGCTGCCGCTGCCGCCGCCGAGCATCACCTGCGCTGCCGCTGCCGCCGCCGAGCCTCACCTGCGCTGCCGCTGCCCGCCGCCGCCAGCGATCCCCGTCCAGCCTTCCAGTGCGCTTTTCGCATCCGCTTTCAGGATGCAAAGCGCAGCTGTTACGTACCAGGAGTGTGGAGCGCTTTTGGACAAGTGCCAAAAGCGGACTCCATTATCTCCTATGGGCGTTCAGTTGCGTAAAACGAAATAAGAATTGACATGTCAATTCTTAAAGCGGATGCGAAAAGCGCAGCGCAGGAGAGCTCTCAAAAGCGCATCGCTGATCTCCCGTGGGAACAGCGATGCGCTTTTGCCATTCAACTTAATGTTAATCACTCTGACAATTGTTAGATCCGTTTTGCGAATCCGTAAAACGGATCCGTAAAACGGATCACAAAAACGCCGTGTGAACAAGCCCAAAAAAGCATCTCAAAGTTTATTACACAATTTCCTCCAAGTTTGTCAATAATCCATATGTGGGTGCAAAACCGCTATTTGCACATAGCAGGGTGTACAAGGGAGGGAGCGCTATCTGGATTTTGGCAGGTAGATTTTGGTGGGTGCTATGTCGTATTTGCAAAGCCTCCAAAGAACCAGAAAAGGTGAGGTCTTCCAGAAATCACCGCATTTTTGGTTTCAACAACCCCAAGGAATGTCATCTAGGGATGTACTGCAGATGTTTGTCCCACAGGTGCCTCACGGTTTTTGTTAGCTTATAGCCATCAAAAATAAAAAAAAACACCAGCAGCTCCCCCATTGTTTTTTGTGCTTCATTTTATAGCATTCGCTATGCAGTATAAATGACATGATAACTTTACTATGTGGGTAAGTACAATTACAATAATGTAAATTTCAGACAGTTTTTTATGTTTTGCTACTTTTACATAATAGAAATGTGTTTCTATAAATTGAGTTTTTATGTCGTCATTATCTGATAATCACAACTTTTAAATTTTTCTGTGTATGAAGCTGACTAAGGGTTTGTTTTGTGCAGAATGAGCTGGTGTTTTCATTGGTACCATTATGCAGTTCATATGACGCTTTGATCGGTTTTTATCAAGGGTTTTGGGAGGCAGAATGAACAAAATACAGAAACCTTGGTAGTGCTTTTAATTTTTTTTATTTACAGCAGTCACTCTGGAATATAATTGAAATGTTAACTTTTCTCAGCAGGTTGATATGAATACAGCGATACCCAATTTATATTTTTTTATGTTTTACTGCTTCTTCACAATAAAAACACTTTTATTTAGAAAAACAAACATGTTTTTGTATCTCTTTAATCTCTTTAGTCTGAAAGCCATAACGTTTTTTTTTAAAATTTTTCTGTGTACAGAACTGTGCTGGTGTTTGCGGATTAATTTTTATTGGTACCATTTTGGGGGACACATGACTTGTTGAGTGTAGTTTAATGTATTGTTGAGAGGCCGGATAAAGTAAATCTGTAAATCCTGGTAGTGTTTTTTAATTATATTTTTACAGCACTCACCATGCAGTTTGCGTGACATGTTAGTTTTACTTTGCTGGGCAATACAATTTTTGCTATTCCCAATTCATATTGTTTTTTGTTATAGCTTTTTTTTTTTTTTTAAAAAGAAAGGTTCTATTGTGTAAAACAATATGTGGCAAATCGCGCCGTGACCTCCACGTTGGGCAGCAAATCCTCTGGGTCCCTGTCTCAGTATACTCACCTCTTCTCGCTTCTGCTTCCCTGTGCGCTTCTGTTGTGTGCTAGCGCACGTGTCCCCGTTTCCAATAACTGGCCAGTGCGCTGGTTATTGGTTAATTGTGGGACGCTGACCCTATATCTTGCCTCCAACCCCTGTCTTCCCTGTCAGAGCTTCGGATCTTGTGCCCATAGAGAAAGCATTGTATTCCTGTTCCTGTCATTGCCGTGTACCAGTTTTCCTGCTCTGTACCTCTGACCTCATGGCCTGCCACCCACCCTGACCTCTCCTCCTGTCCCCGACCATGCCTTTGCATATGGTTCTAAACCACAAACACCCCAGCTGGGACCACAAGCAAGTCACGTCAGGGGTTAGCAATCTGCTAGTCTCCCACTGTACAATTCCAACTGGCTTTGTGGCGGACTCTGGTAAAGATTGAAAGGCTCCTTAGGCCCAACTCCACTGCTTGCAGTCGTCCAGAGAATCCACACCGCGCTCTCTGCTGGTTGCCATAACTTTTGCCATAAACAGGGCTGTGTAAGGGCTTTTTTTGTTGGACAAACTCACTTTTCATTGGCATTTGCATGACTTTTACATTGCTTTTTATTCCATTTTATGTGCAGTGAGATAAACAAAAAACGTAATTTGGGCATTTTTTGTTATCATATGGGTTAATTTAAATGTTAGGTTGTTACACGTGCGGTGATAAGCATTTGTAATGGGCAAAGGGCGGTGTACGTGTCTTACTATATTTTTTATTTTATTTTTTTCACTTTTTCTTTCTTTCTTTTTTCTTTTTTTTCACTTGTCCCTAACTATTGTTAGATCGTTGGTATAATACATTTCAGAAAATGTCAGGATGAATGACAGCCTTCTGGCGAGCCTGACAGGACTACATCATAGACAACCTGGAGATTATTGTGTGAACCCCGGTTGACATGACCACTATCAGCACCCCGCAATCGCGTTGCAGGAGTTTCGATGAAGAACAGAGGAAGCTCCCTCTCTCTGTCAAACTGTCGCAATCGCTATTGACCACAGCAGCTAAGGGGTTAAACGGACTGGAACGAAGTTATTGTTGTTCCTGTACATCATGATGCGTTAACAGGCACTGCACCATGACGTACAGGAACATCAAAGTGCGTAAAGGGATTAATATAATCTTGTTTGAGATAAAGTCTCTGCTCTGCCTATGGTGATGTCCCTCCCTGCTCTCTGTCAAATCAGGAAGGGAGATATGGACAGCAACCTAGAGACACTTGTGTACACTCAGAGCAGATACAATCTCTCTCATCTCCTGGCCAGGACAATATCAATAAAGCAATGTATTTATAAAAAGTCTTTAATTCCTGTCCCTACATGTTGAAAGCTAATCCTTGTAGTGAAAAACTTAAATGTTACAAACAATTAAAAAAGGGATACAATGTTAGAAACCTTGAAAGGGTTTTCTCTCCATGCTGTTTCACAGAGCCACAGCCAGCGTCACATTTCCTGGTCAGGATGTAGGTAGGTCTACAGCAGTTATTGGCATATCGACTCTGCTGTTATGATATATTACTGTTACAGTGACATGACTGCTATAGGTTTATAATCAGTAGTACACAAAGCTACAGAGCTCTAAAGGTCAAAACTTGCATTAACTTAGATAGAGATAAGACTCAGCAGGGAATGACTCACCATGATCAGATAGCAGCTTAAAGCAATGAGAGCAGGGAGAGGTGGTTGGTAACCAAGAGAAACTTGTGTACACTAGCAGTAGATAAAATCAGAACAGCTTTGTATTTGGTAAAAGTCTTCATTTACCTGTTCCTACCTATTAGAAGCTAATCATTGTGTTGAGAAAACCCCTTTAATCATCAAAGAGGATAGAGTGAGCACAGAACAGTGAATAAAAAACTGCTATGATCCTCAGCTGTCAGAGGTAGTGATATGAAAAAAGTAATGTCTTTCAGATGCTGAGAGATGGGTTCATAGAGGCATGGTTTATAGCATAGGAACCTGAGAAAGTCTGAAGGTTACAGGATTTTTTGTTTCAGAGAGGTAATTATAGATGTAATCATTGCAGATTCTGGGGTCATTTAAATCACACAATTTAGGGCACAGTGTGATTGAATTAAATGGAGGCAGTGTATAGGAAGACATTGAGGCCTTGATAAAGCATTTACCTTCTATGGAACTTGTGGTTCATATCTGGAACAGAGCAATGCTAAAGTTGTATTTTGTCTTTGAGCTGTGGATACTTATATAAATTTGCAGATGAGGTGACTGCATCCTTCACCTCCATAACTACAGCATGTGGAAGACTAATATAGCATAATAAAGAAATTAATTTAGTGATGTGTAACATTGTAAACTCCTTCATTGCTTTAATATTTACAGACTAACATCAATGTGGAAAACTAGAATTTAATAATTGTGCTGTATTTACTGGCAGAATGGAAAATCTAACAGTTAATTAGACTACTGTCTCCAGAGCATCGGCAATCTTATTATTAGGAGCTTTATAGTGTATGTCCCAACATTACAAAGCAGGGATAATTTGACTCCAGGAATTGGAAATTATAATTGCCATTCCAAACTATCATTATGCGTTATACTCAATTGAAATAGTTTTTTAATTGTGATACTTTGCCGAAATACATATTAAAATGTATTTGTGAGTTTTGGTTTCTATTGCAAATTTCGTATAATTTATTTATGTGTTCAAGTAAAATTTCCTTTTTCCTTTTTATAGAAAAGAAAACATTTCTAGCGTACTTACTGACTGAATTCCACTGCCATCTGTCTGGTTTCTGTTAAGCAGGCCACATTGATGATCCATCCATATTGATGCCATGTACCCACATCATCCATTGGCTCCCATGGAATGTAATGCTACCAAAAAACAATTGTCACTGCATCTTAAAGCCACTGGATGATGCCATCATGTACAATAATGTTAGGGACAGAATAACACTTTGGCTTAGTCATTTCATGGGCAAGAGAGGAGTTTATTAGGATATTTTTAAGGCATACACAGTGGTTCCTTAAGTTACAATGGCATCAGGATACAATACTTTCAATATACAATGGTCTTTTCTGGGACATTGTATGTTGCGTATTGCTTCAAAATGCAATGTCATAGACATTGCTGCTCTGCAGTACATGTGATTAACTGGAGGATGCAGTCAATTATCATGAATATTTTACTTGCAAACCAGTCTAGTAGTGCCTCTCTACAGTACAGTGCAGTACTTCATGTTTTGTAATGCTCTTTACATGCACCAGGATGAGTGGCTTCTTTGAGCACCAGGTGAGGGCTCCATTATCTTTTTTTCCGGTTCATTGTGTATAAAATACATGACCCACAGAAGCTCCTGTACTTAAAATAAAAAGTTATTTCCACCTTCCAGAAGCTCTTTCTGATGTTAGGACATGCTTTATCTGGATCAATTATCTGCTTCATTTTATTTATCTCTATTTTACATTATTATGGGTGAGATTTTTGGGCGTCAGAACCAATTATTATCTTTGGTATTTGGTTTCAACTTACAATGGTCATCCTGGTTCCAATTAATATTGTATGTTGAGCGACCACTGTATAGTAAAAAGGCAGTCATACTTTGGAATCTGAGGAG
The DNA here is from genome assembly GCA_025379985.1 of Phyllomedusa bahiana. Classification (NCBI taxonomy): domain Eukaryota; kingdom Metazoa; phylum Chordata; class Amphibia; order Anura; family Hylidae; genus Phyllomedusa; species Phyllomedusa bahiana. Next base: position 137,602 of record JAODAL010000123.1, on the reverse strand, counting down.
AAGAAGAAGAAGGGCTATGTAACTTTGTTCATCATATTTTTTCCATACTCACTACACATACATCAGAAATCTAGGTAGTTGATGAAGAAAATATTCTAAATCGCACACAACTACTCACTCCTGCAAGAAAGGTGGAAGAATGAAATGGTGTTTCAGTGACAAAATTAAATGTTTTCCCTCAAATGTAATAAGGTTTTCCATTATATTATCTCTTTTTACAGTTCTTTTGTTGAGAACTTTAGACTCCTATAAAGCGGTATGCATCTTTTGTGAAAAATAAGAGCAAACATGTCCATCTGTCATGTAACAAGCCAAAAGCATGACTCTGGTTTTTATGGGTAATTGTCATGCCTCTAGGCTCACAGTCACTTGTGATCTATCTTGCGTTTGCCATACAACTTTTTGTTGTTTGGCTATGCTATATGCACCATGCGGTCACCTCTCATCCTCCTGGCTGTTAGGGGAGATACAGCAGCATTCTGCTTGGATTTTCCCTGTGTTGGTCCAGCAGGGTGTGGCTTCCTTAGACAATCCCCCTTCACCTAGTGCTTTCTTAAGCTGTCTCTCCCACACCACTGGGCCTGACCTTTGCTTAATATATCTGCTGTCTATCTTGTCCAGTCTGTCTGTGTCCTGTTTTATGCTCAGTCCTGTGTTTCTAGTCTATGTTCCTGTGATGTTTGCCTTGATCATTGTCTGTCTGGTCTGTGTTCTGTTGGGTCCTTGTCAGTCTGTCTGGTTCCTTTGCCTGTGTTCTTGCTATTGTCCTAATCTGTGTTCTGGGCCTTGCCCTAGTTCTATGTCTAGTCTCTGTTCCTGTTTGTGTTCCTTAGCCCATGTGTTTTGCACCTTGGCAACCATTAGGCCCTCCTGTCTGCGTAGCCGTGTGTCCTCCTGTTACAGAACCTGCCACATCTCCTGGTCCCTTCTCTTCTGTTTTGGTCCTGTGTCAGTGTAATGCTTGCATTGGTTGTAATGCCTGCTTCTATGTGTAACATCATGGGAAAGTCTAAATAAATCAGCCAAGATATTAGGAAGAAAATTGTGGACTTGCACAAGTATGGATCATCCTTGTGTGCAGTTTCCAGATACCTTAAGGTGGCTCATTCATCTGTACAAACAATTATATGCAAGTACAAATAAAACAGGAATGTCCAGCTATCATACCGCTCAGGAAAGAGACGGATTCTGTGTCTCAGCATGTGCATATCCACCCAACAACAAAAGCAAAACACCTTGTAAAGATGCTGACAGAAGTTAGTAAGAATGTGTCATTATCCACAGTGAAACAAGTACTGTATCAACATGGGCTGAAAGGTCACTCTGCCAGGAAAAAGCCATTACTCCAAAAGAAACATATAAAAGTCAGATTAATGTTTGCAAATGCCCATTAGGACAAAGACCTACATTTTTGGAGACATGTCCTGTGGTCTGACAAAATTAAAATTTAACTTTTTGGCCATAATGACCATCGTTAGGTTTGGAGGAAAAAGAGAGAAGCTTGGAAACCTAAGAACACCATCCCAACTGTGAAACACGGGAGTGACAGCATCATGTTGTGGGGTTATTTTGCTGCAGGAGGGACTGTTGCACTTCACAAAATAGATTTCATCATGAGGAAAAAAAAATTATGTGGCAATAGTGAAGCAACATCTCAAGACATCAGTCAAAAAGTTAAAACTTGGGTGGGAATGGGTCTTCCAAATGAACAATAGCCTGAAGCACACGGCAAAACTGGTTACAAAGTGGATAACCAATTCAATGTTTTGGAGTGGCCATCACAAAGCCCTGATTTCAATCCTATAGAAAATTTCTGGGCAAAGCTGAAAAGGCAGGTGCAAGCAACACGACCTACAAATATGGCTGTTCTGTCAGGATGAATGGGCCAAAATTCCTACAAACTATTGTGAGAAGTGTGTAGAAGGATATCCAAAATGTTTGACCCAATGTAAACTTTTGACTTTGCAGAAAGTAATAAAAATGCCTTGAAAAATTGACCCAATGTTAACCTTTGACTTTGCAGAAAGTAATAAAAATGTCTTTAAAAAGCTCTCTCTCATTATTCTGGCATTTGGCAAATATAAATAATTTTGGTAATCCTAATTGACCTAAAACTGGTAAGGTTTATTCTGATTTCACGTCAGCTAGTGAGAAAAACATGCATATGTGTCTTTTTATATAGCGAAATGTAAAACCTGTTTCAACCCGTATGTTACCAGAATAATTGATTAACATTATAATATAGGTTACAGGTATGTCCCTGTATACTAAGATATGCTCAGGTTTCTTCTTGTAAAAAGGACACTTATCTAAAAGTTGTGTTATGGACCCAACCTCTGACTATGCAGAACATGTACATGACTACTTTTAATCCCAGACAAACAGTGTATGGTAGTAGACAGCTCTCCAAGACATGGTGATTATTGCAGCTTTAAAATTTTTATGAATCCATCCAAGTCACAAGGACAATTAATACTGTAACCAACAGCAATAAGCAAAAGTGCAGTTCATAAATGTTTTGGGCCTATGCCCTATTTGGGGTTATAAAAATAAAGGGAATGTGTCCTAATTACCAAAACAAAATTGACTTACAAACGTCGGGAGGCAGATGCTTCAGAAGAATCACAGTGGCTAATTCCGACTGAAGACCATGCCTCCTGGCTGCCTTTGGTAACTGCTGAGCGGTACATTTCAAGCCAATTGGAAACATATAACTTCGCCTTTATCAAGCCTGAAGAAGGACCTTAGCCCAAAACCTTGCTGTATTGCACTTTTGCTTATTGACACATCAGTTATTGTTCTTGTGATATGGATGGGTTAATAAAAATGTTGAAATGGCAATGCTCGCCATTTCTTGGAGCGCTGACTACTTCCATACACCATTTGCCTAGCATTTGATGGTATCTAAGATGGTCCATCCTCCCTCATCCACCCCAGAAAAGTCTGCTGTATCCTCTTTGTTTTTTTAATCAAAACTTTCAATTTTTGGTTTGATGAGGGCGGGGACAAGTTGTCAGCATGCTTGTATTGTTTGATTTGTATTAGCTATAAGAAATATACTTCAGTTGGGAAAGTTTAGTTTAAAATTCATTTTCAGATGGGTTTGCCTGTGGCTGGACCTTTGGGATTTATTAGTGTGTGGACGCTTGGGTCCATCAGGGGATCCTCTTATACTCTGGTAAGCCAGTCTGTCACAGTTTCTCTATATGTATTGTAAGGGGGTGAGCTTGATGGTACAGCAAAGTCCCAGTGAAATAGAGACATAGACAGCCTTTTGGATCCAAACTCTGTTCTTTTAAATTAAATTTTTATCAGCAGAAAAATAATATTAAAACAAAACCCTAACAAAAAAATCCGCTTTCCGGGGATAACTACAAAGTAGCCCTTACTACTATCTTTTACTGTAACCCAAAGCTGGTTTGATCTGGTGTAGCCCCTCAGGTCCAAACTCCCGGGGCCCTTTTTGCAGGCACACTTAATCAGCCCAAATACTAACTTATATACCACTAAACCTGGCCGGAACACGGGGGAAAAGTCACCCCCCCAACACTTTGCCCCGGGAAAAGCCGTCCTAGACTAAGCGTATTCAGCACTAAACTAAATGATCAACTGTGCCAACTACTATGCACTGACACGAAAAAGCAACGACTCCTACCTCCCGGATTAGGGTTTTTCGGTGCTTTTTCGTCCTCACCTTACCAGTCAGGGCCTTACAGTACAGGGTGGACCATTTATATGGATACACCTTAATGAAATGGGAATGGTTGGTGATATCAACTTCCTGTTTGTGGCACATAAGTATATAGGAGGGGGAAAACTTTTCAAAGTGGTGTTGCCACAGCGGCCCTTATAATTGGCCCTTTTTATTAACTTTATTTTTTTCCAATGGAAGAGGGCCATGTAACACCTAAAATTTGGAATTTCACAAGAAAAACAATGTGTGCTTATTTTTCATAACTTTATTTTTAACAATATGGTATGGGTCCTCTGAACCACCACAACGTGGGGTAAGCCACGCCACGGGCGGAGTCTAAATAGGTCCAGTTTTCACCCGAGCCCGCAGGGAAAGCGGGATGGGCTTGCTGGGGGGGACTACTACCAGGGCGTACCCCCTTTCTGACTTGCTTGCGGGGCAGCCCAGGTTGCGCAGTACAGAATGTGAAGCATCGTATCGGGCGGCAGAAATCAGTGCACCGCAGTGGTTTTATCGGGGGCAGGCAGAAAGGGCAGGCGGGCGGCAATGGTTTTGTGGTCAAGGGGCGGAGGCAGAAGATACGGTACCATAAAAGACAAACACCAGGAAAAAGCATCCCCTTTAAGGCACAGGGCACTATCGATTCGCAAGGTCAACAAGGGGCAGACTTAATAGGGTCAGCGCCCGGTGAACCAATCACCGCGCACTGTCCCTTTAAATTTTTCCCCGTAGGCCGGGGGGGAAACGGGGGTGGCGAGGTTTAAGGGGCAACAGTGCGCCGGGATGTCCCAGCCCCGGGGACCGGGTGCGGGGCCGGCCCCCAGCTGGGGATGCTGCAGCGGTGCGGGTGTGCCCTTTTGGGAGGGCCGACCCGGGGGCGCAGGGGCACAGTAAAAAAATTTATTCTTTCATGAGTTATTTACAAGTTTATTACTACATATAAATTGTGTTCTTCAGCTGAAGAAAGAGGTATTCACCTCTGAAACGTCGCAGGTGCTCTGCACCTAGTGCAGCAGTTCTACTTCTCTACAAACGTACCTATATGGGACTTTGAATTCTTCCACGAATGGAATGAGTGTTGTTCTGCTACCCTTCATGGATGAAAAATGTGCAGTAAGCCTAATCAGGCAATGATATGTTTTATATTTTGTAAGAAGTAAAGTTTGAAAATGTTATACATAATTGGTTGCCTCAAGTTTTTTTGTCAAGTAAAGAGGGCAACACATCATCATGTAGCAATTTCAGATATCATTGGCATTGAGGTTTCCATTGATGAAGAATGGCCCCACTATCTTTGTACCCCATATACCACACCATACCATCAATTTTTGTGTCCCAACAGTTTTGGAGGGATCTATCCACTATGGGTTAGTGTCAGACCAATAGCGGTGGTTTTGTTTGTTAACTTCACCATTCACAAACAAGTTTGCCTCATCACTGAACATAATGTTCTGTATAAACTGAGGGTCCTGTTCCAATTTTTGTTTTGCCCACTCTGTAAATTCAGTGCACCGATCTGGTTCAACCTCGTTGAGATGCTGCAGCAGCTGGATTTTGTAAGGGTGCCATTTGTGAGCAGCTAATATCCACTGAAGGGATGTTCGACTGATGCTACTCTCCAGTGACATGCGGCGAGTACTACGCTGGGGGGCTTTTGGGCCTGAATGAATTTTTGGGGACAGCCACTTTTATTTTCTTCATTTGTGAAGTTTTTTTTGCCCTCCAATTTTGGCAAATCCAACATTTAAAAATGTTTTCCCCCGGAAATTTGGGGTTTGTCTTCATTAAAAACTGCTGCAATGACCGGGGTACTTGCATTCAATCCCCAATTTCAAATCTCTCCTCACGTTTTAATCTCCGCAAACATGTAAAGGGCGGGTAAAAAAAGAAAAAATTGAAAAATAACCTCCTAAAAGAAAAAAATTTTATGGTTAAAACAGGGCCCACAAAATTTTATTTTTCTGGTTTAAATTCTAAATACTTTTGATGTTTTAAACATGACCCTAAACCCTTTGGGAAAAAAAAAATTTTGGATCCAAAAGGGTTTGATTTAAAAAAATGGCTGCCATGGTCAATCCCCACCCTTGAAAATTTTTTCCCAAACCCCATAAATTTAATGTGCCAAAAAACGGGAAAAATTTTTGATATCCCCCAAACCTTCCCAAAATTATGTAGGTCCAAAATAAAGGGCCCACCCCCCTGAAAATTTTATACATAGGGTATTTTTTTTATAAGCATTGACTTCTTCTCTGTATGATTTTGTCAAATTAAGAACATATTTATGGGAATCTTTTTTTGGAATGTTTTTAAGGATTTTTCATTTCCTTACCCTTTGAGTTAAAAGATTGTTTTTTTACATAATATTAAGGATATAAAAAAAAAACCAAAATTAAAAATTTAAAAACAATGAAAAATTTCATTTATTGATGGTCTGTTTTATGCATGGCCTCCCCCCTTGAGGCTTGGGGGTTTATGTACATGACACTTTAGTAGATTAAAAAAAGGTTTCATTTAAAAGGGCCCTTATGTTGGGATTAAAAGAGACTGTAAAATAGTTATTTGGGGCAGTGATCCGATAAATGTTTATACTGATTTTCAAACTGAATGTTCCTGAAGAATCCTAATAAATGTTACTCTTTCACTATAAAATTTTAAATCAATTTTTTATAAAAATTCCTACTGAGACATTTTTTTTTTGGCTGAACATGTAATTAAGAATGGATTAATTCTCCGGTCAATGAGATAGGTTTTAATGGATTCTGTGTACAAACTTCTATACAATAACTTATTTACAAGTAACAATTCTGTTTTCTCATCTGGATATTTTATTGTTTCTTTGCAGTACAGAATATTTAAACACAGACATAACTTTCCACAAATAACTCATACAAAGCTATTTGGAGGGGAAAAGGGAAAAGGGAAAGGGGGGTAAGTAGGGAAATTTTTAAAATTTCATTTTCCCCCAAATAAAAAGTTACTAAAAAATTTGTAAAAGTGAAACAATACCTGGACAGGTATTATGCATGGTAACTGATTTTGCCTTTTTCCTTTGGATTTGCAGTACAAGCTGAAAAAATTTCAGAAAGGGAAAATGTTTTTAGGGCATAAATGGGCAAAACCTTTTTGAAACCCGGGGAATTTGCCAAAAAGGCAAACCAAAAAAAGAACCTTAGTTACCCCAAAGTGCCGTTTGTTTAAAGGCACAAGCAGAGAGGGGGACATGGAAAGCATTTCCGCACAAAAAAAAATAAAAAGGGATTAGTTTTTAGCCCATCCCTCTCCCCTTTTTTTTCCCATCATACATTGACCATATTGGGGGTAGAAGCAGTTACACAGGGTCTAGCACATAGTAATGAATAATACCAAAACACCCCACCACAAAATAAACCACCCAAAGTGACTGAAAAATTCCCGGGCCACCCCAAGGGATCTTAATCACAACCACAAAAGTGACTAAAAATTAACCCCACTTTATCACCCCCAACAAAGTGACGGAAAAAATTCCCGGCCCCCACCATTACTAATATAAACCATTAACCTTTGGGGAAAAACAAAAGGGCGATGTCCAGTCTCGGGGTAAAAAAAGGAGAGTTTTTTAAATTTCAAAAATAGCCCGGTTTGCAGAGGGTATATAAAAAAGGATGGCTGCAAGCCTCCGCGTTTCAGGAGAAATTTCCCACTCCCGTTCCCCGGGCATGCAGGAAAACACTCAAATGAACAGTTTAAATAGGGAACTGATGGGGCCCCATCCAAACGATACGCCCTTTTCCCTCTTCAATACATAAGGGGGAAAAACACTGTTGATATAAAAAAAATTTCAAAAAAATTTTTTAAATATTTTTGGTTTAACCCCAAAATTTTAAAACCCTATTCCCATCTAGGGTTACTGTTTTAAAAAAGAGGTAAAAAAGGGGTTGAAAAATTTGTTTAGGGGTTAGGGATATTTTGCTGGGTCTTAAGGGAGATTTAACCCCGCTGGAAATTCGGGTTTCAGCTCCAAATCCAGAAGGTTTCGAAAACTGCCCTTTTCCCGTTCCCAAACCCCTCCACTCTTTCGGGGCATTCTATTCTTTCTTCCAAAAAGGGGGAAGTTGGCTTACATCACCTGCATGTTCTTCGTGAAATGCTTTGCTCCCCCTGAATAGGAAACTGGGGGGCCCTTTATTGATGTTTTTTAAGATGTTTCCGCAAATTCTAGTTTTAAATTTTCTAGTGCTGCCCTATTTTTAAAATTTTAATCCATGTTGTACATTGAATCCCAATAGCCCGATGGGGTTCCGAGTCACAATTAAGGGAATTTCGTATATTTTTTTTCCTTTTTGATGTTTTTTTGCTATTATAAAAGGTATTTTTTTTTGTGTGCATTTTTGCACATTTTTCATCTGCGGCCTCCGAAAGGGGGGAAGAACCCTTTTTTTGCGAAAGCCAAATTTTTTTTTCTTTTGGCTTTTAAAAAACTCGGTGAGATTTCATTACCTTTTGGTGATTTTTCTTTTAGGTACACATCTGCCCCCTTTCCTCTAAAATTTTAGCCAAAAACTTTTTCCCCTGTCGGGGAGTATTTTGGGATGTTTTTGTAGAATATTTTTTTTTGGGAATATTTTTTTTTTTTTTTTCAAAGTAGTTTTATAGGGTGTAAAAAAAGACCTTTTACAAAAATATAATACTACTTTGAAAAAAAAAAAAAAAAATATTCTACAAAAACACAAAATACTCAGACAGGCAATTTATTGGCTTTAAAAATTTTGAGGGGAAGGGGGTCAATTTTGTACCTAAAAAAAAATATCACCCTAGGGAAAGAAATCTCAAAGATTTTTTAAAAGCCAAAAGAATTTAAAAAAAAAAAGGCTTTCGCAAAAAAAAAACCCTTCCCTTTCCCCGCGGGGGACGCAGATTAATATGTTTCAAATATGCACAAAAAAACAAAAACCTTCAAGAATACGAAGGAAAATCAAAAAGAAATACAATAACAGAAATTCATTAATTTTGGGGTCGGGCCACATCGCTATTGGGATTCCAAAGTACCAAAAATGTATAAAATTTTAAAATGGGTGCACACTAGAAAATTGGGAAAAATAGAATAGCGGGCATCTTAAAAAAATCAATAAAAAGGGGACAGTACCTATTAGGGGCCCGCAAAGCAATTTTACAGAAGAACATTTTGGTGATGAAGCAGTCAACCTTTTTTGGCATTTGGGAAAAATAGAAAAAACCCCGAAAAAAGGTGGAACTTTGGCCTGAAAAGGGCAGATTCGATTTAAAACCCTTCTGGGTTTGGAGCTTTCAAAACCCGAATACCCGCGGGGTTAAATCTCCGTAACGACCCACAAAATAATTTCCCTAACCCCTACAACACCTATAACCCCCCCTTTAAAAACCTCTTTTTCCCTAACGTAAAATAGTGTTTTTTAGGTTAAAAATGGTTAAGCAAAGATATTTAAAAAATTTTTAGAAGTTTTTTTTTATCAACAGTGTATACCCATTATTTAAAGAAAAGGAAAAAAAAGACATTTTCGTTTTGCATGACGATCATTCCCTTTTTTTAAACTTTTTCATTTGATGTTACCCCATGCCGTGAACAAGGGTTGGAATTGCTCCTGAAACGCGTAGGCTTCAAAGCCACGTCTTTTTATATTTCCCTCTTTCACGACTATATTTAAATAAAGAATCTCCATTTTTTTTCCTCGGGGACGGAAAACGCTTTTGTTTTTTTCCGTATTGGGTTCATTCCCCCCCCAAATGAGGACGAAATTTTCCGCCTAGTTAAAGGGGAAAGGCAATCAAAGGGATGAAACCCTTTTCACTTTCTGCAATTTAAGGTTTAGCTGACAACCTTACTAGTTTGCACCCTTACACTTTGCCCCACATATAAGAAAATTAAAATTTTACACATTTAGTGACTCACATGTGACGTTTCCCCCAAAAAGTTCGTTCCCCTTTCCCTTTTCTTCTCCATCCCCGGTTTTACACCTTCATGCTGATTTCTCCCGGGCCCAAACCTCATCCCGGCAGATTTTTGGAAAACAAATACCTTGAATCCCAAATTTTCCAGCAACTCCTTAAATTTAAAAGCTATATAATCCCCTAAGGTTAGGTAGGTGCCCAAGGGCCCCTCAATTTGGAGGTATATAAAAAATATGTCTTTTCAGGAAAAAAAGGTATATAAATATAGTTCCCCACAGTTATATAACCCGGTCCCAAGGAAATAGTAGATACTCCCCAAAGGAATATATTGACAGGGTCTCCCCACCAGGCAGTAAACAGACACGCTCCCCCACCTGGAAATATCCCCGAAGATACTCTCCCCCCCCCAGGCCGTATACAGACAGATTGCTATCCCCCCCACCCCAAATTTCAGGAAAAGATAGCTCCCCCCCACCGGTTGTAAAAAAGACAGATAGCGATCCCCACCTGCCAGTATACAGCAGAAAATTTCTCTCCCCACCAGGGAGCACAGGGCAGATAAACTCTCCCCCCCCCGGCCGTAAAAAGACAGATAAACTCTCCCCACCACGCAAATTTTACAAAAGATTTGCTCTACCCAAAAAGGCAGGGATACAACACTCCCCCACCAGGCAGTATACAGGGGCAATACTCTCCCCACCAAAGGGAGTATACAACCCGATAGCTTTTCCCCCCCACGCAGTAAAACAAAAGATAAGGGTCTCCCCCCCAGGGTTTTTATACAGGCCCGTTTGCGATCCCCCCCAGCCAGTTTTACAGGGAGATTGCTTCCCCCACCAGGGAGTAAAAACAGACAATAGCCTTTTTCCCCCCCCAGGCAGTATAAGACAGAAAGCTCTCCCCACCAGGCAAAATATTTCAGAAAAAAAATAGCGCTCCCCACCAAGGGAAATTTACAGACGATACTTTTCCCCAAAACCGGGAGTTACAGCAGATTTGCTCTCCCCACCAGGCAGTTTTAAAAAACAGATTGCTTCCCCCCCCATAAAAGTATACAGACAGATAGTCCTCCCCAAAAGGGGTAAAACAGGGCCCGCAAATCCCCACAAGATTAAAACAGCCCAGCTCTTCCCCAAAAAGCAAATATAAAGCCAGCTTTTTCCCCAAAAGCAGATACAGCCCCCAAATCCCCCAAAAAAAAGCAAAACGCCAGCCCCTTCCCCCCGCTGTTTACGGGCCCGCACTCTCCCAAACCCGTAAAAACAAACCAGGGACTCTCCCCACAGCTATACAAGCCCCGCACTTCCCCCCAGCAATATAGCCCGTTTTCCCCTTTCCCCCAGCAGTATACAGCCCCCACCTCCCAAACAGCAGTTTAAAAGCCAGCCCTCTCTCCACAGCCCTTTTACAACCAGCACTCTCCCCAAGAGTATATAGCCCAGCCCCCGGTTTCCCCCCAGCCCAAAAAATACACCAGCACTCTCCCCCAGGGAATATCCCAAACCAGCACTCTCCCCACAGCAATATACAGTCAGCACTATCCCCACCATGCCAGTATATAGACAGCACAAATAAAATAATAACACTATTATACTCACCTTACCTCTGTCCCAGCCGCGCGCTCCTCTTCTCTCCATCCCAGCTCCTCGGGCACACAGCTATGACGGGCTGTGTGCCCACGGACAGGCAGCGGCACAATGATGTAACTGTATCGCGTCGCTGCCCAGCTGAGCGCATGGGGCCGCCACGGACCCTCAGCACTGAGGGTCTGGTGGGTCCCGACTCTCGCTATGTTAGGCCTGGGGCCTACCGGAGGCCCCAGGTCCGACAATGTGACACGTACCTTGGTACGTGTGCCAGCAGAGATGGCCCTGCGTGCCACTTCCGGCACGCGTGCTATAGGTTCACCACTGCTGCTCTAGGGAAACATAAATTCTTAAAAATGAAACAAACTCTACAAAATGAAATGTTTGCTGAGTGCTCTCTGCATATCATTACTAAGATTTGTTGTCAGTAGCTTGACCTCTGTAGGACTGACTTTGAGTAGAGCACGTAATGACATTTATAGAATAACCATTTTTCTCATCCTACATCCTAAGATTTAACTTATAATGTTAATTTAATTATCATTATGTTATTCATGAATCTCTTATTATTAGTTGTGTGGCAAAACTTTATTTTAGGATAATACACACAGTTTTCCTCTTCATGACTTGCATAATATGACAAAAAAGAGATGATATTCCAGTCACACAATCTCATCAGTTAAAAAAAAGACAACATTTCTGTTCTTTTGTGAAAACAATAATTATCTGATATTGTTACCATATGCCGTTATATGGATATTTAATACCATTAATGAAATTTAATTAACATCTAATTAAATGGAATGACTGTGACAGGAGGGAAATAAAATATAATTATGATTCAAAGGCTTAAAATAATATTTTTTAAAATGGCTTCTTGTGCTACTAATTTTCAAGGTATTTGATGGATTATGTATCTAGGAATAATTTTCAATAAATTCACTGAAATGCATTATTCGGGGAGCTTTTTTATATCAAGTATTTAGAGATAAAATATTGTTGTACAATTAAATGTACTAACTTTTTAAAATACTGCATATGTCTATTCTTTTTCACTTTATTATTACATATATATTATTGATAGCATATTATTAACATGTATGTGAAAGAAGTTAACATAAAAATATCCTCGTTTCAGACTAGCACCTGTCCTGCTTGTTCCAGGTTCAGAAATCCCTGGAGATCAGGAGAGGTGTAGTGTTAGGGTATGTTCACACAACGTAATCCCGGCATATAACAGGGCATGCTGTGTGCACCACTATAATGCTCTGTGACGGGGCCCATACATTTTCGTAATCCATGAGAGCTATGATTTTACTCTAATTGTGGAGAGTATTTCGGGCATGTTGAAGCACAATTTTTCTTATTTAATATAAATCCTATAAATCCTTTACAGACATATGAGGCGGAGTTGTGTTGGTCCATTAAAGTGTTGCAGGTCATGGTTAAATTCAACCTGAATATCAGCAAGTACTACTGTGTGCTAAGAAAAGAAAGTAGAAGCAACACTACAGTAAAACCAAAAGTCTTGCTGTTTATTCACCCATGCCAAGGTTTGCTATATTCAGAGCCATTTTAAAGTATGCACACAATATGCGTTTAGTGGAATTTTGCTGTGCTGCTCCCATTCGGATTTACTGCTGTGTACTGCTAGAAAAATCTGCCACTATTGTGCTTAACTGTACTCTAGGAGGCAGGAATAGGGACAAAGTAAATAAAAATAATCATGTCAGGAATAAGGATTCAAAGGGACAGACAAATCTATTATACATAGATTCACAGGTAATATTAAAGGGGTTTTATCATTTGAAGCTTTCGCACACTTGAGCTGATTTTTTTTTCAGTTTCAAATCCAGGGGCAAGTCTCTCCTCTCAGTAGGTGTGTATCTCCTCCCAGAAGGCAAATCTCCCTCCACGGAAAAGTTGTGACATCATCATTCTGTGTGAAGCAGAGGAAGGGACAGGATGTCAGCTCTGCAGACCTCCTGAAGTGTTCTCATGGCTGTAGAGTTCTCATGCTTCTGGCTGCACAAGCTCCTTGTAACCAGGGCCCTTGTATTGCTGTAATGGTGTAATCAGTTATACACACAGCCTGAACTGATGAAACAGATGTGAAGAATCCACACTGCCCTCCCCCCTCCTCTCCTTCTGTTATCAGGCAGGAGGTAGTGCAGACAGTATAATGCAGTGTTATATGGGTGGGTAGCACACGGTAGAAGACTGAGTCATTTTGTTAGATATTTACTCTAGAAGTAAGATAGTCAGTAATTGACAAGATAGTTCATCTTATAGCTGGGAGATAAGTACAGGGCAAGTAGCCCTCTCTGACAGTTAGTTTCACTTTTGATTTACACAGCTCAGAGGGGAGTAAGCACAGAGGACAGGCAGCCAATCACAGCAAAGAGGGCGTTTCCTGTCAGGGGGGGCATGTCCAAACAGGCTGAATGACATATCAGTCAGCCAATCACAGAAAAGGGGCGTGTCCCGTCCAGCTGCAGCAGAAATAGCCATAGATGCACAGTTTAGCTCATATCTGGTATACTAAGTGACTTGGATAATGCAAACCAATTGCAAAAGTGATTATTTTTACTGTCCACATCATTTGAGATATGATCTTTGTAGCGAGAAAACCCCTTTAAGGCTGTTCTGTTCATGGGCAATTGGTAATTTTCATCATTGCAATCAAACCATTGCAAATTCAACTTACTATATCATTTAGTTGTTGGTTTGGATTTACTTACAGTTGTGTTAAGGGACCATTGGTAATTTGTCATCTTTGAAGTACAACCATTGAAAAACTGAGATTTATTTCTGTCCCTGTGAACACTTACGTACCCTAATGTGTACATAATCTTTAAACATATGTATATATATATTATCTGTTTTGTCCAGATTCCTGCCTCCTAGCACACAGAGCTGAGAACAGTTGACTTTGGTCAACAGTATAAAGCTGGCACACATAGGTGTGAGCGGTCTACCCAGTATTCACAGGTAATATTAAAGGGGTTTTATCATTTGAAGCTTTCGTATAAAAGAGGATGCAGAAACATAGGCACCTTTTCACAGTGCTCAATGTAACATAGAGTTTACTCAGGAGGAAGAGCATAAAGAGAAGAAGTATCTGGTAGATGGCAAGTTTCTTGACCCAACATGGTGTGAAGGCAGACAGCCTAGCAGGGGTGAAAGAAGAGAAGGAGATTGCAAAGCAGCACCATCCTGGGACAGGAAGCAGGGAGTCCAAAACCTATATTTACTCTATCATTTTCTATGGCTATGCCATGATATGTGTTGGGGGACTGTTTTTTTAATGGTATTTCAATCGCTACCTGAGACATCTATCATGAATGCTAAGTCTTGCAGGCATCAGTCAAGCTCCATCCAGGGAATAAAGCTTATCCCATGGATGCAAACCTTCTGATACCTGCAGGAACTTCTTTATTTCACAAGTGCTCAGTTAATGAGTCAGCAGTGACACAGTTTTACTAAATACGCATAATAAAAAAAAACAAAGACAACATTTCTTTAATTTTTTGGGGAACAGGCTGTGGGGTGATGGGCAGCAAAGCACTTCCTCGGCAGCTAGTGTGAGTGATTCCAGTGATACGGGTGGATCTCTCATCTTGTTTCTTCAGTCTCCAGCTCATGATCCCTTGTACTAGACATTACTGTACTTTGTTCATGTGGCCCAAGCCTTTTATGTGGATGCCTTTCCCCTCATACACATTTGCTCACATGTTGATTTGAATATTGCTTTGGCACGTTGGGACTTTCTTTTCGTATTTGGTAATAAATTAAATTGATCCTTGGTGCCAACCAGTCAAGTTGATTCTTGGGGACCATTCCACAGATGCTGTAGATGACTGAACATAACTCTTGCTTTCTACCTCACTTTCTCTGCTTTTCACCCTGAAAAACAGCTCCAAGCCTGCCATGCTTAGTAGTCCATCATTCCCAAGGGCCCACCATGGGTTTCTCCTACTTCCCTGTGGACTAGTCTGAGCCTTATTGTGCATTTATTCTGTCTCAAGTTGCATGGTTCTCCTTGCATTGGATTCAGTGCATTGAAGAGTTTTGTCACTTCCTTTTGCCTTCAGCATATTAGGACACCTCCCTGTTTGGTTGTCTGGAGCGTGAGCCACTAACTCCGTTGGGGAATCTTGTACTTTTGCATTTCTAGGAGATGGAGCTTGCTATTTATCTTTATATACAATATAGTAGTTGCTTTTATGCCCTTTTTAATATTTGATTAAATTCTGTGTTATGATTAACATAAAGGTATTTTTGTATTATTTTTAGTGTAATGTGCATCTCCTATATTGTGTGTTCTTTTTTAAGTTATTTCACATAAAAATCACCATAGCACATTTTTGGGCAATTGCTCTTTTTAGGCTACACAAAACACCAACAAAATCAAAGGGTTCACATTACCCAAAATGATCAGGTGAGAAACCAATAAGTAACAAAAAATCACAAGAAAATTACATCATGTGACCTCAAATATTCAGGTAAGTAAAACCTAAGTTACATGCATAAAATATTAATACTAGTGTGGTTAACGGATTCTGCATCGGGGAATGAAGCATCTAAGTTATAAGGAAAAGTTAAAAGAATCTTATTTAGTCTTGAGAAAAGACTATATAAGTATATAAATGGCCCCTACAAAAAGTATGGTGAAAAGCTATTTCATGTAAAACCCCCTAACAAGACAAAAGGGGTGCCCCCTCCATCTGCAGAAAAAAAGATTCAATATCCAGAAGAGCAAGGCCTTCTTTATCATGAGAACTGTGAATCTGTGGAATAGCTGCCCCAGCAGCTTGTGCAAGTAGGAATAAGTAAGGGCTTCAAAAAAAGTTTTAGCAAACTACTTCCAACTAAATAATATCAATAATTATGTAGCCTTATAAAACATCTAGATCCAGTGTGATGACAATTTGGGGATAGGGAATGGAATATTAATTTCGGGCAGATGGGTTCTTGCCTTACGGGTTCCAAAGTCTTCATCAGTCAGGGAAAAAGTCCCTCTATCCCTCCCTTCATTCCCTTTTTTCCCATCCTTGATTGAACTTAATAGACATATGTCTTTTTTCAGCCATACTAACTATGTAATTACAGCATCTCACAAAAATGAATACACTCCTCACATTTTTGTAAATATTGTATTATATATTTTCATGGGACAACACTGAAGATATTACACTATGATACTCTGTAAAGTAGTCAGTGTGCAGCTTGTATAACAGTGTAAATTTGTTGTGCCCTCAAAACAACTCAACACACAGCTATCAATGTCTAAGCCGCTGGCAACAAAATTGAATACACCCCTAAGGCCATGTTCACACGGCTTAAAATGGGACATATTTCAGTCCGTAATTACACGCCATAGTGCGCGAATTACGGCTGGAATACGTCCCAGTCATTATGGTAATCCACAGTTCTCATAGAGAACTTTGGATTACATCTCCTCTCCCTGCTCGGCGAATCCACCGCGGGGGGAGATAAGTGACATGTCATTTTCTAGCGGCGTATACGCGCCACTAGTAATGATAGTCTATGGGCTGGCGAGGTGCCGCCCCCCCCGCTCCCGCCCCCGTCCACACGCGTAATTGCGGGGCATAATTACGCCCCCAAATAAGCCGTGTGAACATAACCTAAGTGAAAATGGACAAAAATTGTACCCAAAGTGTCAATGGTTTGTGTGGCCATCATTATTTTCTCTCTCTTAACGTTTGAGGATGCTCCACAGATGATCAATAGAGTTTAGGTCTGTAGACATGGTTGGCCAGTCCAGCACACTTACCCTCATTTTCTTCAGCAAGTGGTAGTCTTGGAGGTGGGTTTGGGGTCATTGTCATGTTGGAATAAAAATGTAAGTGACGTATTCACTTTTGTGAGATACTGTATGCAGCAATTCTGATATGCCTCTAGCTGATTAACACTAACAGTGTTATAAGTAGGCAAGGGATGAAAGGACAGCACATTACTGGTATGTAATATTTAGGGCAATAATGCTATACTTTTTAGGGTTCCCTCATCTCACAAAACAGATCAACCCCCAACTTTCCCATAATTATTAATACCTTACATAATTTGATGATATTAATATCATTTTATACGGTATTGATGAGAATGTATTTATACATATATGCACATTACTAAGCTGTTAATAACCTGTATATAGTAACATAGTTACATAGTTAGTACGGTTGAAAGAAGACACGTGTCCATCAAGTTCAACCGAGGGTGGGGAAAATGTGGGTGATGGGAGATTATATGAAGTCATTTTCTCCTAGTTTGTTTTTTATTCAATGGCATTTAGATTTTCCACTTGTACATTTCTGACTAATGTGTACCTTTTTGTTTTGTTGCCACCTACCACTGTGCTCTAGTAGCCCTGGCCAGGATGTTGGAGTTACTCACTGCTGTGTCTCATCTTTCTTACTAACAAACTTTAACAATATAGAGCTTTGCAACCTAGTGTCCTGGTGTTGAAACCATTCCATCACCAATGACCCTCTAATAGACTCAGGAATAAATCAGTCTCTGCACTAGAACTTCCCATATCCTGAATAAAACCCTGTTAAGTAATAATATTTGAAGGAGGGTAGCACACAGTTCCAATTGTATTGCACAGTTTGTACTTACTTCATGTCACTGTCACACACACAATACATAGCATATTTGATCATGCCTCTCATTGTTACCTTAAACATGTTAACATACACCATTCACACACGCTGGACCATAAAAGTACAAAGTAGAAGCAACTAAGTACACGATAAAGAAAAGGCTTCACTTTTTAGTCAGAGACAAGTGTAAAAAACCACTACAAGCAGCAATATAACCAAATATAGCAAATGCAGAGAATGAATATTGTTCAAATACCAGATTGACACAGACAGTATGCACAGTATTATCATTCTAAAGCCTGTACAAGAAAATACAGTGCTGATAAGACATGGCCACAGACTAAACCTACTAGAGTTAAAGAGCATCCATCACCTCTCCTGAACTGAACTGTTTAAGTAAATACTTGTAATTCAACCATTCTAAAGTATCTCTTATAAACACTTTTCTTTGTGCTGTTCTTCTGTAATTCCTTCTATGAATGTATGAGTAAATAGACAACTGGGCGTTGCCATTTTCTTTATCAAAATCACTAACCAATCTTACAGAGTCCAGTCACCACTGATAATATCAGATGATAGAGAAACATCCTGCTGACAAGGAAAATGGTAAGAGTGCTTTCACATAGAGCAATTTTAGGTGCTTTTTTATGTGTTTTTGCTGTGCCTTTATGCACAAAAAACACATGCAAAAACGCATCAAAAACACATTAAAAAATGCATAAAAAATGAAGCTGCATTTTTGATGCATTTTTGGATGCATTTTTGGTGCAGAAATGCACAGCAATTAAGGCTGTACATTTCTGCACAAAAAGCGCATAAAAAAAAACATATAAAAAACACACAAAAAAATGCTCCGTGTGAAAGAGTAAGGGTATGTAGGGATAACTATACTTGTGTTAGAGCGTGTGACACATTGGGTTACTATGGGAGACCAGGAAATGGGTGGCCTGGTTATAGCAGTAGGTAAAGGGTTAACAGTTCAAAGTTAGTGGCAGATAGGTTTAGCCTGTGTTTTGGGGTGCAGAGAGTCAACAGTAGCTGTACAGCCAATTAGAGAGCTCAGGGTATGGATCTGGGCTGGAGAAGCAGTGGGGCTAGCTGCTGCTGCGGGGGATCAGTGCTGCAGAGTGAGACAAGCAGTTGGTGTGTGCAGACAGAGTGAGGAGTGAGCCCCTCAGGAAGGAATCTGAGTGGCATGAGGGGTGGATGGTTCCTGTGGTTGTCATTCAAGGAGAGGCCTGCAAGGCCAAGAAGATGTACTTAGCTAGAGTTTAAAGCATAGAAAATCAGGGTTGAGGCCAGGGAAGGTTCTTTACCTCTACGAGACCACAGGAGATCATTGGACAGAAAAGAAAGAGCCGTTAGGCAGCTATACTAAACCAGCAGGTACCCTGGAGTGACTAAGCTTTCTGAATGACGTCGGAAAACTCAGGCAGTACAGGGAGATAGGTTAAAGGGGGCCTCTTCGTGACTGTGCGATCGCTGGTGTGGCTGGAAGCCGACGTGCTGACCTCCCAAGTGGATTGCAAGCTAAACTGCTGGAGAACCAAGTAAATGCCTCAAAGACTCGGAAAACCGTTGTGTTGTGTCCAGTTATTCCATCGCTGGTGCACTACAGAGTCCCACTCCGCACCTCTTCCCGCAATACAAAAAGAACCTAGGGATACCAGGGGACCCTGGGGGTGATGGTGATTGCTTCTGGCAATGGGCGGATGCAGTCGGAGCGCCGCCATAGCCACTCCATACCCCTTTTCCCCCAGTAGCATCCTCTTTCGAAAGCACTCTAATACTCAGTGGTTAATTAGATATTTTTAGCATCACTGATTAAAGTTGACTATCGTGTGACAGTCCACAATGTTTCTATGTATCGCTTTGTACTGAGTTACTGTAGCTCTGTACTTAAAATGAATTACTTGCATTTCAAAATGTCTCCATGGAGGCCAGGCCTTATTTACACACATTTAGTAGAATAACATCAGAGTTCTCAGTTAAAATACTTCAGAATTATTCTGTCACGAGAGATTCATGGATTTAATATAACAGACTTGTAAAAAGAGCTGACAGATCTTCCTTAAATATGGTGACTCACAGGTGACATCTGTGATTGTTTACCTCCTTTATTTTTCTTTCCCATCTCGCCCAGAACGTTGCAGTGACTTGTGACAGATATGTTTGCTGCCAAGACATCTTTTGCCCCTTCATTTTACACCGATCTCTAGCCTGTACACCAACAATATACACTGTATTTAATAATAATGTAGATGATGTGATTAACTCCATTACCGCCAAAGCCAGTTTTGGCCTCTCTGACAGAGCCCCGTTTTTTAAATCTGGCATGTATAACTTTATGTGAGAATAACTTTTTGAAACTTTTACCTACCCATGTGATTCAGAGATTGTTTTCTCATGATACATTGTGCTTTAAGATTGTAAGAAAGTTTGGTCCAAAAAGTCCTTGTTTATTTGTGAAAAATATCAAAGTATAGTGAAAAATGTGAAAAATTTACCATTTTCAAACTTCAAAAATGTCTGCGTGTAAGACAGTTATTCCACTCAAAATAGTTTATATAACTAGCATCTACCATATGTCTACTGTAGGTTAGCATCATTTTTATAAATGTCTTTTTTTTATACGACATTTGGGGGCTTAGAAATTTTGTAGTATTTTTCATGAATATTTGCAATATACCTTTTTTTAGGGACCAGTCCAGTTCTAACGTGATTTTGATTGGCTTGTATGTTAGCTATCCCCATAAATGACCTCATCTAAGAAACTACAACCATTTAAGTATTCAAAACTGCATTTAGGAAGTTTATTAACCCATTAAGTGTTTCACAGGAATTAAAGCAAAAAAGTGGATGTGAAATTTCAAAATTTCACCTTTTTTTTGCACATTTTCAATATGTATCCATTATTTACCAGAGCACAGTAGATGTGACCAGTGAAATGCAGCTTAATATTGATTCCCCAGATTTTGCCGTTTCCAGAGATATCCCATATGTGGCCCTAGTGCTCTATTTGGCTCAACTACAAGCCGCAGAATAGGAGGAGCACCTACTGGACTCTGGGGTCTCATTTTCATTACAATTTTATTTAGGCGCCATTTTTGCGGACACCCTTAGGTGCTAAAACTTAATAAACTCCCCTAAAGGACACCATATTGGAAACTACACCCCTTAATGAATATATCTAGGGGTGCAGTGAGTATATTGACTCCACAGGTGTTTCACAAACATTTTTTAACATTTGGCTGTGAAAATGAAAATTTCTTTTTCCAACAATCTGCATTTTTAGCTGAAAATGTTTAATTTTTTACAATCCTGGAAAAAAAGCACCCCAAATTTTGTTAACAATTTCTTCCAAGTTTGGCAATACCCTACTTGTAGGTGTAAACTGCTGTTTGAACGCATGGCAGTACGTATAAGGAAGGGAGTGTTATTTGGCTTTTGGAACGCAGATTTTGGTGGGGCCATGTCGAATTTACAAAGCCCCCTAAAGTAACTGAACAGGTGAAACCTTCCAGAAGTTACCCCATTTCGGATTCAATACACCTAAGGGATCTCATCTAGGGGGTAATGTGCGTTTTGAGTGTACAGGTGTTGCACAGTGTTTTTTAGCACTGGGCCGTGAAAATGGGGGAAAAAATGCAGTTTCGTCATTGTTTTTTGGGCTTCATTTTTACAGTGTTCACTATACAGGATGAATGAAAGGATAACTTTACTATGGGGGTCGGTACAATTGCAATGATATAAATTTTATATAGTTTTTTATGTTTTTTTTACTTTTACACAATAGAAATGTCTATAAAAAATTGTGTTTCTATGTTGTCCTGTTCTGACAACCATAACTTGTTCATTTTTCTCTATACGGAGCTGATTATGGGCTTGTTTTTTGCGGGATGAGTTGATGTTTTCAATAGTACCCTTTGGGGGGGCATATGACGCTTTGATCACTTTTTATTAAGGTTTTTGTGAGGCATTTTGAACAAAATACAGCATCCCTGGTAGTGTTTTTTATTTTTATTTTTTACAACGGTCACCGTGTAGTATAAATGAGGTGCTAGCTTTTCTCAGCATGTCAATACGATTATAGCGATAAGAAATTTGTATTTTTTTATGTTTTACTTCTTTTACACAAAAAAAACACTTTTATTCAGAAAAGAAAACACGTTTTTGCATCACCATAGTCTGAGAGCCATAACTTTTTTATTTTTCTGTGTACGGAGCTGTGTAGGGGCTTGTTTTTTGCGGGATGAGTTGATGTTTTTATTGGTATCACTTTTTGATCAGTTTTAAATCTGTTTTTTTGGAAGGCAGGATGAAGAAAATACTGCAATCCTAGTAGTGTTTTTATTTTTATTTTTAACAGCACTCAACGTGCAGTATCCATGACAAGTTAGTTTTATTCTGTTGACTGATACAATTATGGTGATCCCCAATTTATCTAGTTTTTTTTATGTTGCCGCACTTTAAAAAAAAGTGTTTTTATTGTGTAAAACAATATTTATGCATCTCTATCTTCTGACAGCCATAACTTTTTTATTTTTCCATATACAGAGAAAGACTTTTTTGCGGGATGAACTGACGTTTTAATTGGTACAACTTTGGTGTTTATATGAGTTTTTAATCGCATTTTATTCCATTTTATGTGCTGTGGGATGAACAAAAATCCTGTTTTTTTTGTTTTGTTTTAACAGCGTTCACAGTACGGGTTAATTAACATGACATGTTTATAGCGCAGGTCGTTACACAGGCAGCAATACCAAATATGGGTACTTTATTTATTTCTGATCTCTTTTTGGGCAATTGGCATTTGTAAAGGGGAAAAGGGCAGTGTACATGCTTTTATTTTATTTTTCATGTTTGTGTTTAACTTTTTTGACTTTTTTAAAACTTTTTAACACTTTTTTCCCTTTTCCCCAGAGGGCATTTGTAACAGCAATCTTCAGATTGCTGTTACATGGCAGGCCAGTACACAGGATTGCTGCTGTGTACTGGTTGCCATGGTGCCAATCACCATGCCCACAATGCAAAGGGGATAAACACCCACGGACGGAGCTCACTCCGGCCGTGGGTGATGCGGCATGAGGCCAGCTGTAATATACCACTGGTCCCCTGTCGTGCTCGTGTGGGGCTCGCTTGTAAACCCGCACGATCGCCTGGACGTATGCATAAGTCAATTTGCGGGAGTGCACTTCCTGCTAGGACGTATGCATACATCCAATGTCGGGAAGGGGTTAATAGCACTATTTCTGTTTGCAGAGGGCACCAAGCTATATAGCTATATAGAATAGTGCAATCTGTGGAAGAGGTTTATAGATTGCAAAAGGATTTGGGCACAATGAGTATTTGGACATCAACTTGGAAAATGAAGTTAATTGAGGATAAGTCTTAATTTATACTTCCTGGAACTGCTTGTGTCATATGTCCTAGGGGTAGAAAAACTGGGGTAGTCACCTGTAGAGAAGGATCTGGATGTACTTGTAGATCATAGACTCCATAATAGCATGTAAAGTCAATCAGCTGCCTCTAAGGCCAACAGGATATTGGCATATATTTGAAAACCTGATACATTATACACCTGAAAAAAGAATTAATTATGTGTATAAAAAGTTAATGGTAAATCACATGGATAATCTAGGAAATAAAAAAGAAGCTAGGCGTTAAACTAAAAAACACCTAAACTATGTATGTTCCTGAAGGCTAAAAATCCATTGGCACTTACAGTGCAGTTCATACAGAAATTAGTAACAATGTTATTTTAATTAAATGTAGGTACCAAATATTCATCTTCACAGCTTTATGTACCAAAAATATTTTTTTTTAATTAGTAGGTTTATTCGCATATTAGTTGCAGCTGTGGACAGAATTCTTGTATTAATATTTCCAGTTTCCAAGACTTTTACAGGATCCAGGTTACCAGCAACATGTTGCATTCACCTGTATCTTGTACACAGCTATTGCTCTATATATCATACCTAGGCTAAATGCAGCTGTGAATGTAAAAACCAAGGCCATACAGTAGTGATTTAAGTGAGCTGGCCCGTCACTTGCTTGTTTTACAGTGCCAGTGGTGATTGAGCACATGAAATGCAATTCCTTGCTTAGTCGCACTGAGCTGCTTACACTCTTCCCATATTAAACAGCTGCCCCTTTTGAATGTTCATTTCTACCTCCTGTATCAATTGTCTGCAATCAACAGCTTCAAGTAAAGCTGTGTGCCAATTATGGATTAATTTTCAGTTGTGATCTGCATGTACATAAAATAAAAAATAAATAAAAAGATGCTTTTTAGTTAAAAACAACTATTATGTATACTACTACTACTACTACTACTAATACTACTAGTAGTAATAATAATAATATAGAATAGCAATCAATATGCTTTGTTTCTTTGAAAAATATTGCTGATCTTTTATATTACAAAGATTAGGATTATTTAAAGCATTACATTCAGTTTCATGTAATATGGCTTCAATGGTCCAGATTGAGGGTGTGTCCACACGGCAGTATGTAAGAATCCGGCTGGTATTTTGACATTGTTTCGGTGGTTTTGGGGTACATGTTTATGTTCTGCCCGAAAACCGGGCGGAAGAATGTACATGTTCTAAGTTTTTTTGAACGCAGGCGGTGTAAAAAACGTCCAGCAGAAAATCCATTCAGTGGGGACCGCTTAATGGATTTTCTATTAAAGACTATCAGGATGGTTGACAGTCGGTTTACAGACGGATTTCTGTAAATCCGACTGAAAATCCTGTTGTGGGGACAAGCCCTTATAGTTGAGTATTGTAAACAAGATTGACCGACTTAATACATTAGTACCATGTCACTTTTTATTAGTATGTCTCAGCTCAGTAGTAAATCTGCAAGACCCATATTAGGTCTACTGAGCTGAACAGTGGTATATGATGATTAAAAGTGTAAAGGGGCCTTCCATATATGCTAAGCTGTGCTCAAAACACCCATAAAGGTGAAAAGTGCCCTTCATGCACGGCCAGCCTTATGTTTCATGTGGCCGACACAAACTCACGCCTGGAAAGGAAAAAGATAGATAGAAATAGCCCTTTAATTCACACTATGTTCTTCTATGCAGTCAGCAGTATAGAAATGAAAGATATCCATAGCTAGTATAGCACCCAAAGATGTCCATGATTCAAATGGATGCAAAAAGTAAGACCTTTTGTCATACATCTCATCTAGTGGATCTGTCTGAATAATGTATTTAAATGTATTAACCTCTTAAGGACCATTCCTTGTATATATATGGTATTTTGTATTTATGGTGTAAATTTAAGCTGGCTGTCTGATTGATATCAGCTGCCTGAAGACCCTGAAGAAATGACAAAAGCAGATTTTATCACCTCTGTCTTCAGTTTTCCCCTTCACAGTGCCCAGTAAGCACAGTGTGTGAAATAGGAACGGCTGCGGCACCACTGCCCTTGTTAATATTAATGGCTACAACTAACCATAAAAATATTTCTAGAGGTGCTATTGACATGAAATTCTTACCATATGTCACTTACAACCTATCCAATCTGCACAGGCAAAGAAATCAAAGCACAGATGTCCATACATTTAGTTATTTGTAAAAATAAGGAATGACACAAGGAAAAAAGTATTGAATACATGAAGAAAGGGAGGAGCAAAAAGCCATGGAAATTCACGACACCAGCTGAAATCTATTAGTAATTAGAGAGCAATCCTGCCACTTAGTGAAAAATAATGTCAGCTGGTTCAACTGATGGCCTCTAAAATGTTGTCTCATTACCAAGGTGCCACACAAGAAACATCTCATGATGGGTAAAGCCAGTGAGCTTTTGTTACAGGTATCCCTGCTCTTCACACTGTGGGGCGCGGGTGCACCCATGTCTCTCTTCCTGCCAGGTAGCACCATGTTCCACGCATTGGGCTGTGGGCACACTCGCAACTGTAAGTCCTGGCTTTCGTACTCACCTCTCCTTGCTCCCTGCTGCTCTCCTGCTGGCCAGCGTGTGTGTCCTCACTCTATAAATCACGTGTACGCTGCTTCTGTAAAATTTAAAGGGTCAGCGCGCTGGACCCTTTTTAGTCCTACTGCTTTCCCTTTTCCCTTGCCGGATCTGTGTGCCCTTATTGCCTTTGAGAAAGCATTTCTTGTGTGTCTGCCTCTACCTTATTCCTGATCTCCTACCTCATTCCTTGACTACACTTTGCCTGCCGCCTGCCCTGACCTTCCTGCCTGTCCACAGCTACGAGCCTGTGTTACAATTCTGTACTTCGCTACACCTCAGCTACCACCGCAAGCAAGTCACGTCAAGGGTAGCGACCTGGGGGGCTCTTGCCACATAAAGCCCAACATGCCGTGCGATGGACTCTGGTGAAAACTATGGGCCCCTGAGACTCCGCTCACTGATGTACATGTAGCTTACAACACAGCTTGCTGGTTGAAAAGCCTGAGATGCAAAACTTTTGAAATGATCAGGAAAGAGTGTAATATTGTATAATGAACAAACACAGAAAGCATTAACCCTTTCAGGACTGGCCTATTTTAATCAAGAAAGGGCTTTTTCAAATATTTCATTTTTTTTCTTCTGGCCACCTCCACCCAGTTCATTAGTTAATGTTGATCTTAGTCCCAGCACTCAATATGCTAATGAACCTCTAGACTTTCACTTGTGATTGGTTCAAGCAGTAATGAACCCCCCTAAGAGTCTATGTAAAAAGTTTAAAGTATGTACTGTCCACTGACCAAAGGGGTGTGAACTTGAGTACTCTCCAGACTTAGAACTGAGTGGTGGAGACAGCCCACTTGACAATATAGGAGTTCATTAGCATATTGGGTGCCAGAACAAATTATGCCAATAACTAATGAATGGGGATGACTTGTCTGCAGAAAACACGCTCTCATATGGCTATATGAAATGAAAAATTAAAATGTTAGGCTCTTGAAATATAACAATAAAAATTAAAAACATTGCTTTGCCTGTACTAGGTCGGTCGCTAAGGGGTAAATGTGTTATAAACAAAGGAAGGCTGCATTTTTTTATTGAGGTTATTTTTTTTTCCAGTTTAATTTGATAAAATTGCAATGTCAAAAATCTATAAAATAAGATGGTAACTTCCAGCCAGAGTGTCCTAGATCTTGTCAGAAGTTCACTAGAAGATACCAGCATAAATAATTACTGGTTTTACAGTAAACTTAGTCTAAAAACTCTGGGAGAATAATGAAATGTTTAACTTTGTTACAAATCGTCTTTAAGGTAGAAAAGGGAGTAGGGATTCCCTAGGAGTGCAGACATTTTTAGCAGTTAGCCCACTGTAATCAAATTGGGAATCACTATGGTCAAGTATTACTACCATACAAACTTTACAGTTTATCCTCAGGACTTACAATTTCTGGTTTTAATTAGTTAACAGATCGAGTGAATGGACAGCGAAACAGATAAAATGCTAGAAGCAGTCTGTGTATATAGTTTGCATTGCCTGGGGCCACTCTTGATAGTTTGTGCTAAAAAGGCCAGAGTTTACTTCATCCCATTCTATATTGAAAAATAAATTATAATAACAGGTTACAGTAGAACTGAGAAGGCAATTTGGTGTCATTTCACTGGAGAGGATTATCTTATGATTCTGCCTTCCAGGTATATAGAGTCCCTATAGCACTGACTCCAGGTTACAATGTATTACGTTCTGAATAACCAGAACATCTGCAATGCCTTAATTGTCATGAACATTGACATTGGAGTTAAAACAGGGCTTGTGATTATATAATGAAAGTACTAGATCTGCTATGCCTGACTTTTGTTGTGCCAAAATTTCACTTAGTAAAGTCCTGTAAAGATTTTCATAGATTTGATTTATTGGTTTGGAGAACCTTGGCCGTACATGTCTTGAATTTAGTCAATTAAAAATCAGTTGTTAGCACGTCGCCCCTTTAAATTTGTTGCCTGGCCTCAGCCTGGCCTTGGGGAGTACTGACTGATTTCTCTTTGGCCCAATCATTGGCTGAGGCGGGCTATTTAAACCCATCCTTTCCTATCCTTGTATTGATTACTCTGGTTACTGGATTTAGTCGTCTTTATAAGTTTATCCTCTGCCTCACAATATTGTATTGTGATTTCTCCTGGCTCTAAACCTGGATCTTCTGTCTCCTCTCCTCATTTTAGTGTTTGTCTAATCCTCTGTTTTTCTTGTTTGTCTGTACGTACGTCCTTCGGTGTTTGAAGTCTGGCACCTCCTTGCCTGGGTAACCTGGGTCCTTTGCAGCCAAGACCAACTTGCTTTGCGGCGGGCTCTGGTGGAAACCAAAGGGGAACCTTAGACTCTATTCCCCAGGGAGTGCCAGGCTTTGGACAGTGGAGAGTGTGCTTGCCATCCATTAAGTCTGTTTGTCATCCATTGAGCCTGCTGCAATCCTTCCTGAAGGTTGTCTGAACCTAACATCTGTGGTATGGTTGGTACAAACTATCCCACCAGCAACATGCCATGCTAAAACTGACAGACTGGGAAAAATACAACGAGCTTCAACATACTGACAAATTATCGGCTAAATTTGGACCTTTATGCCATACTGTTCTATTTTCAGCTCTCCATGGTAGTCTGGCATGGATTATCATTACTGATGGGTTGACTGAACTTTAATCTTATGTGTATGGGCAGTTTCAGGTAAAGAGGAGCCCGCCCCCCTTTGTCAATAGAAAAAACGTGATTATAATTACACAATTATCTATCTTTAGCTGTCCTATTGATAGTTGGCTGGCACAATGATATTTTTATGTTTTAATTGAAAATCCTTTTTGGTTGGTTTCATATGTTGCATATTTCGAAAATGGTGTGTGTGTTTGGGTTGTTTTTAACTCCTTTTTAAGGCAAAAAATGCCAAAGCTAAATGTTAGCTGGAAATCAATAGAGAAATATAAAACTCACTGTATATTATTTATTTTAGAGCACCATTAATTCCAGGGCTTTTAGAACCCCAAGCCGTTCAAAGCAAAATTAAGACAAATATAAAAAAAAAAAAAAAAAACAAAAATTAATACACACGAAAAAGAAAAAGAGGACACTGCCCGTGAGAGCTTACAATCTAAAATGGCAAAGGAGGAGACAGAAGGTTTAGGGACAGAGCTGTGAGTAGCTGTAATGGGGTAATGGCAGAATGGATATAGCAGATTGTATTGTATGTTGAAAAGATTTGAAACTAGTAAAGGTGGTGGAGAGTCTAATGTGTTGTGGCAGTGACAAGAGAAGAGCAGAGAAGAAGTTCTTGTGAGGAGCGGAGATTGCGTGAAGGGATGTATTGTGAGATTAATGCAGAGACCTATGTGGGAGAGAAGTTATGGAGAATCTTGTATTGTTTTTTTTTAAAAACTTGAAAAATTCTCTGGGAAGGGGGACCAGTGGGGGATTGGAAAGATCGAAAGGCGGGGGATAGCGGGGGGAGGTGGATAAGACGGCAGCAGAGTTCGGAGGGTTTGAGGGGGAGAAAAAGTCAACATTTGGGGCCACAGAAAGAGTGTTGAACAAGCAATTTTGTAGAGAAAATTTCCCAAAAAAGGAGCAAATTTTGGGATATTTTTTTCAGGGGGGAGGCGGCGGGGAGGTTTAAAGGGCTGGCATGTGTTTTTAAGTATAGGGCAAGTAAAGGGTTATGCAAAGCAGAGGAACTTGAGGGGGGGAGAGTGTGGACCATTGACTGTTTGGTTTTCTTTTTTCACTTTGGTGTTTTTTTTTTCACTGGCATTTTTTCCAAACATGGCAGTTTGTGCCATTTCTCTCCACAAACCTCCATTGTTTTTTTTCTGCTAAAAAATGCAGGTACAAAAGTGTGTTAGATTTTTTTGTACTCTTACAGCAGTGTTATCCCACATTACAAATTATGTGTTGCAAAGAGGAATCATTATATCATCATTACAGGATTTGTATTTGTATGGCAACAGACCAAATGCAACTTATATATGCATGTACCACAACACACTGACCCACATTTACTATTGCTGTCTAAAAGTTACACATGTACAAAATTTTTGGTACCATTCCATTAAAGAAAGAAAAAATCATCATGGATGATATAACCCAAACGTAAAAAGAAAGTAAAAATTAATGAATAAAACAACTAATAAAAATCAGATTTGCGTTCATATTGTTAAACCGAAAAAAAAAGTAAAAAAATAATGTTCTGCAAAAAAATGGACCATAAAAACATGTTTTAAAAAGGTCCCCTGAAATTGGCACACAATGTTTAAATTTGTAATTAGTCGTTGCTTTCAAAGGGTGCAAAGTAATCAACTCGTTTGGGGATCATGATGTGAACCCCACGAACATTAAAACCAAAGAAACCCCAAAGGGGGGAAAAAATTGTCTTTTGGGGAGGGGGAAAAAAAAAATTTAGAAAACATTTAAAGGCTATAAACCATTCCCCAAAAAGCTTGATGTTCAGTTAAAGAGTTGCACTATTAATTTAGAAGTGGATCTATGGACCTATGAAGACAAATTGAAAAGAATGGGTAATTTAAAGGTAACCCCAAAGAGAACAAATAAAAAAATTAGAGTAAATTTCCAAATCAAGGACACAAATGCCCGGGCCGGACTGTCCCCTA
Source organism: Phyllomedusa bahiana (assembly GCA_025379985.1). Taxonomy (NCBI): domain Eukaryota; kingdom Metazoa; phylum Chordata; class Amphibia; order Anura; family Hylidae; genus Phyllomedusa; species Phyllomedusa bahiana. Next base: position 107,217 of record JAODAL010000123.1, on the reverse strand, counting down.
GGGCAAACCGGGAAAATTCCGGGGGCCCCGGGGGTCCTGGGGCAGCGCAGCTCGGAAACCCCCCGGGGGGCCGATTTTCTCTTGGGGGCTCCGAAGGGGCAGCGCATGGGGCACCCCTACAGGGGCCGCAAAGGTCCTAATTTCGACTGGACCCTTCCCCGGGGGGGGGACAGGCCCCTCTCACCCCAAAAACGCATGGCCCGGGCAAAGACCCGCAAAAGAGCCTCTTGGCCGCCGCCCCACCGGCGGCACAGGCCACTGAGGGGAGAACAGCCAGGGCCCCTTTTGATCCCAGCCGTTTAGCCCCAGGAGGCCCGAGCAGCGGGGCCTGATTTGATGCATCTCGGCCGCCTTTGCGCACCCGCACTCGGGTGAGAGCGGCCGCACCGCAGCAGGAGAAGGGGAGAGAATGCAGGTAAGTATTATTATTATTTTTTAAAACTAATTACTGGCCCTACTTGCCTGCGTTAGAACTAGCCCTGCCTGCCTTAGAAAGCCTCCCGCCTAAGAACTAGCCCCCTCCTCAAACTTTCCCCCGTTTCTAAGAAATTTTCCCGCCCGCCTTAAAAACTAGCCCGCCCCCCTAAGAACTAGCCTCCTGCCTAGAACTTTGCCCTTTTTGCCTAGAAATGCCGCCTGCCTAGAACTAGCCCTGCCTGCCTAAGAACTAGCCCCCGCCTAACTTAGAAAACCCTGCTTGCCTAAAACAGCCCGCCTGCCTAAGAACCCCGCCCGCCTATTCCTTTGAACTCCCTGCCCCCTTAGAACAGCCCTGCCTGCCTTTGAACAAGCCCTGCCCGCCTCAAACAGCCCCCTCTGCCCAAAAGAATAGCCCCCCCTGCCCCAAAAAACTAGCCCGCCCGCCTTAGAACTAGCCTGCCCGCTGCTCCCCGCCAAGAAATTTTTCATTTGCCGTGAAAAAGGGTCCTGGGGCCCAAAAGCCCGGGTTTTGCCCAAACTCACTGTGGGGGGAATGAAATTTTTTAAAAGCCCCTTTTTAAAAACTAAAATTCCTGGTGAAACCCTTTTTTGGGTTTAAGACGAAACTCCGCCCTCCAAATTAGGACCCGCCGTGCCGCTAAAAACCCCGGGGGGGGGGCCTAAAAATTCCTTTGGGGGAACCAGCTTCTTTCTTTTAAGACTAATTGCCTTTCTTTGAACAAACCCTGCCTGCCTACCAAACTAGCCCTGCCCCGCCTGCCTAAAAACTAACCGATTTGCCCTACCCTTTTAAAATAGCCCTTTTTGCCCTTTGTCCGCCCTGCCTGCCTAAAAAACTAGCCCCCTTTCCTGCGGCCCCCCCAAAACTACCCCGCCTGCCTCAGAAACTAAACCCTGCCTGCTTAAAACTAGCCCTCCTGCCTTGAAACCATGTCTGCCCTTTGACCCAGCCCTGCCTCCTGCCCCCAGAACTACCCCCTCTGCCTAAGAACTAGCCCTGCCGCTGCCTAAGAACTAGCCCTGCCTGCCTAAGAACTGCCCTCCTGCTTAAGAACTAGCCCTGCCTGTAAAGAACTAGCCCTCCCACAAAAAAACACCACCTTCCCTAAGAACTAGCCTGCCTCCTGCCAAGAAACAAGCCTGCCTCCTGCCTTGAACTAGCCCTGCGCCCCAAAACTACCTTGCCTGCCCCCCCCCCCGAACTAGCCCCTGCCCCGCCTAAAAACGCCCTGCCCCGCCTCGAACAGCCCTCCTCCTACCTAGAACTCCCCCCGCCGCTTAAAAACTGCCGCGCCCTTAGAACTAGCCATGCCTGCCCTTTGAACTAGCCCTGCCTGCCTGCCTCGAATACCCCGTCTGCCAAAAACACCCTCCCCCTTTTTTCCCAAGAACTAGCCCGCCTCCTAAAAACTTGCCCCGCCTGCCTAAGAACTGGCCCGCCCCAAGAACTAGCCCCCCAAAGAACAGCCTCCCATCAAAAAACTAGCCCTCCGGCCCCGCCAAAACAAACCCTCCCTGCCTGCCTAAGCCCAGGCCCCCGCCCCTTTGAACTAGCCCTGCTGCCTAAGAACTAGCCCCCGCCGCCTAAAAAACCCCGGGCCTACTTTCCTTAAACTAGCCCGCCTGCCTTAGAACAGCCCTGCCTGCCAAAAAAATGCCCTGCCTGCCTAAACTAGCCCTGCGCCCAAAAACTAGCCCGCCTCCTCCTTAGAAAAAAGCCCTGCCCGCCTTAAACTAGCCCCCCCTGCCTTTAAAATATCCGCCCGCCCAAGAACACCTTGCCTGCCTCGAACTAGCCCTGCCCGCCCCAAACTACCGCTGCCCGAAATAGCCCGCCGCCCGCCTTAGAACTAGCCGCCTGCCTAAGAATACCTCCTCCTCAAACTAGCCCTCCTGCCTCCATAAATTGGCTCTGCCCCCCAAAAAAAACTAGCCCCGTCTGCCAAGAAACGCTGCCTGCCTCCTAAAAATAGCCCTGCCGGCCAAAAAAAAAAACCCTGCCGCCGCCTACCTAGAACTAGCCCCGCCTGCCCGCCTTTGAACTGCCCCCTCCTAAGAAATAGCTCTGCCTGCCTAAGAATACTAGCCGTCTTTGAACTGCCCTGCCCTGCCTACCTCAAATGCCCTGCCCGCCGCCTAAGAACTACCCAAATGCCTCAGAACTAGCCCTTCCGCCCAAAACAGCCATGCTTTTCCTCAGAACTACCCGCCTCCTAAGAACAGCCCTTCCTGCCAAGAAAAGCCCTGCCTGCCTAAGAACTTCCCTGGGGCCCGCCTCAAACTAGCCCGCCGCTTAAGAAATGCCCTGGGCCCCCGCCTCAGAAAATAGCCCCGTCGCCCAAGAAATAGCCCTCCGTCTGCCTAAAACTAGCCCTGCCGCCAAGAATGGCCTGCCTGCTTAAAACTACCCGCCTGCTAAGAAAATAGCCGCCCCATCAAAGACTACCCTACCCTTTTTGCCAAGAAAATAGCCCCGCCTGCCTGCCTAAGAACTAGCCCCCGCTGCCTGCCTTGAACAGCCTCCTCCTGCCTTGAACTACCCCGCTTGCCTAAGAACTAGCCTTGCCTCCCAGAACTAGGCCCCTGCCTGCCTTAAAAACTAGCCCCCGCCTGCCAAAAACTAGCCCTGCCTCCCCAGAACTACCCCCTACCCCGCCACCTCGAAAAAGCCCCGCCGCCCAAGAACAGCCCTGCCCCTCAGAACTATTCCTTTCCCCGCCTAAGAAATACCCCCCCCTAAACACCCCCCTGCCTAAAACGCCCTGCCTGCCTAGAACTAGCCTTTTTTGCCCAAGAAAGCCCCCGCCTTCCTAGAACTACCCTTTCCGCCCTTGAACTAGCCCTCCTGCCTAAGAAATAGCCCGCCTGCCTAAAACTAGCCCTGCCCGCCAAAACTGCCCTCTGCCTAAAGCCCTGTCTGGGTAAATTTCTCCCCCTCTATTTTCCTGGGAAAAAGCCCTGCTCCTACTTTTGGTTCTATAAACTACCTGCTGGGGGCTGAATACCCCCCTAAATGCGCTCCTATTAACAGGGCCATTTATTGTCTTTTTTAATTTCAATTTTGTCAAATACACTGTTTTTAAAATACTGTGAAAAGGGCCCCCAAAAGGGCCTTTTAAATAGGGCCCCAAGGATAGTTTTACAATTATTTTAAGAAAGGCTGGAAAAGAAGGGTCAAAAGATTTGTTTTAAATCCGGGCTAATAGTGTCGGGAAAGAAAGCTTGCTGCGTAACTGCGAAAAAAAATGGAAAGGAAACGCCATCAGGACATCTGGAGGTTTGGGTAAGAAAAAGAAAAAAAAAAACAACTCCCTAAGAGGCCCCCCTCCTTGATCCCTGCGGTCAAAAAATTTCTTCTTTGGGAATCAGGCCTTTTTCCCCTTTAGATGGTACCCTGACTACGGTGATTGATGTGTGGGGTTTTTAGGTTACCCGGTGCTTATTAGCATGTGGGCTTGTCCCTGTTGTTAAAAACAGTGCCCCTGACCGGATTAGGGTTTCTTGCACCCTTTTTCCCTTTTTTTTCTTGTGTTTAGGGGCTCTCCAACAGCTTTTGGTGCAATTTTTTTTGGTTTTTTTGGCAAAATTACAGCTTCTGCTTGGGCCCCTGCAAAAACCGCACCAAAAACACTAAAAAGTCCCAAAAAGGGGGCTGTTTGAAAGCCCTTTTTGGGTAGTTTAAATTTTAAAAAATGTCGTTCAGAAAAGGCAAATTTTGTAAGCGGATATTGTACGTGGGCTGGTGGGGGCTTAGTGCCAGGGCTGATTTTTATTCCAAGTCCATGCCTGTCAGTGCCAGACTGCACCATCCCTTGCTGGCTTTGTCAAAATAGACTTAATGAAAGATGACCAGGGAGGATAAAAAAAAGCAAAACTGGAATTTTCCAAAATGCATATTGACAGGCCACAAAACGTAAGGTAGAATGTCCTTGGGAATGATGAGACAAAGCTGGGGCTTTATGGCAAGTCACATCAGCTTTTTGATAACAAATGCTAAAATGAAGAATACAAAGAAAATAACATTTTACCCACTGTAAAGCATGGATGAGGCTTAGATATGTTTTGGGGCTGCTTTGCTGCCTCTGGCAGAGAGTGTTTTGAATCTGAGGGTGAAATGAAATCTTAAGACTACCAAGGCATTCTGGAGCAAAATGTGCAGTCCAGTGTAAGAAAGCCTGGTCTCAGTCGCAGGTCATGAGTCGCCCAAAAGGATAATGATACAAAACACACATAAAATCCAAGAATGGCTAAGAGCAAAGCACTGGACTATTCTGAAGTGGTTTCTCTGAGCCCTGATCTAAATCCTATTGAACACCTGCTTAATTTAAACATTAGTGTGGTCTCACCAAATTATACATATATAAAGGATTGTCTGGTTCATACCCAAATCCTGAATTTATAAAGTAGGGTAATGTCCCAGGATGTTTATTTACTATCAGGTACTAAGAATAGTTACAAATACCTTCTCTTGAGGACCTGTTATGTACATGTCTTCTACCTTCTATTAATTTTTATTTATAGACTCTGTGTAATTTTTTTATTCTACATGCGGTGGCACTGTAGAGGAATTGCATGTTTTTTATTGGTTTCCCCCACTGATTACAGATGATAATGGGGGTCCCACCAGCAGGACAGCCTATGATCAACCTTTATTAAGAGATTATTTTAACAAAAAGGAATTCAAAATCGAACAACTCTTTTAAAGTAGTACTCTGTAGAGTTTCAGCATGCTACTGCAGTTCAGTCTCATTCTAGTGGATAGGAACAGGCCTCAATATCAGGCATATCTACTACAAGTTGTGCCAGTTAAAGCAATAAAGAAGGTGTCACAGCCGTAGCCCCTTCAATCAACTGATCAGTAGGGATGCTGATATTGATGGCCCTTCTACATCAATTTGAGAAAACTCCTTTCACATAGACCATCTGTTAATTTAAAGTTACCATTGTGTCTTCCCTTGGTTTCCTGTAATTTCAGACTGTTTAACTTTGGTAAAACTCAATAAATTTCTGTAGTTGTGGAGTTTAATGTGAAGATTAAGTTTAAAGCTTAACTGAAGGATAAGTTATTAGATTTCAGCTAGAGCAGAGCAGTGACCGGATGCTAAGAATTTGAGAATTGAAAATCATTCTGGGAGTCAGAATTTAATTTAGTATGTTCTTGTACAGAAAGAAACTGTGAACTGCTTAACACGTGGAGACACAACCTCAGCCTAGCAGAGCTGTCACACTTAAAGACAACGTGTCACATTTCAGATAAGGTTATTTCTTCTATGCCCACAGCCTAGTCTATTAAAATATAGTAACATTTTCAGCTACTTATTCTTTAGACATAGACAGATGTCTTCTTCTAAATTAATACCATTTAAGAATTTTTTGCTCCCTGTATTATACTTACATATACACAGTGGGGCACCAAATAGCCGATGTACATGCCTTGTAACACATTTATTATGTGTTTTAGACACTTTTTTGCCTTGCTTGACAAGAAGGAGTGGATTAGTGGCCAAGGGGTGTAAGTTATCTGAAAGGGGCATGGCTTGAGATGCTAAAACTTTCAGCACAAATCTGCACTAAAATGTTGATTAAAGATTATAGTGAAAGTAAGCCAACCAGCAGGTGGCTTACAATAAGAAAAAGGGTTTTAAAGGGCTTTAAAGAATTCTAACCACTAGAAAGTGTATTAACATTAAAGCATATCAAATTCTAATACTGTCAAGTACGTTGTACTTCAATCAGTTTAGTTTTGTAAATTGAGACCACTTACCGGCTAAACAATATGACTTTTTAAGCCTTATAGATGAGCACACTATTCTATAGTAACTATAATTTTCTAGGTCATCTAATTTTTCTAAACCCTCTTATGAAAAATAAAGGTAATCAGCAATTTAATCTACAAGTTTATAGTTATACCTCTTCTACTATCTTTCCTTCTTTAACCATTTCCTACAGATTTTACTATATATCTTCACATCACCCTTCAGTTTCTACATTGACCTGTCCTTTCATATCCACAATACAGATTGAAGTGAACCTGCCCAGTGGTTTATGCTTTCCTATCTGAGAGCAGGATATGACAGAGGAAAAGACACTGACCTCTGTGATCTATAGGTTTATATGATTTGTAGCAGAATGTCTTAAGTAAAGCACAGAGAAAATACTTAAAGGGAATATGTCATCAAAAAACAACCTATTGTTTAACTCATGTTTTTTGTTAAACACATTTTTAAGTATTTTTGGTAAGTTATTTTTTATTTTTCATATCACTATCAACTAAAAAAAAAACATCCTAAATTCCTGCAGTTTTCCCTTTGGCCACTAGATCTAATACTAGTCTGACACTTGACACTTTCTGTTCTGTACAAATGCCAATGTGCATAGATAACACAAGATTCATTCACAATAGGAGATGTCTCAGTTCAGCATCTCCCACTCCCTGCACACTGACTTCTTCCCAGGTCACAGCACATGCCAAGAAAACTCTTCTATAGATGTCAATGATTCTGCTCCTGTTCATAGGCTCATAAGCCCATGTAACTGCTGTAAAGCATCTCTCTAAATGCTGTTAAAATCAGCTCAGGCAAAATGGCTGCCCTCATAAACATATACAAAAAACTGAAATAAACAATCTGCAATCAGAACATGAAAATACCTACGAAGAAAAAATTATGTTTCAGTATCTCATTTTACTTAGTGAAAAAAACAACCAATGGATTTACTTAAGAAGTAGTATAATTCATGCTTACCCCACCCCCGTACAGTGAGCTGTCTCTGCATCATCTTGCGTAAAGAGCATACTGTTAATCATTGTATGCGGGCGGGGGTAGTCAATACTTTCACTTTCTCTTTTGGAATTTACTCTATTTTGTACTCTGAAATCCTGCAACACATCATATAAAACAATATATCTTACAGTTCAGCATAAATCACCAAGACAGGTTTATGTTAAGGTCCTATACACATAGCAAAGTTTTTTGCAGAGCATGCCTAAAGGCTCAAAGGGTACACCTTTGTACCAAGTGTTTTCTGCTGTATGGTGCCACTACAGAGCACTGTGGGGCAGATTTATCAAGGCAGTTGTGCCAGAATTCTGGTTCAATTTGCACAAAAAACAAACTTTTCACCACATTTACTATGTGTTTTAGACAGTTTCAGACACTTCTGCGCCGCTTCCGACAATGGGGACATGGCTTTGAAAAAATGGGCATGGTTTCACGGAAAGGGGCGTGGCTTAAATGCGACAAAAAATGCGCCAGAATTTGGTCGTAGTATCTGGCATAAAAGTAAGTCAACTTAAAGATGGTACAAACTTAGACTAGACAGTTCTAACCTGCGCCAGATTTATCAACACTATGATGAATGTGGCGCATTGGAAGACTGTCTAGTCTAACTTTACACTGTCTAAAAGTAAGACACTATTGATAAATCTGCCCGTGTGTTCTTCTTTACAAGCATTTCTTCAATGGGAGAACAGCTCTGTAATATGGCATGCAGTCAAACATCTTTTGGATTCCATGTAAAATTTAAGGAATATGTAAGTAGAATATGAGCCCCTAAAATACAAGTTTAATATTATGGCTCTGCAAATCTTAGAAATAGAGAGCTGTTCTAGTTGTCTGGATTTTTTTAAAACAATGGAAGTACATTTAGGTTTTTTATTTCATGGAAATGAGGATTTTTTCTTTTGGATGAAGTCAACTAACTGGTTAATAGGAAATTCCATTTATGAAAAGAAGTAAAAAGGAGGAAGTATCCTAAGTAATGCTAAGTATGAAGTGTTAGGCTGTGAATTCAACTTTGCCACCTCATCTGAACTACGTGCCAGCTTGTGAGGTTACAGCAGGTTGCCTTGACTCTTCATCCTGTGAGTGATTCTGCAGGGAGCCTGCTGTAATTTTAACTTAAACAATTTCTGCAACATGATCTGGGGTTTTCACTTTTTTTCATGACAAAGCATCACCTGCAATGAGTCAGGGTGAGCAGGGCAGGAGACATGAGGCGGAGGGTGATAGAGAGAAGGGCTCCTGGGCTTCCCAGCTGTGGTAGAAGACTTAGAAATAGAAATCAGTGGGTGTAACTACAATTTAAAGTACACAACTCAACTAACACCACTTATGCCTTGTAATCTAATTAGTGAAATGTTAACCTTTCATCAAGCCTTTTTCACCTGCCTGTGATAAGTTCACAACTAAATAATGCAGGACTCTGAAAAGAAACAGCAAGTGATAAATGAATATCTTTGTCTGAAGCTGCGATTATTCTTGGGAAGAATAACTTCAAGATTAATGTATATAGAGCAGGAAAATGAGCAGTCAGGGCCCCTCGAGACGAAGGTGAACTTATAATCATGGCATGTTTAGTAAGTTAAATATAGGATGTTCGTTATTTTGATGTCTTATGTACTTTACATACTAAACATTTCTCTGCAGGATCTCTGACTGTGTTAAGTGGAAACAAAACAATATAATAGACGCTTGGCTTGCTCAGTTAAGAGTTTCTATTTCATGCCATCATTTTTAAAAATGTGGGCACTGCATAAGAGTTAGTGTAGCTTTTTCATGCAAACTGAAGTCTAAATATATTGTCACGTGTGGGATTTATGACTCCTCAAATGTATTCATTGGAAACTCTTGATTTTAAATGAATGAATTTCTAGATGTTGAATAAACAAATTATGCATGTTTGGAATAAAATATGAATTCAATTATCTTTTGCACAAAATGTAAAAAATAGCTTTAATTCTTTAATCTTCAGTTTGGAGGGGTTTTCTGGAACTACCACATTGGTGGACTGCTATTGGTGGAGTTCCCATGGGTCAGACCTTCATAATTTAAATATTGATATCCAGTTTTAACTGGTTTGAAAAAACCCATCGACTTCAAACATCCGGGCAATGGCTGTATATCTCTGCACGCACGTTCTGAAACATCTGTGCAGAGAACTCAGCTGAATACTAATTGTGTAGCTGCAGGAGTGCAGAGTCGGCTGTCTGCGATAGCTGGCTCTTAACTTAGAAGACAGGGACAGTTTATTACCATCCCTGCTTTCTCAATCGCCATGTATACAGTGCTCACGTGACCACTGATGCTCGGTAACTACTTGAGCTTCTACGTTATAAATCTGCCATGGGGTTGTATTTTCCACTAAATCTTGGCCTAATATATTTGGAAAAAATCAGGAAATAAAAGTTATACAAAAATGCCTCTCTGAAGGTCTTTTCAATCTGTATGGGGGGCATGTGTAAAATAAAACAATAACTAAAAAAACCCACGCAAAATAAATTATTATTAGAAAAACATTGACAACTCATGCTGCAAACCCTGCCCTGGTGACCCTAGGAGGTTGTTCACACGGCTTTTTTGGATCCGATTTCGGATCCATTTTGTATCCTAAAATCACATCCAAAAACGCAGTGGTGATCGGATCCTAAATATATCCAACACGTATCCAACACGCAGCGTGTTGGATCGCACCTTATAGTTTTAAATAGGGCTCCTGCTGCGTCTTTCGGACCAAGAATTGACATGTCAATTCTTGAAACGGATTCGAAAGACGGATCCGAAAAGTAAAAGCAATGTAAATTACATTGCATATTATTAGATATGTGTTTGGGTCCGTTTGGGGTCCGACAGATGGATCCAAACACATATCTAAAAATGTATGTTCACACGGACTCAACACCGTGTGAACATACCCTAAAACTTTATATCATCACCTATATATAAATGTCTGTGATGGAAAAGTGACACAATAACAAAACATATGTTGTTATGAAAAACATGTGAAAAACATACCATGTTATTATTTTTATGTTTTGCTTTGTTTTCTAAAAATGTCTAATGTAAAAAATACATACAAATAAAGCCTAATGTATTATAAAAAAGACTAAAACATTTGTAGAATAACCAAACACAAATAAGTGTTAAAAAGGTTAAACCTGTGTGTTCTACAGAAAAGGAAAAGAAGGAAGGGAGATAAATTGCCCTATCAGGAACTTATTAAGTGGTTTTCCACATCTTGAGAAGAAATTACAGACAGCTCTTGGGGCCATATTAAAATAAAACAATTCATACTCACCTTCCTCTGGTCTCAGGCTCCAACGCTGCATCCCTCTGGTCTTTTGTCTTCAATGTAGTACTTCCAAATGGGGACATCATTTATTTATGGGGCCCCAGGAGCTGGCTTCTGGTTTTTCTAAAGAGGTGGACAATGCCTTTAAGGATAGGCCATTCCCTGCCTACCTGAGTGACATTTGTGTGGCAGACTGACGTGCGCTGCCGCCTTCTTCCTGTTGACACAAAGAGGCACCGCCATCTTGCGGCCTGTTCAGCCACTCATAGAATCCTGCTACCTCCCTAAGCCTCACATCAAGCAGCGATTTTATCCTGCCTGCCGTGATCTCCTGTATCCTGCTTCAATTCAGAGGCTACATTTAACCCCAGATGTTCCTTCCATGCTTGGACTAGCATTCTACTTCTGTTGCACTACCTCTATTATGCTGGTCCACTAATGTAGGCATAGTGGCCATTAAGCAGTGCCTGTAATTTTGGATCTGTGTATCCCTTTTTTCTCTGCAATAATGCCTCCTAAGAAGCAGGCTGAGACCTCTGAGCACCTGGAACATGTTCATAGAACATAATTTGCGGATGACATCAATCACTCCACAGCACCCTTTACTTCTGCAAAAGAGCAACCAACCACTTCTCAGAGAGACTCTAGTTCAGATACTCAAAAAGTCTTACAAGCCATTCACAAGTGTAAAACTACTAATTAAGACCAGAACTGAAAAAATTAAGGTAGAAGACAATATTTGGCTTTACACATCCAAAAACTTTTTTGAAAAAAATGAGCATAGGTGCACACTGGTGTGGCAGCAATATAAATACACATTCCAATATCAGTAGAAGACTATCAACTAAAAAAACTATCAAAAGGCACATAGGAATTTTTGAAAAAGCATTTCTGCTACTTAGGATACATAAAAAAATGTTGAGGTTCTTAGTTCACATTTTTGATCAAAACTGCTTAAGCCCACCTCCCGATTTTCAAGGGGACCTCAAATGCAGGTGGGTTCCTACACCAACGCTACCTCTCTTTAGGGTATGTTCAGACCTCCATACCCCAGGGAGTGAAGGCACCAGCTACTAGGCACACTGCATTGATTTAAAAACCTGTGAAGGAGGGTGGAGTGCGAAAATTAAGGTTGACACCTCTCTGCTCTGTCAAGACACACGGATACTGTGTGAAAGAGTCTCTGAGGTCAAGGACAGAGTGAGTGGTTTTGAGAATAGAGTTACTGCAGTGGAAACTAAGCTATCTGACATAACAGCAAAAGTTAGTAAACTTCGTCAACATGTGGATGATCAGGAAAACCGTCTCTGTAGGTGCAACCTGCGTTTTATCAGTCTCTCTGAGAGCTTTTCAGTGATGTTCACTGTCGAGAGGGCCTATCGCATTCTCCCAAAGAAGCCTCTGCCTGGAGCGCCACCATATACCTTCATCGCAAAATTTCTGACCTATCGGGACCGAGATGTTCTGTTGCATCTCCTGAGGGAGAAAGCCCCGATTCAACATTAAAATGACCAGATACATGTTTATTTAGACTCTTCCCTAGAGGTACAGCAGAAAAGAACTCAGTTTACCTCTGCAAAAACCAAGCTTTGAGATAGGGGTCTTAAATATGTGGTTTACCCTGCTAGACTTCGTATATAAATGAATGAGAAATCTCACTTTTTGATACCCCAGAAGAAGCCTACGACTGGTTTGATAAGCACCCTAATAAGAACTCTCATAGGTCTAAATGATTTCTTGTTCTTACTATAGGTTTTCATTTTGCTGTTTATATTTATTAGTCTATTTGCTTGACTTTATACACCAGGGCTTGCTCTAGGTAATGTCTCATTACATTTAAATTTGCACTTGTATTCTCTCTCTGACTAGGTTACTACTTACTTAGTACTTGCACTGGGGGGGGAGGGATTACACTTGTATTAACCTGTGCTGAGATAATACTCTCCCCTCCTTTTTTCTCTTCTCTGAGCGGGGCGGGGGAGGAGAGGGGAGGAGGATCCTTTCTTCTCCTATGTTTGTACATCCGTACCTACAGTTGACACTGCTGGTCCATTTCATAGACTTTTTCTGTGAGTATTTTTCTGCTCTCAATGGTTTTTGTTTTCTTCAGTTTGGGCTATGCATCCACCAGTTTGGTGGATGTTGGGTGGGGGATGGTTGGGAACATTTATTTGTGCTGTGTCTGTGTACTTTCTTGCTGTTCATTGGGGTTATATGCAATGGGAGCTCTGCCTGATTGCCCCTGGGTGGGTGGAGATGGGGACTCATGCACATAGTTGACATTTAACCTTCTTAAAACTAGGATATGAAGATTTAGGGCCACATGTATGAAAACTGTATAGGTCTAAAATTCACTTTGTTGTCCATAGCAAGCAATCAGAGCGTCCCTTTCATTTGATATAGTGCTCTGCAAAAATTAAAGGGGTGCTCTGATTGGTTTCTATGGGCAACAAAAAGAGTTTTAGACTTAGACAATTTTCATGCATGTTGCCCTTAATCCCTTTTGGCTCACAGTGCTTTCTCAGGTTGCCTACTTTTCTGACAAATGGTTAGATTTTGCATCTATAAGTACCACTAACTCCTCCCTTTTAAAGGTTTTGCATGCTTTTAAAGCATATGCAAGGGGCAAACGTTCAACGTTGGTAGCAGATTTAAAGCGCTCTTATTCATCTAGTGTTGACTCTTTGGCATTGGATGTAGCAACCGCTGAGATGGAGTAGATTCATGACCCAACCTCTACCAGTAAAACTAAGTGGCTTCTGCAGCAATGCCTGTATACACAACTTATCCATGACTGTGAAACTTGTAGTTCTTTTATTGCCAGGAAGACATTTTATGAATTAGGGGAGAGGTGTGACAAACTTCTTGCCTACATGACAAAGAGATCTTACAAACCTCCTGTTATTACTTCCCAGGTAGGTGAGGATGGTCCTCAGATGTCCAACCCGTTAAGGGTGGTGGGCACCTTTAAGGGCTTCTATGAAGAATTAAACTCCTCTCACACTTCCGTCTCTGAGCTTGAGAGTAAGGAATACCTAGAAGATATACAACTACCATATCAGAGCAGAGATCAACCCTAGATACCCCTATTAGTCAGAGTGAGGCAGCTGCTTTTACCTCATCCATGTTTGAGGCTTTATTAGTCATCACATCCAAACCGCGCAAGATTCCGGAGCTCGGCTGAGCTCTAACTAAACAAAGTAATGGCCCTGACTACACAAGAGACACACTAAGTGCCTCTGTACAGAAACCAAACACAAATAACATGTGCTACTTACAATGTGGCTTTTAGCTTTCCACCAGCAGCCATGACAGGCCTGCAGACCCAGGCTTTATAGGCCTGAGCCCCGCTTCACCTGGGGCGTGGGAGTGGCCACCCGCCCTTCTCTTTGACCACTCCAGGAAAAGCCGACCCAGACACAAGTGGATTGGAACCGCTTATACTACACATGTCAGCAGCATAGTGCTACTGACACACAAGACTGTCGGCTTCCCTTCACCGAGTCCAGGCCCCTCAGTGACACACATCTGTCCATGCACTCCCTATAGTCACATATGAGAGCATTCTAGGGGAAATGTATCTTCCCCCAATAACACCACCTGTCACTGTCTCACACCCTATGTACACACTCCATTTCTACACACCACACAAGGGACTGTCTGCTTTTTCAGCAGGGCTTATTATTATGGCGATAAGCTAGAAAGCTATTCTACACTTCTGGGGTAGATGAAAATACCCCTTTGTGGAACAAAACTGACATGCCTGAGCTTCAATTCCTTTATGTTTCCCTTTGGAAGCAAAATGGTATTATTTATCTTTTTTATGATGAAGGTGTTTTTAATACATTTCAGTCTCTGGCCTCTGTTTTTCAAATTACAAATTTTTGCTTTTAACAGTTAAAACATGCGCTATGCTCTCAGTTCCCAACTACACCAATAGAATTTTAGGAATTCCCTTTACTGCGCCTGCTGTTATCTCCTTCTTCAAGGGGGCTAATGACTTACTGCTATGCCCTGCTGTTCCAAGAAAAATAGGGTACTCCTTTCTTGGCTAAAAGATCCACATGGGAGGAGGTTGTGTGGAATACTTCTGAGGAACAATGGGCCTTGTCCTTAGAAACACCTAGACTAGTCTCTCCTTAGTATGGTGAACGCGCCAATCAATTATGCATCTTACATAGAGCATATTATATGATGAATCGCTTGCATAAATTCTGCCCTTAGTTCTTAGTTCACTGATAAATTTCCAAAATACATTTTTTCATTCTGTGGGCCAGGTCCTCAAATTTCAAAATTACAGTATGTGATGTCTGGTGCCTGATGACCCTAGACTGTGTCTATCATTTTTTGACATTGAAGATTTCTCCTCTTTATCAGACTGTTTATGTTTTATTGAGCTTTTATTTATTGCTTGGGAAACAAATGCTTTTCACTGGATGTTTAATCATACTCCCACATTACAGGAATGGATCAATGCTGTCTCTATTACTATACCGTTTAAGAAGTACATTTATCATCATAAGGGATGCACTGACAAATTTTCTAAAATTTGAAAAAAATGGTATGACTCCTTTTAAGTCTTCAGTTGGGTAGATGGGTATCCTGGTGCTGGGCATCCCATTCTGGTCTTGCAGTATTTACATATAATGGATGGATGTTTTTCCCCTTCTGCATTTCAGGGTCCCCTGCTTGTCCCATCTGATAGGCTCTCCTTTGTTCATATATACAATTTCATATTGTATTGTACAATTCACAACACAGACGATATTTGTTGTTTATTTAAAATTACGCTTCTTTGTTGGCAAATTTTCTTTGCTTATGACTATTAGTATAGATGTATCTAATATTATATTACATGTTGAGTATTTGTCATAAATAAGTGGATATGTTCTCTGTAATTGTGATGTTTTTGTTCTTTTTTTTTGCAATAAAAATTAGGCCATTGATGCTTTAGTCTAAAATCTAACATTAGGGACAACTACTTTACGTCAATCAGTTACATAGTTACATATCAAGAGGCTATTATTCACAGCTATCCTTCACCACCAGTATTCTTGGAGTTTGTGCATATTGCTGACATTTTAAATACATTAATTGTTGGTGGACTATGTGGTAGCACATGGTCTTCTAAACATTTTCTCTAGTGCACCCACCTTTCCTCATTTGTTCATACAGGTAAATAATACCAGACAAGCTAAAGGTCTTGTGTTAATATCTAGGGAAGGGGAAGGAACGCTTTTTGGCTTCTGTTTTATCAAATAGAGATGCTCATTCTCATTCAAACAAATGAAAGGAAACAATTAAATCACACGAAGTGAAATAAAAGACAGGGATCCAAAAAAGCGCTAGGGTAAATAACAAAAGCTTTAAACCAACATAAATATAGGTTGGTTTATTATATTAAAATGCAGTAATGCGATGCGTTTCGCAGAGAACACTCTGCTTCATCAGGCATATACAATACATGGAGACAGACTATTTTAAATCGCAATATCACTGAGAACGAGGCTCCTGCTCTTAAAGGGATAACAGCACCTTTGTTAAAACGTATAAAATTATAAATAATACATAGGGCATATACAGTATATAAAAATATATCATTTTAAATAACTATCACAGAAAAATCTTTACTCTAAACAAAATTGTACACCTTTGTTAAATAAATAAAATCATAAATAATATATGTTAATTTAAAAACTTATACATAGGTTCCCCATCTGGGGATTGAACTCCAAGCAACCATATGGTAAGCGGTGACACTAACCACTACACTAACAACTAACTTCATATTTATTATTGTATCTTGAATTTCCTTTAACCCATGTGGACTGATAGTGTTCAATTTATAAATCCAATAGACTTCCCTTGCTGCTAACCTATTATGTCTATCTAAAACGTCGGGACTAATACTTTCAATAGGTTGAACCGTGAATATCGGCTCCATATTAGGATGTTTTTCAATGAAGTGCCTAGGCAGACTATGTATCATTTTATTATGTCCCACGTTGAACCTATGGTTTATCATACGTCTTGACAATTTCAAGGTAGTCTTCCCTAAGTATTGGAGACCACACACACAAGATAAAACATAAATAACAAAGGTGGACGTGCAAGTCATATATGATTTGATAAAAAAAATTTCGCCCGTACTAAAAGAGGTCAAATCCGAACATTTTACAGCACTTACACGAATAATGGTTACAGGTAAAAGTTCCTAAAATTTTTAAAACACCATCCTTTTCTATTTCACCTCCTTTTCTATATTGTTTAAGATTGGATGGTGCAATTTTATTTTTAATGGTAGTAGCTTTCCTAAAAATAATTTGCGGATTTTGGGGTAAAATAGGGTGTAGCACCGGATCCAATTTTAAAATGTTCCAATGTTTCTCTTGAAGCAGCCTAACATCCCAATGCTGGGAATTAAAAGTTGTAACAAATCTAAAATTGTGATCCTCCACTTTTTTCTCCAATTTCATATTTCTTTTATCATTAAGGTATTCAGCTTGTGTTTGCAATGCCGCTTTATTTTTGGCCTCCTCAATCAATCTGGTGGGGTAACCTTTTAGTTTAAATTTTTCAGCAAGAAATTTTGATTGTGTGTCAAAATCCGAATTTAATGAACAATTTTTTCTTACCCTACGGAATTGTCCGTAAGGTATATTGCGAACCCACACTCGCTGATGGTTAGACTGAAATGACAGATAGCTATTTCAATCTGTGGGTTTAAAATTTGTTTTAGATGCTATTCTGTCATTTTGGATAAAAAGACACAAATCTAAAAAAATAATCTCGTCTTTACTATGATTTTCCGTAAACGAGATTCCCCACGTGTTATTATTTAAAAATAAAACAAATTCATTTAAATCTTCTATGGTTTCCTCCCAGATTAATAAAAGGTCATCAATAAAATACCTTTTTTTTTTTTTTTTTTTAAAAAAATTGTGGACTTTCATGTTAGTTTCAAACAAATGAAGATAACATGAAAGTCCACAACTCCAACAGAGCAATAGTTTTAAATTGCACAGTATTATCTACATGTAAATATTTTCTTAAAAACCCTTAACAGTGGTGAGTGGTTCCAGCTTTTTTTTTTTTTTTTAATCCTTTTTATGGTGCATGTATAAAGTTGTCAGTGTGAGCCTAATCTAGCACCAGACACATGTACTATTGCTATGTATTATTCCTGTCTTAAATTAATATAATAAGGCATTATGGGAAAGGAGCTAGGGAGGGGAAGTTCACTGTGCCCTCTGTTGGATGTAACAAATCCTCAATTTACTTATGATTCACTGAATCTTTGAGAAGCAAAAAGGACTATTAGCCAAGCCAATATCACTCATGTACATACAGCCGTTTCGGGGTTTTGCTCCTCATCAGTGTAGAGCAGAGCGATACTGGCTTTACTGGGTGGGAGGCAATGAGCGGCTGAGAAAGGGGAACATCTCTCCTTGAGGAGAGCACCAGTTAAGGTGTGTAGAGTTTAATTGCCTTTTAGCCCTCTGCTAAGCGTCTGCAAATAACAAGGCATTATTGGAAAGGCGCTGGGCCCTCCAAAAAGCTTTGTGATATGCAGATGCTTAGTAGAGGGCGAAACTGGTGCGCTACTCAAGAAGTTATGTTCCCCTTTCTCAGCCACTCATTGTCTCCCACACAGTCAAGCCAGTATTGCTCTGCTCTACACTGATGAGGGGCAAAACCCCGAAATGGTTGTATGTAGATGAGTGATATTGGCTTGGCTAATATTCCTTTTTGCTTCTCAAAGATTCAGTGAATCAGAAGTAAATTGAGGATTTGTTACATCCAACAGAGGGTGCAGTGAGCTTCATAGCTCCTTTCCCATAATGCCTTGTGATATGCAGATGCTTAGTAGAAGGCTAAAAGGCAATCAAACTCTACACGCTTTAACTGGTGCTTTTTTCAAGGAGAGATGTTCCCCTGTCTTAAATTAAGACAGCATAAAATTACTTCTACTGCCTGATATATTTTTAGACTTGTCTAGGTTTTTTGGAACAACTATTATACGTTAGAATATTTGGCGCAGTTTTGGATGTTGGTATCAATGAATGACCAAGAACCTTTTCACCCTCTTTCTATTACACTACACAAGTGTCTAAAGCCCACACTTTTGATCAAATTTTACAATACTTTTCTGGCATGATCACAGCAGTAAATGTGGGCAAATAGTAATGGGGTGAAAAATAGTCACTTTTCTTCTCTTAGGGCTTTTAAAGCTAATGTAATACGGTTTTATAAGGCAGGATTCAGGCTGGGAATTTGTTACAGCTTGTGTATAAGTTTTCTGGAATTCAATAAAATTCCAAAAATGTAGGAAATGATGCATTAGCAGACTTTAGCACACTTAATAAATATTCTGTTCCATACAGTATTCGGTGTATTGGAAAAGATTGTAATAAAAAGGAAGTAGAAAACCTCATTAGAAATCTGGAAAAAGTATCCATCATCACAAAGTCCAAGTAACGTTAATTTTAATATGAAAGAGAACAGCCGGACAAGGAGCCTTCTTTCTCAAGCATGTGCAGTAGGAATGGAATAGAAACGTGAATGCAAAATCTCGTATGGTCTATTGGACTTTATTGAATATGGATATATAAGAGCTTAGAGGAGGCTATATTTATAGTTCTTACTGTGGTTGTTGTAAGTATTTAATATAAGGCTGGTTTTTACTTTGAAATCTCCAGTTTTCTGGAATGCAAAAGTCTAAAATTTGTGTGTAAGCCTCATTTTTTGCAAGCCTTATAACTTGTTAATATCTGTCTTGCTACAAAAAATGGATGGGGCATATTAGAGAGGGTGTGGCTTCCCATGGCCTGACATATTTACTATGTTTTTTTAAAGAAAAAAAGGTAAAATATAGCAGAAATAAAGTTGATCATAACAGGTGCTGATTTAATTTTCTAGCACTGCTTAGTATTACTAAGAGGTGTGTGTAAAGAAAATGAGCCTTGGAAAGCAGTGATGATAATATAATAAGATCTGTTCATGATCAGTAATGATATTGTAATAGGAAGTGTGTATTGTATAAAACTTCTCCTCCCCCCAGCTACAAGTCAATTATGTGTATTGCCCTGTCTACAGCTGGTTACGTTGCGGTATGCAAGCGTTGTTAACCTGGTCATGAAACTGGTTTTACTGAAGCTCATTAAGTCTGCCCTGGTTATAAAACCCTAAACAACATTATTGTGATTAACAGGTTATCTCCGACATGACATAGAGCCTGGAATTAGTTACTTCAAACAAATGACCAGGTCCTCATCTATCCATCCCCCTTGACACTGCCAACATACCTCATAATAGGTCAATTAGGGGGCACACCTAATTACATATAAATTGTCCTTCCCCTTTTATAATCTAGTCAGCCAGTCAGGGACCACAAATTTCCCTAATCAGCTGATAGGCAGATCTGAAATCTGAGCCAGCTGGGAAGCTGGGGGTCAGCTATCAGCTGGAGCTGCATTTCTTGTTTCTTCCTTGACCCAAGGACACAGAAGATTATATACATCTTAAGTTACGTGTTTTCTGTGATTCAACCCCTTTATTTTGCAACTTTTTTGTATGTATGTCATTTTATTGTATTTTTGTACTTTATTTAAGTACTGTAACCTTTTTCTATTAAAGCTAAAAACTTTAATAAGTCTGATCCTTGCATGCTCAACTAATCCTTTGCCTTGAAGTGTTTAACCCTGTGATTACTGGAGAGCAGTGCATTGGTGTGTACATGACAGTGTGCCAAATGTTTAAAACTGAGGTAAATTGACATAATAATGTCAGTAAGGCTATATGAAATGGGCTCAGTGGAGTGAAATCCACTCCATTCATACTCAGTGCTGTTAGTTACAGTGGCACTTCCCTTTAGTGGCTGGGATCAGAAATAACTGTGACCACAGACCTACTACTACTTAGACACAACAACGGCATCTAGGAAATTATACAGGAGGGGGCATCTGCTTCTCAGTCGGTCCCCCAGCAACTAATTTGTAGGGTGCCAACTAGTTGTCATGGCAGCCAGGTGCTTAATTAAGGCACCAAAGCCTGTCCTCTTACTCCTTTTATCTCATCTTGCCTGAGGCAGGGAATAATAGGAGAGATATAGTTGTACACTGTTCTTGCCATACATTAGTATTGTAAAGATCAAGTACCCTAGGGGGACTAAAAACACAAGTAAAGCAAAAAATAAATAAATAAAACACATTTTCCCTATTTTACAAATAAAAAAGAAAAGCAATAACAAAATTTAAACATAATTGGTATCATCAATACAAATCGCATCTATTAAAATACAGAATTATTCATCCCATACGGTAAGTATGTAAAAAAGAAATATCCATCACCAAAATTGTGGGAGTTTTTGTGTTTCCCAACAACCCCTTTTGGAAACAAAATTGGAATAAAAAATAATTAAAAATATGCATGCATCCCAAGATGACACAAATAAAAACTACACTTCAGCCCTCACACAGGTCAGTAGACCAAAAAAAAAAAAAAAAAGCAATTGGTGACATAACACAAATCTTTTTAAAGGAGTAAAATATAATGAAAGCTATATCAATTGGTATCATACTGCCCCACAGAATAAAGATAACACATAGTTTATACCATAAAGTAAACTCTTCAAAAATAAAATCCCTAAAAGTGACACAATTCTTTCTTTTTTCTGGTTCACTTCACAAAGAATTTTATTTTGGTTTGCCAATACATTGTATGGTACAGGAAATGGTATCATTAAAGAGTACAACTTTTGCCACAAAAAAAACAAGCCCTGACATGGTTATGTAGATGTAAAATAAAACAGTTATGGCTCTTGAAAGGAGAAGGGAAAAATGTACACAAAGTTACGATGGGCAGAGGTTAATAACATCACCAAAATCCCATAAGAAAATAAATTAAAAAATTCAGGTTGTTTAAAAGGGGGTGTTATTTTTCCCAAAAAAAGGGTTCTTCAGAAAAAGGGGGATAGTGAAAACAAACAACTTTGGCAATTGGATGTCATTTGCAAAGCTGTCTCGTTTCTCTGTCTCCCTTATTCTTGTTTCTGGAATAACTGCCTTGTCTGGGTCTAATCCTACCCCCACCGTTCATTGGTGCCGGCTCTGTCAATAACCATTCGTGCGGCCCCTTGGCAAAATCGGGAGCGCGCATACCTGCGCATGCCCCTGAGGCTCCTTTCGTCTCCCTGTTTTTTTTATTCACGTTCAGGGGCGCTGCGCCGCCCATTCATTCAGTGTATCTTTATTTATGCCGTGCGCCACGGCTGCGCCAGGTGCCTGCAGCAGCACAGCTCAGTGCTGCTGCTTGTGCGGGGCCCCCCCGCCCCCTGCCGTCCCTGTCCCCCCTCTGCTCCGGGCCGTCAGTGCCTCAGTCCAGGGCTGTCTCTTCCATTGGGCAAGGTAGGGGGTTCCGGGGCCGACGAGCACAGGGGCCCACTCGGGGCCCGGGTAGCCACCTACCTTGCCCAATGAATGTAAGCACTCAGACCCAGTGGCGTTACTTTCGCCTGCCGCCGCTTACTATTCATAGTGCAGGCAGGGCTGTGCGGCAATCAAGTAGTAGAGCAGGGGACCTGTGACCGACGTTGTGGCCCCTGCGCTTTACTCTTCACAGCGCAGGGCGGCGCGACAGTGAAGCTGTGAAACTCCTATTGAGCCAGGTCCCCGGCTCAATAGTAGTTTTAGAGCATTCTCTGTCTTGCCCCTGCTTTACTTCACTGCCGCGCCACCCTGCGTTGTAAAGAGTTAAAGCGCAGGCACGGCAAGGCAGTGGAAGGTGGCACTTTCCGTGACCACGCCCTCTCCGTCCCGGGGCGCTGGGAAATGTAGTTTTAGTGCTAGGTCAGGTGCAAGTATAAAACGTTCCTCGTCCCGCCTCTGCGTGTCTACCCCAGAGTGCACAGCAGCAGCTGTCTGTCTACATTGTAAATCAGCAGCATCATACAAGTACAGACTGGTGCCCCCCAGACAGTAACACTGCCATAGGGGAGAGTAAGGGAGGGGATCAGTGACCTGATGACACTGGCCCCCACTCATTGAATGGGGGACAGTGACATAGCTGTATCATGTAACAACTGCATATGTCCAGTCAGCCATCCTGGCCCGTGTCACTGTCTCCCAAGCCTCTCTACCAAAACCGTAACTACCATATTATTACTATATAATAAGAGAGGCTCTGGGGGACAGTGACACAGGCCAGGATGGCTGACCACAGGCAGTTGTTATACCAGGGCTGTAATGTGTAAACAAAAAGCTCTTACTAGATAAGAATGCCTAGTGAGAGCACAGACACAGTGAGGTGGATTGTTATGAACACATGCAAGGGAGGTGGAACAGCCAGGCTGTGCTGG
Organism: Phyllomedusa bahiana; assembly: GCA_025379985.1. Classification (NCBI taxonomy): domain Eukaryota; kingdom Metazoa; phylum Chordata; class Amphibia; order Anura; family Hylidae; genus Phyllomedusa; species Phyllomedusa bahiana. The sequence continues at coordinate 84,353 of JAODAL010000123.1, read as the reverse complement.
CACCTCCCTCTGATGTTAAACAAACACTAGACTCATGAAGGAGCACAGACAGTGAAGGGAGGGGGGATGATGTCATCCCTCTGCAGAAAAGAAACACCCAGATGGGAGGGGAAGAAACGCCCCTGGGTTACAGGAAATGAGATATTGAAAGTTCTCAGAAATAGCTGAAGTAAGGAAGCAATAAATCCCCTTTAAGGAATGTTGGCATTCAGTTTTTATGCATTTTTAAACAGCAGAGAAATCTAACACTATGTGAAGCAGCTCTAAAGGTAGTGTCCTAACTGCTGCTGATTACAACCTGCATTAAAAATAAAAAGGATGATTTTTAAGCTGTGACAGTTCATTTAAGTTCATATGAAAAAGGGTAAAAAGAACAGTTAAAGTGCTCCGTGTGTCAGGGCTGAGATAACGTTATTCCTTATGGACAGGCGCTTCACATGAGTGCTTTGCATATTTTTCAGTATAAAAAATATAGTTCATTGCTTGCATTTCATGATGCCGATCAGGAGCTATAATACTCGTGCTTTGAAAATGAATTTCTTTTCACTCAAATAATACAAAAAACCAACACAAAATGCCAAAACTCATACTTCTCTTCAGTCTTAATCCCAGGGTCAGACAGAGGATTCTCCGGCAGACTCCGGCACTGATACAATAATGAGACAATCTCTTCCCACTATGGTCTATTTCTTATGGGTTGATTCACTAACAACCTACGTGACCTTACTGATAAACAATATGTGTGCAATAACAGCAAAGTTTAGAAAGCAATAGCTCATACAGTTACTACTCTTGGGGGCGTATGGTACCGCATCTGACAATAATCCTCAGTCCTTACCCTTCGGCACTGGTGTTCATTTTGGCCAGATATTTTTTTTTAGGATTATTATTATTATTATGCAGACATGCCTGAATCAATTACACAGAATGGACTCCCTTTCATGCTTACTCTTACCCGAGGACACCTGGTCTAGTGTAAGGCTTGAAACAGCAGTTAGTGAGACTGCCCATGGGGGTCAGCAGAGTAAGGGGCTGCAGTTGAGGAGGCAGGTATTCTGGGTGAGAAAGAGACTGGGAATTTGGTTATGAGGAGCAAGCCAGGAAGCAGCGGCGGGCAAATGCAGAAGCAGGGAGATAGTTGTAGAGAAGTGACCTCGCTGTAAGCGTAGTCATGTCAATTGTCTACTTTCTCCTTGGTTTAGGTGAACCAAAAAGTGTGTACATCAGGGAACTGGCTGGAGTACGAGACACAGAGGGAGACACCCACCCCACAGACATGTCTCCGAAAAATGTGTCAGAGGATTGAAAGCTTCAGCACCCTGCTCCCGATAGAAAACTGTTGGGGGCGTTACAAGTGTGTGTAAATTACAAACTATTTTATTCACATAAAAATGTGAAACTACTGATTACTCATACAGTTAGCACTTATTCTGTTTGAGGCTGGATAGACAGGGAAGATAGCATAGAAACCTTGCATTTTCTGGAGCTGATGGGTTTAGGTGGAGCACCTGTCAGTCACCAGGCAGTCATGACAGGCATTCCACCCAGTCAGGGCTCCTTTGGGACCTGATGTATGCTTTCAATAACCATAATTACATTCTTACAGATTGAAGTATCTGTGTTAGCATCCAGTATTAGTCAGTACAGCGGCACATGATGTTTGATTTGGGACATGTGAAATATGATCCCCAGAGATTAACCCTTTTAGGACAACAATGCATATTTTCTTGGTGGAGCAGGTATAGGCTGGCAAGCATTTCCTATGCTGGGTGAAGAATAAAGTCAGCTGTCTGATAACAGCCAGGACCCTACATTAATTGCCAAGACTGGAGAAATCAAATATCTTAGTTGTATAGCCCCTTAGTGGTGTGGTGAATAGTGACTCTGGCATCTAATTGGTTTCAGAGAGAGTGGGTTCCCTTTGTAAGCATATTGACAGCTCCTGCTATATGTTTATAGGGTACCCAGGTGCCTAATGCAGGATTACAGGTCTGTCTTTTGTGTATTCTTTTTAGGCCCTGGCAGAGATAAGGTCCAATAGGATTGTTGGCAGTTTTACACAGATATATTATAATGTGTTACTCCAAGAGTGAATAAACAAAATTTAAAAAAATAATAATAAAATAAAGTTTAATAAATACATAAATTAAAAGTATTCTAAGTGAAATAAAAAAAAGTAAATTCCATTTACCTTTACAAAATCATTAAACATGGAAAAAATAAAAAGCAACCCCTATAGATAATTGGTATGGTTCAACAGTAACGACCTAAATTATAAAACTATCATAAGTCCCCACACAGCTTCGTCAACATAAAAATACAAATGTTATAGATTTTGAAATACAAGACACAAAATATTTTTATGTAAAAAAGTGTTTATCTTGAGAAAAAGTAAAAAAAAAATAAATATAAAATATAAATATATATAATATATAATATATATATAATATATAATACATTTATATAACATACAGATAATATTGCAGATATTATAATACAGATTTGAGTAGTGATCTATATACTTTACAATATTGTTTTTGAGCAGATATACCATTTAATGTGGAAGAGCACAGTTTAATGGTTTATTTGATGTGCTTTTCTATGCATACTCAATGACGCTGGCAGTGGCATTACAAAATCACGCTGCTGGAAGGAGAGTATCATCTTGTTTTATGCCTACTCCCTTTGGAACCATAAATGAATATTATGACTGTGTGCTTTGGAGAAGTAGAGCCAGTGACTACATAAAAGTAGAACACACACAATCCACAACACATGGGAGATGTTCTAAAAAACAAACCTGAAATGCTCAAAATCAGGCTCAGCCTGTTTAACATACAATTAAACTAGTAGTTAAAATTGATGCAGTCTTTACAGTGCGGGGATAGAACGTATTAGAAGATGTTTATCCATGCCACTCAAAGGACTCCTAAGAAGTGACAGCATCTGGAATGAAATGTTTGCATAGGCTCCTATAACAATGTGTTTTCTAAGAAGCCCAAGATTGAGTCAGCCCTTATGTCTTACAAACAGTGAGAAGAGTGAGTGCATTTCAGACTCTTACATTCCTAAGTATGGTCATATATAGATAACACTTTCAATGACCTTATTGTACCATATACATATGTTGAGCTTTGCAAGATATTATTACAAGAGAAAAAAGGTAGGGATTGTGCTCCAGACAACTTTTGCACATTTTTTATTAGTTCATCAAATAAATCTGCTGCAAAAACAGGTGCATTCCAGACAGTGGAGAGATCTGCCAACCGCCCATACACATTAGATTAGCAGGCATCAGACCAATAAGACTGACATTCTCCTTTTGCAATGTACACTGTTTGCCTGCTATGACTAATACCTAGTTAAAAAAATCCCAATTTTTTTAAAACAATGGGTTAAAATGGTAAGAAAGCTTTTTCTTGGTGATTTCCATACAACTAATGGGTTTCTATCTGTGTGCAATAGGTCATTACTGTGAAAGAAGGGTCGAGTGGGTTTAATGTGATACACGTCAAGTGTAAAGGGAGCCAATGCTTATCAGCTTCAGTTAGAAAATGTAGGTGCTTAGTAGTGACTTGGAGGAGATGGTCCAGCAATAAAAGTAGATAGTTTTATTTTGCAACGCTGAAGGCTTTATTAACGAAATACACTTATACTTTACAGTTTCAAGAATATACATAGAGAATTCAAGTCATAAGCAAGTTACTGAGACATACAAGACTTAGTCACAACTATCATGGCTGTGAGGTCTGATGCAGTTTTACTCTCATACAATTTTTAGACTCTTGACTCAAGAGTTACTTTCACTCACTGTCTCTTGACCTTTGTCACTGACTCTATACAGGTTACTTTCACTCGTCACTCGAGAAGGCACTCCATTGCTTGTTAATCCCATGTCGCAAGCATATTTCTCTCCAATGCAGAGGCCACCCAGTCAGAGTCTAGCTACCAAAGGGAATTATGTTGAAAACACTCTCATCCACAGTCCAAACAGGTTTTCAGAATCAGCCGTCACTCAATAACTCATGACTTTCTCCTTCAATCAGCTCAGTATCTCTAGACTTTCTGTTTTTCCAATGCTGACACAGAAGTTGTTGATCTCACAGGCCATAATACTAAGACTATACAATTCAGTCAAACAACAACCACTTTGGTGGAAAACCCACACATTTTAGGTGAGACTAACCATCAAAATAATGAAATAAGCTAGCGTCAATCAATCACCATCACCTACAAGGCTAAGCTTGTTAGAAGACTGCAGAACTTGGCTTTATCTATAGTAGTCACCTCTTCCGCATCTTAGCTATGGTCCCAGACCAGATACACCCGAAAATTTTAAGGCTACAAAAACAACCAAGACGAACTACAAGAAACAAACATGGGCAAAAACTCGGATTTCTACAAGATGCAGGAAATACAAGGAGAAAGGAACTAGATAAGACTTGACAGTAAAAAATAGACAAGAAAAATACTAGGACTCCAAGGATAAACGCATTGTCTAGGACTAAATAAACGTGAACTAGATTAGGTATAAAATAGTCAAGTTACTGGATAACTAGGTACAGAATATATAACAAATTACAAGAAACAATTGCAAAGAGATTATGCTCTAATCTGCACCATGCTGCTCAAACCAGGAATTTTAAAAAAGAGGCAACATTAGGACCCTCCACTCGAATGAGCCTTGGCTGTGCAGTATGGTCAGCTAGTCTTCCCTGAAAGATCAGATGAGAAGTAGTTGATATGTAATTGCCTCAAACAAGCTGTTAAGAAAGGGAGCATAAATTAGAGAGACCCCTGCTATTCCTAACATCCTTATACTTGCCCTTTTTAACCAATAAAATGCAACATAGCAGAAGTGGCCAGGCATTCCCCACCACCATGATACCAATCTTACTAAAGTGCATACCACTCATATTAACATTATATATGTAATATCAATTATACAGAATTTATATGGAATACAAATAACATTATAATAGCATTATTACTATAAAAAAGGTTTATGGGAAAAGAGCTGAACTCACATCCAACTCACTGAGCCTTGCAATGTGAAAGGAATTCAAGCCATGCAAGTTTGGTTTGTTTCGGGATATTTGCCCCTCATCAGCGCAGAGTAGAACATGTTGGCTGGCTAGTGAGTGTGGCTCGAAAGGGGTGAGGTATATCATTCAGTAGAAGCACCATGTCAGTGTGTAGAGCCTTTACGCTCCACTAGCATTTAAATATTGTAAAGGGTTATGGGAAGAGAGATGAACTCATCAGCGCCATTTATTGGATGTAGCATTCCATAAGTCACATCAACATTTACAATTTGCTAGGAGTCCAACAGCTACAGTAGTAGGTTTTAGTGAGAGGGTTTTCACAGTTGTTCATGCTCCCTGTTTTTCCCTTTACACGTAGACATGGCTCTTGTGCAGTATTCCATAAACCCTCTGCATATGTATATATATATTTTTTTTACATAGCCTGTGTGCCATTGTGATATATCACTCAATTCATGGAAAACTGAACCTATGTGTACCTCTCATGCATGCAAACTGTCTGTGTGTTGAGAAGCAGCCTAGAATAATCTGCTTGACAACAAGAAATTCATTGAGACCTTAGCATCTCCTTGTGTGTTTTATGTATTTCATTGTAATTAATTTAAAAGGTTTCCTTTTGTTCATTTTTCTCAAGTCTCTTGAGCCTTTGCTCGTCTTCAGAACATTTCTTCCCTCTCTGTTAATTGTCAGGAATGTAGCCGGGTGTCGCTCCTGACTGTTGGATGAGTTGCAGTCTTTCCTTCAATTTCCATCAACCACGTTGAGAGTTGTACTTATTGGACAGGTGAAGACTGTACAGTTATTTTTATGATAGGTTTGCTTTGACAGCCACCATATTCCTTGAATAAATTTTCTAGTGCTTTCACAGCAATTTGTTTCCCTTGTACAATATTTTCTTTCTGTATTAAACTGGGTTATGTCATTGTCAGGAAGATGAAAATGTATGAATCCCATTTCGCCATTTCAAATTCCTGAGATATGTTATTATACATTTGCTGCTAAGGAACCTGATCAGTGTAGGGTATGAGCCACAGAAATGAGCTGTGAGGTAGCTTAGCCAGATGTCGTACAGCCTGTCAGACATTATATTGGTTGTTATGACAGCGTCCTCTTAAAATTTGCTGTTTCCATGCATAATCGCACATATAGAATCACTCCTCTTTTGTCACTTAAGGATGATGTTATCACTGAAAGTATCTCCAATTAACCTCTTGTTTTCAAGTTATTTTGCGCAGTATAAGCAGTTTTCATCTCAAATACATCTGTTACGGGAGCAGCTTAACATTCTGACATGACACTATCGATAACAATGTTCTAAAAAGCTATGAAATGCACCAGTGTAATATATCAGTCCCTACCACAGAACCGAGGATAAAATGTGTCAGCGGCAAAAATCATGTTAGTGGATAGAATGGCAAATAATCTAGGCCATGATGTATTATCATTCATGGCATAAAATACATCTGTGCATGTATGGGCAATATTTCAGAAATGCACGGAGGCATGGGATGAAATGTCTTTGTATGTATCACGAACGTACGTGTTTGAAGAAAAGAAATCACCACTGACATGAAATATGGTATTGTGAAATACCTAGGAATTTACAGTATATTTACAGTATGACATTCAGTGCCTATAAGAATAACCCCACTATTACTGGCATATGATTCTTTATGCAACTCAGATCAAAAAGACGCCTGGTCAATGAAAGACATCTGCAATATATCCTTAAATAAGCAAAGCAGCTACTGCTGTATAATCTGGAAAAAAATGGATGAGGAGAAAAGGGAAAGGGAAGGTGATCTCCTAGTGTAGTCAGTGCTAGATGGGACGCAATAGTAAGATAATTTAATTTGATTAACCTTACAATGTTGCACAAGCAGAAGTCGCAACTGTCCAATATTGGGTAGGATAGAATGTCCTAAATCTATGAATCCGATGTGTACTCCACTGGGAAACCCAAGGAGTTGGATTACCACTAGCCTTCAGTAAATGGAGATAAACAAGCTCATCATAAAGCTCCTTTAGTAAAGGAGATTTATGATGATCTGGGTTATCTCTGGTAACTGAAGTCCAGCGCCAACTTTCTCTGTTCCATTCAGAACACCACAGCATCGGTGATCCTCATAGCCTTCTTTCTAACTGCTTAGTGTAGCCAGAACTACTTTTGTAGAAAATTGCATCCTCTGCAACAAGAGAATGTTTATCTCAGTGTGTCCTGTGACAGTTTGTATCTGTTATATTTCCACCATGTGGGTGGATGACCACATGTCACACTGAGGCCTTTATATATGTGGGCCAATAGAGAGGGGTTTGACACCTGATTGTTTATATTATAGATGACACTAGCTGGTGGGTACTAAGAGATGAGAGAGGAAGTCATCTCATCCAAACTCACTCGTTATTATAATGGATCCACATTATGTATATATATATATTGTGATGATCCACTCACATTATGGCCGCCATCTTGGTTCAGCCTGGGGGTTTCTTAGCTCCGGGATCGCCGCTCTTCGTAAGACGGATGGCACTCCATCACAGGCTTCCGTTTATCCTGGCTTCAGTCAGTTTTATTGAGGCACAGTATATAGAACACAAACAACCAAAACATAAACAAAATCCTCGGCCGTCTAGCCACTACCTACGCATAAACGTTCTCTTTCTACTCTGGGGGTCTGAACCTACTGTCCAGCACCACCAATATACACCAGTACAGTATGTTCACACTGATCTCGAGCCTCTGGGGGCAAGAGCCCTTCACCATGGCTCCACTGTTGCTCCACTTCCAACAGCAGACCACGCCCCCTTAACACCTGCAGGTTAAGGGCTTTTATAGCAATCCAGGGACTGGCCCAAAACCTGGCCTGGAACGTGGGGACGTCTTTTCCGTCCTGGGAAAGGCAACCCATCACTAGCCACATAGCAGCCATACTAACTACCTGTGTCAGTGACCTAGGGTTACTGATGCTAAATGGTTGCCTTCCCCCACCGAAGCCAGGACTTCGGTGGCACGTACGCCACCTAGTGGCAGAACCCTGCGACTTCCTAATGTCGCTCTGCCACAATATATATACTTAACCTGGCAGAATTTTTGCTTTCTTGGCCCTTTTTCAGAGAATATGAATGATAAAACAAAAACTTTTTTCCAGTCATGGTTAGTGGTTGGGTGAAGCTATTTATTGTCAAACTACGGTGTTTTCTCTTTTTAAATCATAATGACAACCAAAAAAATCCAAATCCTGATCAAAAGTTCACGTACCCCAGTTCTTAATACTGTGTATTGCCCCCTCTAACATCAATGACAGCTTGAAGTCCTTTGTGGTAGTTGTGGATGAGGCTCTTTATTTTCTCAGATAGTAAAGCTGCCCATTCTTCTTGGCAAAAAGCCTCCAGTTTCTGTAAATTCCTGGGCTGTCTTGCATGAACTGTGCTTTGCTTGAGATCTCCCCGGAGTGGTTCAATGATATTGAGGTCAGGAGACTGAGATGGCCACTCCAGAACCTTCACTTTGTTCTGTTGTAGCCAATGACGGGTCGACATGGCCTTGTGTTTTGGATCATTGACATGTTGGAACGTCCAAGTACGTCCCATGTGCAGCTTTCGGCTGATGAGTGCAAATGTGCCTCCAGTATTTGCTGATAACGTGCTGCATTCATCTTTCCTTCAACTTTGACCAAGTTTCCTGTGCCTTTGTAGCTCATACATCCCCAAAACCTCAGCGATCAACCTCCATGCTTTACAGTAGGAATGGTATTCCTTTCATCATAGGCCTTGTTGACATCTCTCTAAATGTAAATGTTGCTTGTGGACAAAGTTTGATTTTGGTTTCATCACTCAAAATGACCTTTTTCCAGAAGTTTTGAGACTTGTCTTTGTGCTGTTTGGCGTATTGTAGGTGAGATACTTGGTGGCATTTGCACAGTAATGCCTTTCTTCTGGTGACTCGACCATGCAGCTAATTTTTCTTCAAGTGCCTCCTTATTGTGCATCTTGAAACAGCCACACCACTAGTTTTCAGAGAGTCCTGTATTTCAGATGATGTTATTTGTGCTTTTTTTCCTTGTATCCTAAACAATTTTCCTGGCAGTTGTGGCTGAAATTTTTGTCTACCTGACCGTGGTTTGGTTTTTACAAAGCCCCTGATTTTCCATTTGTTATTCACACTTTGAACACTGCTGACTGACATTATCAATTCCTTCTAAATCTTTTCGTATCCCTCTCCTGTTTTATACAGTTCAACTACCTTTTCCCATAGATCTGTTGACAATTCTTTTGCTTTCCCCTTGACTCAAAATCCAGAAATGTCAGTGACTGAAAGATGCAAGAATCGGTCTGGATCCTAGAAACTCACTCAGCTTTTATGCACACACACTGATTACAAGAAAACAGGTCACAGGTGAGGATGTTACCTTTAATAGCCATTCAAACCCATTTGTGTCAACTTCTGTGCATGTTGTCAGGCCAAAATCACCAGGGTATGTGTACCTTTGATCAGGGTCATTTGGATGTTTCTGGTTGTCATTATGATTTAAAAAAAGAAAACACAGTGGTTTGACAATAAATGGCTTCACCCAACCAATAACCATGAGTGGAAAAAAAGTTTTTGTGTTATCATTCATATTCTCGGAAAAAAAGGCCAAGAAAGAAAAAAAATCTGCATACAATATATGTACATACAGTGTATAAAAAGACACATTTTATTTTTATTACTTTCTGCAAAGTCAAAAGTTTACATACATTTCATTAATATTTGATAGCATTGCCCTTAAACTGTATGACTTGGGTGAAATATTTTGAATATACTTCCACAAACTTCTCACAATAGATGTAAGGAATATTGTACCAATCATACTGGCAGAACTGGTGTAACTGAGCCATGTTTGTTTCTCACTTGCTTGGTGTTGCCTTTTAGGGTTTGCGCATAAATGTTCAATAGGCTGGAGATCAGGGCTTTGTGATGACCACTCCAGACACTGACTTGGTTATCCTTAAGCCTCTTTGTAAACAGTCTGGCAGTACACTTCGGGTAATTGTCCATTTGGAAGACCTATTTCCACCCAAGCTTTAATTTCCTGGCTGATGTCTTGAGATGTTGCTTCAGTATTGCCACATAATCTTCTTTCCTCATAATGCCATCTATTTTGTGAAGTGCATCAGTCCCACCTGCAGCAAAACAACCCCACAACATGATGTAGCCATCCCGTGTTTCACAGTGGGGATGGTCTTCTTAGTCTTCCAAGGTTTTCCCTTTTTCCTCCAAATGCCAAACAGTTCAATTTTAATTTCATCAGATGACAGGACATGTCTCCAAAAATATAGGTCTTTGGTCCTGTTTGTTTCTTTTGAAGTAATGGCTTCTTCCTGGCAGAGTTGCCTTTTAGCCCATGTTGATACAGTTCTCATTTCACTGTGGATAATGACACAATCTGACCAGCTTCCGTCAGCATCTTCACAAGGTCTTTTGTTTTTGTTCTGGGGTTGATATGCACATGTCAGACTAAAGCCTGTTCATCTATGAGACACAGAACCCGTCTCCTTCCTGAGCGGTATGATGGCTGAACATGCCCATCATGTTTGTACTTGTGTATAATTGTTTGTACAGATGAACGAGCCACCTTCAGGTATCTGGGAATTGCACCCAAGGATGATCCAGGCTTGTACAAGTCCACATTTCTCTTCCTGATATCTTGACTGATTTCTTTAGACTCTCCCATGATTTTACACACAGAAGAAATGTGTTTCTGGTCTGAATAAAAAAAAAAAACAACAACATTCACAGTTGTGTCTCTAATTAACTCAGATATTGCCAATAACCAAATCAGAAGCTTGAAAAGACATGACATCATCATATGGGCTGTCCCAAACTGTTTACAGGCATAGTAATCCTAGTGTATGTAAACTTTTTGACTTTGCAGAAAGTAAAAAAAATAATTCTTAAAAATTCTCAATATTCTGGCATTTGGCAATAATAAATAATAATTTTGGTAATCCTAAAATGGGTAAGGTTTATTCTGATTTCATGTCAGATAGTGAGAAAAACATGCATTCGTGTCTTTTTATACAGTGTATGTAAACTTCTGGTTTCAACTGTATAAGATGTTTTTAACTGAAGATACCATATATTCTAAGTATAGTCTTTTCTTGATGTTTCTCCTTTCAGCATTTTCTTGTTGAAGCTTTAACTTGGCCCTCATGTTAGGATGTGGACAACCAGCATTTACCGTAATTTTATATTCATTTATCTTTTGTTGATTCTGTACATTCTTGTAGTAGGTGCTATTCACATTTCATAGTTCACTTGTGGTCTGGCTTATTTATAGAGATCTTCCTGGCCCTGGCTGAATGTCAAATGCTCTTGTGACTGAATTCATCTGCTGAAATGCATTCACACTCTCCTTAGGGTCGCCTAACCCTTTTATTTGATTTGTAGCACAAGCCGCATGTATAATGCATATCCTAACATTCAATTAGTCTATACCAGCAATTTTCTTCACTTTATATCTCAGCTGATACCTAGCTATGATGTGATCGTTAATCAGTACTGCACATATACTAGTCTGTTCAGCCAGCTTAAAACCATATTTGAATAATGGTCAATTGATATATTATCTCTTAGAGTACTGTAAGTAAAAAAATTGTGGATTTTATTGTAGGCAAAGCCAAATCTGACATCTTTCTTCACACATATTATGTTTATGAACTTAAAAGCACAAACACAGGAAGATAAGATAAATTATTTCTAGAAAAAAAAGTCATAAAATACAATATTTTATTGGGTCAAAAAACTGCACATAAAATCAAAAAGCTAAGTAAGGCTTTTTCATTGATTTTGTGTGTACTTTTTGACCCATTAAAATATTGTATTTTATAAGGCTTATTTTAGTGTGTGCCCATAGTTTGGTATTTTTTTGTTTCTGTTATTGTTATCTTCTACACAATGGCAGCACCTTATTATTATTATTTATTTTAGAGCACCATTAATTCCAGGGCTCTGTACAAGCCAAGGGGTTCAGGTATATAATACAAGACTAATATAAGACTAATACAATAACAGTAGGTACATTCTACAGTGGAGAAGGGGGGAGAAAGAAGGTGAGTAATGCAAAGGTATGTATTATAGTGTAATGGCAGACGGGTTATTGTGAGTTATAGGATATCCTGAAGAGTTGGGTTTTCAGGTTGTATTAGAAACTAATAAAGGTGGCGGAGAGTCTAATGTTTTGTGGTAATGAGTATGGGGGACGCATGGGAGAGGTCTTGGAGATGATTGTATGAGGAGCTGACAAGAGGAGAGCAGATAAGAAGATCCAGTAAGGAGCGGAGATTGCACGAGGGGATCTGGAGATTAGGGCAGAGATAAAGGGGAGGGGATGGGGGGGCAGGTTATGGAGAGCCTTACATGTCAAGGTTATCAGTGTGAACTGAAATCTCTAAGCAATGGGTAGCCAGTGGAGGGATTGGAAAAGGGGAGAGGCAAAGGAATAGTGAGGAGAGAGGTGGATCAACCGTACAGCGGAGTTGAGGATGGATTGAAGGGGAGCAAGAGTACAACATGGAAGGCCACAGAAAAGAGTCTTGCAGAAATCCAGGCATGAGATGATGTGGAAATGAGCAAGCAAGCAATTTTGGGGAGTCGGAATCAATAACGTAGCAGATTCAGGAAATATTGTTCAGGTGAAAGCAACAGAAGGTGTTCAGGGCTTGGATATTTGGTTTGAAGGACAATTGTCCCAAGGCAGCAGAATTATGGGATTGGGGAGAGTGTGGAGCCATTGACTGTGATAGATTGGTAAAATTAAAAGATGGAGTGGAATAGGGAAAAGATGATGAACTTTGTTTTCTCCATATTGAGTTTGAGAAAGCGGGAGGAAATGAGGATATCCTAGAAATCAGAGAGTTAACATCAGGGCCAGAGATGTAGATTTGAGTGTTGTCAGCATGCAAATGGTACTGGAAGCCATGTGATACTATGAGTTCACTGAGGCAAAGGGTATATATAGAGAAGAGTAGTGGGCCCAGGAATAACTCTTGGAGGACCCTAACAGAAATAGGACAAGGAGAAGAGGTGGAGTGAGATTGAGAGATGCAGAAAGTTCGATCAGAGAGGTAAGAGGCAATCCAAGAAAGGGCCAAGTTTGTGATGCCAAGGGAACAGAGAATTTGTAAGAGTAGTGAGTGATCAACTGTATCATAGGCAGAGGACAGACCAAGGAGAAGGAACACAGAGTAGTGGTGTGAGGCTTTTGTGGTCAACTCGCTAGCAATTTACAGAAAAAAAAATCACAGAAAAATGGGACATTATTTACTTAAAAAGGCAAACACAAGGCCAATGGCTATATAAAAGGATTTATCCCAACAGGCGGCAATAAGAAGCACCCATTATTACCAAAGTATTTTTGGTTTTATGTTTTTGTAACACTTTGCATAGTACAACTTGTTGTGTTATGGATTTCTGCATACTGGGGAACTGGTACCAAAGGGTAGTGAGCTTTCCCCAAATGAGTTGAGCCCCTGCTCATTAACTTATCTTGCACCTGTATATTTTCCATGTATTGTATTTTTTTGCCATTAACTTCTGGGAAGTATGGGTGTGTCAGTATTTTGTGTTTTGGATTAGTTGATAAATAGAATTTCGAATCCAATCAAGTAGTTAAAAGCAAGTTAATGAAAGTAAGCCAGTCATGTGCACCAGTAGTAACAAGTAAAATTGCACATTTATAATAGTTATCTAGATGCAATAGTAATACTAGCAACCAACCCCCTCATGGACAGTAAGTGTATGAGTGGTTGTTTTATCAGCATCTTTGCATTTGTACAATCTCCCCTGTGTTGTGTTATGGATTTTCTGCATACTGGTGTGAACTGGTACCTATCCAATGTACAGTTTTTTGTAGTTTTTTGGCAGTTGCCCCCCTAGTGGATGGGAGTGTGAGCAGCTGCTCATTAGTTATCTGCACCTGTTATATTTCTCCCAGGTAGCATTGGGGCGTGTATTGCCTTGTATTGGAATTAATCCATTATTGAGCCTTTGAGCTGTAAGTATGGCGTTGTGTCTGTGTTTTTAAGTCAAAAAGTCATTGCCGACTTTAGTTAGGGCAGTTTTAGTAGAATTTCTGAATCCAGACTGCAGTAGGTTGAAAAGCAAGTTAGATGAAAGATAGAACAGTTCAAGATGACGTGCTGTTCAAGGAGTTTTGAAGCAAATGGTAGAAGATATGGGGCAATAGTTAAATAAAGAGGATGGTTTGAGAGAGGACTTCCAGAGGATAGGTGGAACTGTTGCATGTTTGAAGGAGGAAGGAATGATGCCAGAGGTTAATAATGGGTTGAATATATGGGTTAGGGATGAGGTAATGACAGTATTAAAGTTTGGGATGAGGAGGGATGGTATTGGGTTGAGAGAACAGGTAGTGAGGTGGGAGTGGAAAATAGTGTGGAAAGTGTGTTGTGTGTATCAAGTGATGGTGGCAAAGAGAAGAAGAGCATTGTGCAGATGTATAGACAGGCTGTGGGAACTGTAGGTGGAAACTCTCTCTAAGTGTATGTTCACACGGCGTAATTTTGGCGCACATTTTGCCGCGTATTTGCGCTTAATATGCGGCGAGATGCGCACCGCAATTATGGTAATCCATAGCTCTCATAGAGAGGTATGGATTATGCCTTGTACCCCCACGTGTACAATATGATCATACTGTACGCACAGGGAGATAAGTGACATGTCAATTATTCGCGGCAATTGCGTGCCGCGAGTAATGCGTGTCAATGGGGCCGGCGGGCTGCCGGCCCCCCAGTGCTTCGGAAGTGCGCGCAGATCAGCGCGACTCCCAAAACACCCAGCGTATTGCGGTGCTTACTGTACGCAGCACAATTACGCTTTGTGTGAACATACCCTAATGTTGTTTTTGAAGTGTGAGGCAAAATCTTCAGCTGAGATGGAGTTGTGGTCACTGGTGGAAAGAGGAGGGAATTGAAGGTGTGGAATAGTTGTTTAGGGTTGTGAGATAGAGAAGATATTAGAAAGGCAAAGTAATCCTGATTGGCAGAAATAAGTGAAGACTTAAAGCTGAGGATTGTTTTATGTGTGAAAGTCTTCGGTGGAGACGGTTTTCTTCCAGTGCCGCTCTGCAGCTCCGGAAACTCACCTCAGTTTTTTTTGTCAGCTCTGTGTGCCAGGGCTGCCTATTGCTTCATCAAGTTTTATTTTGCATGAAAGGGGCGAGCAAGACGAGAGCGGAGGAGATTGTGGTGTTGTAGAATGCTGTATCAGTGTCATAAAGTGTACAGTGGGGAAAAAATAGTATTTAGTCAGTCACCAATTGTGCAAGTTCTAACACTTAAAAAGATGAGAGAGGCCTGTAATTGACATGATAGGTAAACCTCAACTATGAGAGACAAAATGAGAAAACAAATCCGAAAATCCCATTGTCTGATTTGAAAAGAATTTATTTGCAAATTATGGTGGAGAATAAGTATTTGGTCAATAACAAAAGTTCATCTCAATACTTTGTTATATATCCTTTGTTGACAATGACAGAGGTCAAACATTTTCTGTAAGTCTTCGCAAGGCTGGCACACACTGTTGCTGGTATGTTGGCCCATGTTTTGGGGCTGTCGCCAGACAACATGGACTTTAAACTTCCTCCAAAAGTTTTCTATGGGGTTGAGATCTGGAGACTGGCTAGGCCACTCCAGGACTTTGAAATGCTTCTTACAAAGCCACTCCTTCGTTGCCCTGGTGATGTGCTTGGTATCATTTTCATAATGAAAGACCCAGCCACATTTCATCTTCAATGCCCTTGCTGATAGAAGGGTGTTTGCACTCAAAATCTCACGATACATGGCACCATTCATTCTTTCATGTACACGGATCAGTCGTCTTAGTCCCTTTGCAGAGAAACAGCCCCAAAGCATAATGTTGCCACCCCCATGCTTCATAGTAGGTATGGTGTTCTTTCGATGTAACTCAGCATTCTCTCTCCTCCAAACAGTATGAATTGTGTTTCTACCAAACAGTTCTACTTTGGTTTCATCTGACCATATGACATTCTCCCAATACTCTTCTGGATCATCCAAATGCTCTCTAGCAAACTTCAGATGGGCCCAGACATCTACTGGCTTAAGCAGGGGGACACGTCTGGCACTGAAGGATCTGAGTCCCTGGAGCCGTAGTGTGTTACTGATGATAGCCTTTCTTACGTTGGTCATTCACTAGGTCTCCCCGTGTGGTTCTGGGATTTTTGCTCAATGTTCTTGTGATCATATTGACCCCATGGGGTGAAATCTTGTGTGGAGCCCCAGATGGAGGGAGATTATCAGTGGTCTTATATGTCTTCCATTTTCTAATTATTGTTCTCACACTTGATTTCTTCATACCAAGCTGCTTACATATTGCAGATTCACCATAGTGAAGTTTGGAGTGTGCCTGTTTGAGCTTGTGGACAGGTGTCTTGCATAATGATAACAAGTTCAAACAGGTGCCATTACTAGAGGTGAAGGACAGGTCTATGAGAGCCAGAAATCTTGACTGTTTTTAGGTGACCAAATACTTATTCTCCACTATAATTTGCAAATAAATTATTTCCAAATCAGACAATGTGATTTTCTGGATTTGTTTTCTCATTTTGTCTCTCATAGTTAATGTCTACCTATGATGTCAATTACAGGCCTCTCATATATTTTGAAAGGGGTTTTGCCATGAAGTAAAATTGACGTGGGAAGCTTGCAAATTAAATAATAAACATTTTCACCATTCATCCTTATTAAAAATTCTGCACCATTTTTGCTTTAGCTGCCCTTTTAGTGAGCCATTGTTTACAGCTCATCTCCAGGGGATACGACCAGGGCTGCGAGCTCCTCAGTCCTGGTCGCACATGCCCAGACATAACCTCTCCTCTCAGACAGCTCCTAAGTGTTCAACTCCCAGGTGTTGTCATTCTACTTCTGTCCCCTATACTCCTAATTAATTAGTGAAACAGTACAAATAAATTAAAAAAGGAACCTCAATGAGCTATGTGTATTGATAAAGAAAAAAAAAAATCCATGGGTTTGGTTCCTGCAGGGATTTGAACCTAGGACCCTAGTGTCGGGAGGTAAAAAGCATTACCTCTAGGCTACAGTGTAGCTACTTGTACCTCTGTAAATAAACAGACCTTTCTTTGACTGGAGAGAGGAAAGGACTGGTGATGTCATCCTTCTGGGTCACATGATATGTAATCCAAACAAATCACACACGCCCCCTTCTGAGCACACAGAGCTGAAGAGCTGGATGCAGGAGATATGAAATGAGATTGTGGCACAACCCCTTTAAGTGGGAGAACTTGCACAATGGGTGGCTGACTAAATATTTTTTTTAGATATGATGGAGAGTCAGAGAGAGTTAGAAGATCAAGACCTTGGAGGTTACTGTGAGGGTGTGTTAGTTTCTGTTCTGGAGGGACAGTTGACAGGAGGAGAGAGAAAACAAGCAAATTATGGTTTGATATCTGAAGGATGGAGTTGGAGACATTAGATAGGGTGCATAGGCGGTTGAAGATGAGATCCAGCGTATGTCCCTCTTTGTGAGTGGCTTCAGAGAATCATTGTGAGAAGCCAAAGGAGGAGGAAAGTGATACAGGTTTGGTGGCAGCTGAGTTGTGTGTGTCAATGGGGATGTTAAAGTCTCCCATAATAATAGTGAGGATGTCAGCAGATAAAATGTGTGGAAGCCAGGTGATGAATTGGTAGGAAAAGGCAGTTGTGGGGCCAGGTGGTGAGTATATGATGAACACTTAAAGGGGGAGTAGACAGAGTGCACCTCAAAAGAAGGGGTAGTGAGGGAGGTTATAGGTGGAATGGGGACAAAGGAACAGGTATCTGACAGGAGCGGGGGGGGGGGGGGGGGAGTGGGCAACACCACCAAAAAGATTGGTGTTGGGGGGTGTAGGTAAATTTATGCACAAGGTAAGAGCCCACAGCAGGTGATGTTGTGTCTGAAGGTGTCAGTCAGGTTTTAGTTAGACCAAGAAAGAATATAAAAAGGTGAAAAGAGATGAAAAGGTCATGGATGTAGGGAAGTTTGATGCACGCAGTACATGCACGCCAAAGAGCTCTAGAAAGAAGGATATGAATGGCAGGGGTGAGGGAAATGGATTTAAGGTTTATGCGGTTACCAATTTGTGCTGGTTAGTCTGTAAGAGAGATGTGAAACAACAGTGGGAATGTGCTAAGGGAGCCCAAGATTAGGAGATATGTCCTCAGCAACAAGGGGAAGCAGAGAGAGAGAGTGTAAGTAGGTGTGAGTGGGATACAGCACAAGGGGATTGTGTTGGTTTTGAGAGGACAGTCTTAATGCTGTGGCAGAGGTGAACAGTGGAAGTCAGATGTGAGGGTGAAACAGATGGGAAGATAAAGAAACCCTTGCCCAGTGTAGGTGTTTGAGTGTAGTCAAGAAGTCTGAGGAATAAGGAGGTACTGATTATAGCTGCTGAGTAGTGCATATTGGGTGCTTGTGTTAGTAGATAGCAAAAAAGATTAGTGTTTAACTTAAAATCATTCCTGCTGCAATTCTGGTATTAATTCTGCAGCACACTTTATGTGACCACCCATGGAAATTATATTTACTATTTTGCCATAGGCAAACTTAAACTCTATCAGTTCCCTATCTGTTAAACACTAAAACGTAACTTTTATTATATCTAACTCTTAACCTCTATACACACTATTTAAAAACCTGATCTCTAACCTCATCATTTAACCCATTTTGCTTCTGAAAGAGGGAATAACTTCCTTTCTAATATCAAGTCTGGTGGAACCCCACCTACTAACAGGGGAGCCTTATATCTATAGCAAAGTACTAGCTTAAGCCAACTACTTGGGCAGGCGTCCCTAATCTCATAGACACAGAACAAATAAGGCTCCCTTGTGACACCGTCTGCATTTAAAAAATCAAAATATCATCAATAAAGCGCCCCCAAAATAAAATCCGATCTGTGAATATTTCAAGGTGTTCAGAAAAAACAATAGCATCCTCCCACCAACCTAAAAATAGATTAGCAAAACTTGGTGCACAGACAGTTCCCATGGCTGCTCCTTTTATCTGGTGATAAAAGGTGCCATCAAACAAAAAATAGTTATGTGTCAAAACAAAATCCAATAGCTGTAAAACAAAATCATTGTGTTCCGTAAATTGTGTACCTCTTGTGTTCAAAAAATACTTGATTGCTTCATTCTTGGTGAGCCACGCAGTTGCAATAATATGAGAGAAGTAAGACGGAAGCCCATCACAGTCAGGGCTGAGGTGTTTGTTGGTGCAGTGCATTGGCACGGGCAGTACGGTAAGATGGGGCGCAAGCCCGTTATGGAGATGGCGAATTTGACTGAAGGTTGTTGGCTCATGAGAGCATGGTGGCAGCTTTAGCAGGACATGTTATGAGTGTGCGCGCGGAAGGGGGAGTGGGTTTTATGTGGATTCTCTGATGGCTAATTGGTGAGCACCTGAACGGGGTGTTTACCTAACATGATATAAAAGGAAGTGAGCTCAGACCACATGTGATCGGACCTCTAAGCCTTGATAAAGCCAGGTTAGCTGGCGAAACATGTTGGCGAGGTCAGATATGACGTTTTAAATTGTGATCTCTCACCTCTGTCTACAAGTGTCACCTGCTGCAGACGGTGTCACAAGGGGGCCTTATTTGTTCTGTGTCTATGAGATTAGGGACGACTGCCCAAGTAGTTGGCTTAAGCTAGTACTTTGCTATAGATATAAGGCTCCCCTGTTAGTAGGTGGGGTTCCACCAGACTTGATAATAGAAAGGGAGTTATTCCCTCTTTCAGAAGCAAAAAGGGTTAAATGATGAGGTTAGAGATCAGGTTTTTAAATAGTGTGTATAGAGGTTAAGAGTTAGATATAATAAAAGTTACGTTTTAGTGTTTAACAGATAGAGAACTGATAGAGTTTAAGTTTGCCTATGGCAAAATAGTAAATATAGTGATCAAAAGTCACTCTTTGTTCTCTTGCGAGATTCCCAATTTTTTGGAGATTATGTGACACCCATGGAAATCACACAAATGACCACAATCAGTGAATGACTGGTATGCAGTGATGTACAGCAGATTCAAAGAATGATCAGGGCTACCAGGTGTCAACAACAGAGTAGGGAGTACTATGTTAATGAGTAAAGGGAGAGATAGCAAAGTGACAAAGTAAGGAGACTACAGGCAACTAGGTACAGCAGGGAAGGCAGACAGGCAAGGAAGTTATTCCATCACAGAGATGCATACCATTAAAATATATAAACAGATAGACAGTGGATTTAAATTGTGCCAACGGAGAGATTTCTGAGTTCAGTAGTCCCACAGAGATGCATAAGGGTATGTTCACATAGCGTCTTGTGGCACGTACCTGTGTGCGCCGCAAGATGCTGTATGTTTAGAAGAACGTGCTGCTCAGCACGTTCTTCTAAAGCACACAGAGTGCCACCCCATTCACTTTCTTTTTCTCTGCCGTGTATACGCTGGAAAGAAGTGACATGTCACTTCTTTCCTCCGGCATACAATAAGTTGTAGGGAAGATGGCAAGTATTCCTCGCTCTCTAGGAGAGCTATGATTACCGTAATTACAGGGCGTATTTCATGGCGTAATTGTGCAGCAATGCACCCTGAAATACGCCCTATAATAAGTCATGTGAACATAGCCTAACTGTAAATGAGAGAAGGGTAGATGGTCAGATGAAGAAGGAATTCCACGGAGATTCCATAAATCCATAATGCTACATTCTGGTATTAATTCTGCAGCGCACTTTATGTCATCACACTTCATGGAATCACACATACTGCCTGTGATTTTTTGTTGCTCTTTCACTTGGATTAAGAAAGCGTTTACATTGTTCCAGAATCACTGGTAGCATGATCTTGGGGTACCGATGCTTACCATAGTAGGTCAGTGTGTAATAAGTTACCCGTCACAGGCATTTCATAGCAGCATAGTATTACTATGTATTATAAAAGTGATAGCAAAAGTTTGAATATTTTAAAAATAAGTAGATAAAAACAAACTCATAAACCCACTGTATCCCCAGTAAAACACTTCATTTTGTAAAATTCTATAAAAAAAAAATTAAAAATAGGTATCACTGTACCTGTAAGGCTATGTTTCACACGCTTTAAATGCGGGAAAGTAAATTCGCCCGCAAATTACGCCTGGGACGTGGGCGGAGGCAGAGCGGGAGTGAGCGGGTAGCTGGTCACTTCGCCGGCCATAACTATCACTGCTATCGGCGCGTAAAACGCCCTAGAAAGTGACAGGTGAAATTATCTCCCCGCCCGGGGATTCGCCGGCGGGAGAGGGACGTAATCATAGTTCTCTATGAGAACTGTGAATTACCGTAATGAATGGGCCGTTTTCGGCCCGTAATTGGCGCACTTCGGCGCGTAATTACGGACCGAAATACGGCCCAATTTAAGCCGTGTGAACATAGCCTAACAATGCAATCTACACAATTGTCATGCTATTAAATCCATATGGTAAACACTGTAAAAAAAACAACAAAACCTCTAACCATGCCAGCATTGCTTTTATCTATTTTTGCTAATTAGGCCTTTTATATTATTAGGCCTGTACATAAGTCCATAAACAGAAAAATAAAATAGATGTAAATGAAAATGTATGTTTTTAAAGTGTTTTTAGTGGCAATTATGGTTTATGGGTATGCCATAGAAAAGGGGTGTGGCCTGGAAAGGGGCACAGCTAGAAAAAAAATTCTGTGGCTTGCAAATCTCCTGAGGACAGTTTTTATAAAGTGCCAGGTATTGGTCACATAAACCATTATGGAGTCTGTTTACAATTTTGTGCATTATCTCTAAAGTAAGAGTTTGCATAGATCAAGATTCCCTGATGTAATGTTGTTATTGAAGTCCTCATTTTAGTAGAATTAACCTAAAAAAATGCTGGTATTCATATTCTTTTCTTTTGCCAAGCACATATATTAGCATTATACAGACTATTATAAATGTCTATGTCTAGAACAAAATTGTAATATACAGTAACATTTAACTATTATTTTTATGCATAGCATGACAAAAACTATTCATTAACCAGTATTCTTAAAGGAGTTGTCTCATTACGAGCTTGCAGCCCGTCTGTGTCCCGGGTTAGTTGAACTGCGGGGCGTGCTTCTTGGGCGGTCTGTTCTGCCCCCTCTCCCCCCTCCCAACATCACAAAGGCAGCTTCGTAACTTCTATACCGGGGGGGGGTTTGCTGTCAGAGTTCACCCTGTGTGTGCCTGCCTAGGTCTGTTGCAGGAGAGGGCTGATCTATGAGTGTAGAGAGGAAGGTGAAGTGGTGTGCTAATAGATCAGTGGTGATGCATGTGTTCCTATATCCCCTGCTTAGCTTACAAGTCTCCACATCTCCACAACAACAAGGGCAGTGTTACTATACTCAGGATGTGTCCCTAATACAGGAGAGCACAAAGAAATTCACATGCCCCCTGATCTCTATAGTATTAGTATAGTCACAGTTCCAAAGACATATCATGATTATAGTAACAGACAGGGTCACTGCTGTCACATCTATCTGTGTAGAGAGCAGGAGGAAGCAGGCACACACAGGGTTAATCCAGGCAGTAAGGACACAGACGCCAGAGTCCTCCTCCCCCTCCAGAAGCATTCTGTGCGGGAGGGGCTCTCTGCTCCGACCTGTCTTCAAAGGTGATGAGTCATTCAGACCTGACAGCCAGTAAGATAAGGATCAACAGGTCGGCTGCTATAGAAATTTGAGGAGCTGATGTAGTAATACTAACAGGGCTAGCTCAAAATCAGTAGGACATTTGTAATGAACATATATTGCAAAGCTGCTTGTTTTTTAAAGATCTTTAAATTAAAACCCAATCATTGTAGCGAGACAACCCCTTTAAGTCTTCAATATATTCAATTATAATTGTGGAATGGTGCTTATTAAAGTGTTTGGATACAAGTATTCTTAAACCAGCATTATCAGGGTAGAATTAAAGCATGCATGAACTCTTCAGGATAGGCTGTCATGTTTAAATAAGGGGTAGCACTCTCTCTGGGCATTATATAATCTATATATGGAATATGTCAACATTTTTCACTCTAAAGGTTCTATCTGTAAATTTCAATTGTTCTTAAACTAGTGGGTGGAGACTAGCTGCTATTATGTCTCCCATGTACTCTAAACACATAGGACAGGAGCACCTTCTCCCATATATCTCTGTAGCATACTTCCAGGAGCATCTCCAGTCACTCCCCTCCCCCTCTCCCTTCTCCATAGACTTCTATGTGCAGCTTGTAATCTGGCAGTCAGTTGACAATATGTATTGTGACTTTTTACCATGAAAAAAATCGAGTGAAAGGTAAGTGCAGGGAGGGGGGCAATAGGCAGAGCAAGATAAGCGAAGGAAAATTATTTCTCTTTGAAAAGATTTATTAGTCTTCACTATTCATTTAAGTAAAGTTTGTTTACTCGCTATTGTCAGATTAGGACTGCTGAGATGTGGTTTTCCATTTTACCACTTGTCTGTTTATGTACATTATATTTTCATTGAAGTAAACAAAAATTATAGAGATGGCATGACGTTGTCTTCCTAAGACTGAAAAAGATGGTAAAATCCATGCATAGCCGCTGAACAGGATACACTCTTCATAGCTGAAAGGGGTCATCAGATGACTATAAAAGGTGGGGTGGGAATTCTGAATCCCTAAGGTAGTAGAGATAGATTTCATGTCACATGTACCATCCCTATATTCTATTAGTTAGCATTATAAAAATCACACATATTAAAGGAGACATCTGGATGTAAAAATCTCCCAACCAATTTTAACAGAGTCCAAGGGGACTGGCATAGATCAAGCAGCGAAGAATTATGAGGTTTAAAAGTTGAGTATGAGCCTTTTTGCTTAAATTAAGGTAAAAGCACATTTATGCCTCAATAACCACTCTAAGAAAAAAAAGATGACTGCCATTCTCACAAGCAGGAGTGGAGCCTTTGTGTCAGCCATGAGTTTGGTATAAGACTATGCCAAGGGGCAGGGTTTCAGGAGCTCCTGGTCCTCACCCTCAAACCCAGCAGAGGGGTTGGACTTCACTACAAGGAACTCTCGGGTTACATAGTTACATAGTTAGTACGGTTGAAATAAGACACGTGTCCATCAAGTTCAACCAAGGGTGGAAAAAATGTGGGTGAGGAAGAGAGACAAGGATTTTAAGCCAAGCCTCACCCCTGGTTAATGCCCTGGAACCCACAAGGCAAGAACCAATCAGTGGAGACCATATCTCTGACCCCAGAGCCTCCACCAGCCAAGATCCAGAATTTTATATAGCTACGTACGCATTAATATTCTTTAGTTCCAGGTAGGTATTTAAGCCTTTCTTGAAACTCTCTACAGTTCCTGCTGTGACCAGCTCCTCAGGTAGGCTATTCCACAGATTCACAGTTCTTACAGTGAAGAACGCTATTCTCCTCTGGATATTGAATCCTTTTTTCTCTAGTCGAAGGGAATGTCCCCTTGTCTTTTGAGGGGGCTTCACTTGAAATAATTTTTCCCCATACTTTTTGTAGGGACCATTTATATATTTATATAAATTAATAATGTCCCCCCTAAGCCATCTTTTCTCAAAAGTTCAATTCTACTAACCTCTCCTCATAACTAAGATGCTCCATTCCCCTTATAAGTTTGGTTGCTCGTCTTTGTACTCTCTCTAGCTCCATTACATCTCTTCTATAAACTGTGGCCCAGAACTGAACAGCATATTCTAAGTGAGGGTGCAGCAATGCTTCGTACAGCAGTAGAATTACATCCTTGTCCCGCGAGTCCATGCTAACCTTGACATGGTCACTCGTAGTGATGACTGGTTTGCAGGTGTGGTACAGGTAGCTCAGGGAGAGGCGTGGTCAAGTCACAAGTGGAGGGTTACAGGTAGCATACACGCGGAAATGGATCACAAGTCGAGGTCTGAACAGGTGGAGTTCATTTGTAATTAACTATGGAAAGCCAAGATCAAGCTGGAGTAACACAGAGTGATTGCCTAACACTGAGTTCTAAACAAGAAGCACCAACAAACTGGCACTGAGTAGTGTGGAAACAGCCCCTATATAGGGACATTTTCCAGAACTGGGAGGTGCACAATAGCTCTTTAAATCAGGGCAGGGTAAGCATGTGCGTGCCCTTAAGAAAACACAGCAGCATTGAGCTTGCAGACAGGGAAAGCAGGACATCGGGAGCAGTGAGAAGGGGATTGAGCGCATCTGTGTTCTGTTAATAGAAGTAAGGCATCACTACTGCAGAGTAAATCATGTGCATGGATCTGAACATCTACTTTGGTTCAATGTGAAAAGCTACATAGAAGTGTCTGCAAGTAAGAGTAATGAACTGGTCGGTTAGCAGGGTTTTAGCTTGGCTTCATGCACAGCACCAGCACACCAGGAGAACCAGCACTGACTAACGATTCAATGCGTTCTACCAAATGACTTCAACTACAATCTATTTGCTTTGTTATATCCTTATGATTATCACATTTAAACATGCAGTAAATATGCAGCCATGAACAAGACAATAGCTTAAAGGGGATGTATCGCTTCATCACTTAGCCTGTTTCATTGCTCTCACAGCCTCTCAGTTACAGGAATTCAGGGGCGTTTCTTCCCCTCCCAGCTTGGTGTTTCTTAACCCAAGGGATGACATCATCCCCCCTTCACTGTTCATGCTGGCTCCGTGTCCCCCCCCCTCCACATGTCACTGTGTCTCTCCCTATGCAGAGTATGTAAGAGCTGTTTACATACCACAAGCTTGCATTCATGTTACAATTGAATCCAGTCTTGTATAAACTCCTCCTGAGCTGTGCAGAGTGAAATGCTCCCGGCCTCTAATGCTCCTTCTATGTTTAAGCACAGTCGCATAATAGTGTTGTATTCTGATTATAGAAGCCCTGCAGTGTTATTCTGTTTCTTTTGGCTGTGCAGAGTGAAAATGTGCCGGTGCCTTACTTTGAGTGAAAGGCAGGAATGTAAGCTCCATGAATACAGCCGACCAGGGGCTGAACAGAATGTAAATGAGCTCTCAGCTAGTGAAATGCAAGGAGGAGGGATCAGACCAGGACTGGAGATCAGTGTAAACAGAAACAGAAGATAAGAGATCCTGTGATAACAAGACAGCTTTGCTAATGACATCCAATTGCAAAGTTGCTTGTATTCACTGTCCCCTTATTCTGAAGACCTTTCAATGAAATGATACAACCCCTTTAAAACTTAGCTTAAAAAGTCATCTTGAAGACCACACAGGTTTTGGCCACATTAGGGCTGGACTCCAGCAAGGCACTACTTGTGAACCCAGCCTAGCTCCTTTTATCTCTAGCTTTTCACACCTTTACAGATTAACAATTCTTAAAATCTTTCTAATTTGCATTATGTAATACACTATCCAATATATTATTTATTAAATCAGAGTTTATTATACAGATCCACTGCTGGAAAATTTATCATGCATAAATCTCTGAAATTTGATATTCTTCAAACTTATTGTGTTGATTTATTCATAAACTAAATGTTCATTGATGCTGTAACAGTTGTTCTTTCCACTGGAGAAATGATTACTCATAAAGACAGCAATATAGTGATTTAAAGGATAAACATGTCTCCTGTATTGAGTTTCAAGGTCTTCTGGATCAGTGTGACATTTCACTGCACTGTATTCTCATGTGATCCTATGATAAATATGCAGATATAAAATATGCACCTGTGTAAACTGCCATCAATAAATCATCATTTATGTTTTTTGCCATTATATAAGTATAATAGAGAGGATGTGATCTGACTTAAAAATATGATGCCTGCTAGATATAATGATGACCGTGATGACTGTGGTGAAGATCTTCAGAGTTGATCTCTTGGTTAAAGAAGTTGTCCAATTAGTGTAGAAGGATATTAAAGAAGAGACCTTTACTGAGGACACCCCTCTTTATTAGCCTGTGCTAACCCTTGATTTGAACAGGCGCCACATAATACTGCAAAAGTGTAGCTACCTGCAGAGCGTGGCTGCTGAAAGCCCAGATGACCAGCTGTTTACCCTTTTTAATGGATGTAATGGTAGTATAAAAATCATCTTTTTTATGTTTATTCTTTAAAGAGAACCTGTCACCTAGTTTATTTCCCCCTTGCTGAGGACAGAACAAGCTAGTGTCAGACCTGCTGTTTCCAGTGTCTCTTATTCTGTTAAATGCTGTATTTTTTGTGTGTTTAATGCTCAAATCTGCAGTTTTCAGCCAGAAGAGTCATTCGAAGAGTCCTTCAAAGAGTCAGTTTTTTTAAAAACCGGCCAATCGGAGGCTAGGCCCGCCCACCTCAACTGACAAACCTATTACTTTGAATAGGTAGAAAAATGTGAATAACTGTCAGTGGGCGGGGATAGCCTTTGGTGGGTGGGGCTAACACCTGATCATGAATAAGATTTGAGGGGTAAATGCTCTAAAACTGCTGCATCTTACAGAAAAAGGGACACAGCGCTGGGAACAGCAGGTCTGACACTAGCTTGTGCTGCCCTCAGCAAGGGGGGCATAACCTATGTGACAGGTTCCCTTTAAATAGTCGATGTGAATATAGTCAGTGAATGATGAACTGCATAATACAGGCATTTACTTATATCATGTAAAAGACATTATGTAAAATGCATGTGTATTATGTTATCCACTTCTGTATACTTATTTAAAGTAATGTGTAATCACTGTATAATAAACATTTATGCAACTTTGTAATACAAATTATTTCCATGTCTCAGTTTTAGATATGTGATTGCTGTCAAAGAAGTTTTTTTTTATTCTTCCATTTACATGCAGATTTTAAACAGCAGTACAGACCTAGTAATGTTAAGAATCAAGATACAGATGGGTGAAATGTTTCTATTAGCTGTCAGCAAATACGGATCTTGTAAACGATGAGAAATGAAGACACAAGACATATTAAGGCTTAGTTCTCATCTGCGTTTGGATTTCCTTTGTCCTATTCCATTGTGGAATGAGAAAATTGATAACGAACAATTGCCAATTGATTTCAGTGGGGTTTTTGGGCTTACAGTTTGCTTCAGTTTGGCTCTAGTCGTTAATATTTAATTTTTTTGGGAAAGAATGGGAAATAGAAAAAAAAAAAAAAATCTGACAGAAATGCAAAATTGATAAAAACGGATGGGCATTTGTTTACATCTGTTTTTATACCCATGAAACTGATCCAATTATTTTTCTGTGCATGTAGAAATTTCAGACTAAAAAAATAGATATGTTTTTACTGATAAAAACAGAAATAAAAGTATCCATTTTTTGGATGGATCCGTAATACAGATCAGTTACAAAAACAAAGATTGAACTTCCATATGCAACAGTTTCTGTCTGTATCTGGCTATCGATTTGCTCCATCTCTTTTCAACAGAAAGCCAAATGCAGATGCCTATGTGACCTTATGCAGTCAACTACAGAGGTTTTTCCACAGTTGACTCTTATCACCTTTCTAAAGATTTTAAATGTCTAAAACCCTGAAAACCCCACACAAGCCGCCTTTACATTAAAACGCTACAGGATTGACAAAGGTAAGCAAACACAGCTGTCAGCTATCTTCAGCAGTCACTTAGGGCAACATGTACGAACACTAGCACTTAGCTTTAAGGCAGTATAGAATGCGTCAGAATGTATGAACCTGTTCTTCTGCAGGTCATACATACAGGAGCATTGTAGTTCCAATACCACAAGTCTGGCTCAGGCAGACCACCTTTAATCTGGTCTGGCTATTCTAACTGTTCTGTGCCAAAGTTTGACGTCAAAGAATCATAAATGTGTCTAATTCTATGCGTGTAGTGCGACGCCCCCAGAACGCCCCAGATATTTGGCACATTAAAAAATGTCATGCAGGAGCTTATTGCGCCAAAGTTTGGAATGCGACTGTTCATACATCTGTAGAACAGGTCTACTAAAGTATTTTGATGCCAGAAAACTGGCACAGCCCCTTTCCTACATGTCACCCCAAGTGTTTGAATGTAGCATTGGCACATGTGATTGACAGCTTCTCTACTTAAACACTTCCTGACTCTTCTTGATCTGAGGGGGCATCATTTTAGTGATTGTAGGGAGCCCACCCAACGATCAGACATTTATCTCCTGTAAATAGGTGATAAATGTAAATTGTGGGAAAACCCTTTAAAGGGAACCTGTCACATAGGTTATGCCTCCCTTGCTGAGGGCAGCAAAAGCTAGTGTCAGCCATGCTGTTTCCAGTGCTGTGTCCCTTATTCTGTAAGATGCTGGAGTTTTAGAGCATTTCATGCTCAAATCTTATTCATGAGCAGGTGTTAGCCCCACCCACCAAAGGCTAGCCCCCGCCCACTGACAGTTATTCACATGTTTATACCTAGTCAAAGTAATAGGTATGTCAGTTGAGGTGGGCGGGGCTAGCCTCCGATTGGCCGGGTTTGAAAAAAACTGACTCTTTGAAGGACTCTTCGAATGACTCTTCTGGCTGAAAACTGCAGATTTGAGCATTAAATACATGAAAACTACAGCATCTTACAGAATAAAGGACACAGCGCTGGAAACAGCAGGTCTGACACTAGCTTCTTCTGCCCTCAGCAAGGGAGGCATAATCTATGTGACAGGTTCTCTTTAAAGTCTTTCTTCAGGTAGGTCTTTAAGTGTTGATATTTTATTTGAGAGTTGGTTATATTTATTTTCTTGTGTTTTTAGAAAGGTAGAGCAAGTTCCCTAAACTATTTTGTTAAAAGCTGTGAAGATTACAGACCAAGAAATAATTGATAGACCCAGAAATATACTAGAGCTGTTTTTTTGGAAAATGGGGTCTATTTATACGTTGTAAATACACACGAGAAGAGATGATTGATACAATGACACCTTTTAAATACACATGATACTTTACAGTGGATTTTCGGAGAGACTTTGGGGCACTTACATATATTCTTATTGAATCTAAAGTGGAAGTAGGCTGTGCTATCCATTTTCTTGAATATGAATATAAATATTATCTTCTTCTTGATTAGATGGATGACTTGCAGCTTAAAACGGTGTGAAGGAAAGGATTTCTTGGACTTTGGTTAATGTGACTTGCTATATTAATGCCAATGATTAGTGTCTCCACTAAAACGGAACATCTGTGGTTAAAAATACAGTAATTCACCGGCACTATAGCATCTTGTGTTTCATATGACAAAATGTCAATAGAAAAAAAAATCTAAATGCAACTTGGCTTAAGGCAATTTTATGGTGTTGTCAAAGGAGTTCTATTACCACAACAATTATTAAAATAAAGGAGCTGCAAAGCTCAAAAGTGTATGGCATTTGGAGGAGTATTTGAACTTTTTTATTCTGTCAATTGTGGGGGGATAAGGATTTATTTTACCCACTTTATGACTTTTTGACCTGTCACAGTGTCTTAATTGAAGATGTTTTAAGGTGAACAATTGTACAAGAGTTTCATGTGCACATTACAAAATTAGTATTGTGGATCAAAAAAGGTATTATTATTATTATTATTATTATTATTATTATTATTAAGTATTTTAGAGCGCCATTGAATCCAGGGCGCTGTACATTCGGGGGGGTTTCATACATTTCAAAAATCAAACAGTACAAAATAATGAATAATGAAATTGGCACGACAGGGGAGAGAGACCCCACCCCCGGGGTTAAATCTACAAGGAGGGGGGAAAAAGACGGAGGGGCAAAAGTGTATGGCATTTGGAGGAGTATTGAAATTTTTTTTCTGTCAATTGATGGGGGTCATAAGGCATGTATTATACCCCAATTGATGACATTTCATGACCTGTCACAGTGTCTTAATTGAAGATGTTTGGTAAGGGGACAATGTCAAGATGTTTCATGTGCACATTACAAAATTAGTATTGTGGATCAAAAAAGGTATAGTTTGTTTTCTCTGTTTTTAGATCACAGGGTATTATGGGAAAGGTACTAAGCAGCTTTGCTCTGTACTGACGAGGGGCAAAACCCCAAAACGACTGTATACAGATGGGTGATGCTTGCTTGGCTAAATATCCCTTCTTGCTTTCCAAAGACCCAGTGGGTCAAAAGCAAATTGAGGATTTCTTACATCCAACAGATGGCGCTTGAGCTTCTCAGCTCCTTTCCCATAATGCCTTGTGATATGCAAATGCTTTGTGGAGTGCAAAAATGCAATTTCGAATCTCCACACGCCTATATAGGCGCTCTCCCTAAGGAGAGATCTTCCCTTTCTGTTTTTATGTAACTGAATACAGTAACAACACAAATAATGCAATGTTAATGTTTTATTGACAACATCTTCAGATTTATTTTTTTACTGTCGATTAGGAAATGTTTACAAGACGTTTGTCAAAGTCATCGAAGTAGCTGTCTGATTAGCAGCATTGCCAGATGTGTTCCTTCTACTTTGCCAATATGAAAGGCCCTCAAAGGACCATTTACAGTAGTGCAGTATGTATTGTGTATACTAGTCTCCTCGTCTAAGGAAGAACCATTTAAGTATATCCTTAACAATGTTATTCCAGTCTACTGTACCAACCATGCCTAAAGCATAGCTTCAGTTTCTGACAGTTCTGTTTGTATTAGCTCATGTTCTCAAACCTTTCAGAGCAAAGGCTCAGTGTTTCCAAAGAGACACTTATTATTTCCTTTATTAATAACATGGCTTTACTAGGATTTTTCCCTTCTTGGTTATTTTGCTCTTTTGATTTCTTAATGTGATAGCCAAACTTTCAATTAAGATTCTGAAGATTGTGGATTGGTTACCTTGGAGCCATATAGAAGTTCAAATCCAATCACATTACCTAAGTGGATAGTATATAACGATGGAAGAGATAATGACACATTATGACATGACAGTATCTTATCTCTATGAATTTCCATGGGCTACAGATAATCCTTCTGTGTTATCTTAATTTATAGAATCATGCAAACAAAAGGTTTTATAAAAAAAGACAGTTCCCTATATCTGTATTTGAAGCCTAATGCTAAAAGAAAACAGATGCCTTTTCATGGGTAAACCACCTTATCCAAACTGTTGTTTTCTTTTAATGCAACGTTTGGCAACCTTAGACATATGAACATATACTGGAGTAATATGGAAGGCTGTGAAGATCTAAAAGAAGTTTATGCTGCTAAACCACAGACTGAACTAGTAAAGAACTTTTTTATTATTTCAACTTTAATGGTGCTAAAATGGTACCAATATAAATGACAACTTATCTTGCCCTTATATAGCCATGTCACTAGAAAAAAAGTTATGGATCTTGTATTGCGGCAACACAAAATGACTTTTCCCATAAAGCATGTTTTTATTGAGTAGTAGTAATAAAACATAAAAAACTTCCCATATTTGTTATCGCTGTATTCATACCAAGCCAAATAATAAGGCAAATGCACAGCAAACAACAAAAAAGTGAAAAAAATGCAAATAAATAATGGCAGAATTGCTGTCTTTTTGCATTTCCCTACAAAACTTACAAAACCTAATCAATAAAATATATAAACACTAAATGGTGCTTCATAAAAAATACATCTTGCCCTGCAAACATTAGCCCCATACAAGTAAATTTATAGAAAACTAAAATTATGAGACTCTTTTTTCAAAGCCCAGAAATAGGTTAGATCCTAAGGAGTTAAAAGTTCGATCTAAGGTAGTTAAAATCCACCAAAAATCCGATGGTACCTTGTGCTGCAGATAACAATAAAAAATCCAAGCTGAAGTATAAAATCCGGCATATTTTAAAACATGTCAGACAATCTGCTTGGATTTGCCATTGGCCCCGTACATTATATGTACAGGGCCGATGGCAAATCCGAAAACTAGCCATGGTTTAATCTGTGCCAGAAACTGCAGTCTAGCAATATTAAAATCCCGTCAGATTTTGGACAGCATTTTAACATATGCTGTGTAGACATAGCCTACATTCCCTCAAAACAGTACCATCAGGGGATCCACATTAATATTATCATTAAAGCACTCTCACACATAGTGCAGAATGACCCAAAAGTTTTTTCCATCTTGCACTTTGATAACATATTGATAGCATGCCATAAACATATGATTGGTACAGGTCCCATATTTAGGACCCATACCTATATCGGAAATGGGCCCCGAAAGTCTCCGTATAGAATGGAGAATCTGCACTTTCACAGATCTCTACATTCTGTTCTATGGGAGTTCCATGGTAAGCAATGTGCTTGGTGTGTTCGGATGTACTTGGGAGCCCCATAGAAAGGATGGAGAGTTGTACACAAGTGTGACCAACTTTCTGTTCTGTACAAAGACTTTTTAGGGCCTTTTCCCAAGATAGGTGTAGGTCCCAGAAGTGGAACCCCCATCTACCACATTTTTATCTTGCTGTGGAATAAAGAATGAGAGCAGCAAAAATTAATTTCAAATTTAATGTAGTCAAAATTAAAATTTAAAAAATGTGAACATCATCAGTGGGTTATTTAATGTAAAATTAGTTTTAGATTCTTTTAATTTTAAATAGATTTTATAGGAGACATTTTTATATTTTTGAGATATTGTATATTTTTATATTAATTTTATATGATAACATTTTTCATTAAATTTAAATAATTAAATTTTATATAGTTTGATAATTATTAGAAATTACTTTTTATTATTGCACTGGTGTAAGTTGAGAAATATTGTACATTTTTTTCCCTAATAGCAAAAGCCGTTTCGAGCAGTAATGTGCCTAGTTTTGCCGAACCACATTCATACATGTGTGTAATAGTACGAATGTGGTTCGACATGCCCCCAGAATGCCCCCTCATGTTAGGCACATTTAAAAGTGTTGTGGCTTACGAACAATGCGCCTAACACATACATTAGGCACATTCGACATCGTAGCCGGCGCAGCTAGGCGCATTTTACGCCAGAAAAAGGGTGAAAAACCCGATCATACATGTCGCCCTTAATGTCCTGCTTTCTTCTTTTCAGTTTTTAGTGTCTTCAAAAGAGGTTGTGTATAATTTGTTTGAATTGCATACCATGTGACCTAGCAGGCTTGATATCACCATGCCTTTCCCCACAGTGTGCTCACTCCCAAGAATCTAGTCAATTACATATCTGTTTATGTAAAGTCAAGTTACCTAGAGTACAAGAACTGTGAGTAGCTACAATGAGTTTTTAGCAATTCTGCCTTTCAGCATAAGGGTCCTAGGTTTAAATCTCTGCAGGAACCAAACAGATTTTTTTCTCAGTCTTTCTCAGAGCATATACCTGATTTAGATTTCTTTCTTCCTTTTATTTATTTGCACTGTTTGACTAATTACTAAGGAGTTCAGTGGAAGGGAGCAGAATTAAGGCACCTGAGGCTCAGCAGTGAGTGTGCGTGATAACTAGGCAGGGAATAGACTGACAATAGCTGGCTAATACGAGAAGTGATATCTGAGCAAGTGTGGCCAGGACTGAGGAGCTCTTGTCACTGGTCGTATTCCCTAGAGAGGAGCTGTACGCTATGGATCACTACTGTAGCAGTTAAAAGAAAACTATACAATATTTTTTAATAACGATGAATGGTGAAAATGTTTATTGTTTAATTTGCAAGCTCCCATATCAATTGTATTTGGTGGAAAACCCTCTTTAAAAAAAAGCCAAGCCCCTTAAGTAACTCGTTCTCCTTGGCTTGACAAAGATGAAGTTTCCTGTATTTCAAGATGTACATAATGTCTGAGCTTCCTGTGATGAAACAACATATCTAGAAGTGCAGCAAGCTCACATAAAATTCAATAGGAGTACATAACAGAAGTGCCTAACTTTGACAGACATATTATTAAGCAATTTATTTTTGACTAGGCAACCCTTTAAAACGGTATCATTTGTTGTACAACTGATTTGTCCAACCTCTTACAGAGAAGCAGCAAAATTGAAGTCCATTAAAGAGAACTCAAAGACATGGTCATAGATATGTTTGCAATGTACCGGCCATAATATTCATTGAATATTCTACTTGTTGTCCACCTGCAAGGGTCCATTGTATGTCTTGTGACTGATTGACTGATCCTGAAAAATACTGCAGCAATACATTACTTACCTTACAATAACTTCTGATTTACTAAATTCAAAGAAAAAAGTAAATGACATACACATACATTAAACATACATTTTATTCTATTCAGAATGACAACACATTTGTTATTTTTTTTGTAAGAGTGGAGACAGACATGAAAAACAGTCTAAGAATAACAAAGCCTTCATAAGTGTTCATAATGAGCCCATTCATTATTGACTTGGATGAAAATACTGCAGTGTTATCCCAGCTATTTAACAAGTCGTTGTAGCATTACTCAGCTTACGACATGTTAACTACTAGAAATGAAAACTATATTATAACCCATTAATGACCAAAGAGTTTTGTTCTTAATCGACCAGACACTTTATAGCAATTTTGGGCGACATGTATGAATGGGACTGTGCCAGGAGTCTGGCATCTTTTCAGCCTGAAGACTAGCACAGCCCCATTCGCTATATTTGTAATCAGGTGCACTCCAGTATTAGGCGCATTATTACTTTACAATGCACCTGAGATCGGGTGGGGAGTGGGGTCATGCTGGAGGCGTGCCGCACTACAACAGTGCAAAGCTACACATTTATAGCTTCAGTACGGCAAATCTAGGCACATTACTGCTAGAACAGGTAAACAACTTTAAAAGTGGTTTGCCTGAGCCAGAAGTGTCGCTTTTGCGCTCGAATGCGGTAAATCTATGACCCACAGTAGAACAGGTTCATAGATTCAGACATATTGTACACTACTATTGTGTGCAATAAAATTGCCGTTTGGGCGCCAAAAATCACACATGTCGCCCTTTGTGTTTGTGGTAGTTTTACAGCCTTTACTTTTTTTCTGACACATATGGCTGGTTTTTTTACATATTTTTGAGGATTTTTTTTTATTTTAGAGAACAATAAAATGCAAAAATATTATATTTTTTAGTTCAGAATTCTTTAAATTAGCCAGTTGACACTAAAATGAAATAAGAGAATGGATACCATATGTCATTACAGTCATTTAATACATAATTCTATATAAAGTGTCAGCTGGACTGAGGGGGGGCGGATTATGGCAAATAGGTCATTATTATTTTTTATCTTTGAATTGTATTGATTAGGTTTATTTTTGTGTGTATACATTTTTATGTTACTAAACAGGTCCTCCAGGAATTCTTTAAAGGCCATCAGGAGCTTTCTTACTTTATCATTATTTTTATTTTTCAGTTTCTCTCTCTAGTTGTGACATCCATAGAAGGGCCAAATAGCCCCCTGTTGTAACATTAGTTACTGGCAGAGCTGATCTTGGTCTTCTATGACCCAGCAGCTATGATACGACAGAAGGGCATCTGGTGATCACATAAATACTGGGTCCAGTGGTATTACTGGTACCTCTCTTCACTATAAAGTGCTTATTGCATGTCATGTAGGCTTTAAGCAAGAAGTTTTAAACCAGTTTTGAAACAGTTAGGACAAAAG
Source organism: Phyllomedusa bahiana (assembly GCA_025379985.1). Taxonomy (NCBI): domain Eukaryota; kingdom Metazoa; phylum Chordata; class Amphibia; order Anura; family Hylidae; genus Phyllomedusa; species Phyllomedusa bahiana. The sequence goes on along the minus strand of JAODAL010000123.1, from coordinate 47,823 downwards.
ACATTCCTCACACAACCATCACCAAGAGTTCTCTCGTGCTTTCCCCATACTCTGGAACTCACCTCCCCAACACATCAGACTCTCCTCTACTCTCACAAGCCTCAAAAGCAACCTGAAAACCCACCTCTTCAGGATTGCCTATAATCCACAATGACGCTGCTGCCGCCGTGCTACCCCACAAACATGTCTGCCCCTCACCTTCTGTCTCTTTCCTCCTCCGTTGTAGATTGTAAGCCCACGTGGGCAGGGTACTCTCTCCCACTGTACCAGTTGTAAGTCATTCATCGTCAACATTGTACTTGTTTGACATATGTTCTGTGTGTAACCCTCCCCCGAATATACAGTGCCCTGGAATCAATGGCACTCTAAAATAAATAAATAATAATAATAAAAAAAGATATTGCTGCAGACTCGCATAAGAATGGTTGATGGTTGTTCAGCATTTGATATAATTTCATTGAGAACAGTTCTGTACAATGTAAAGTAATGTAAGACTATTTTATTGAATGGCTTGATGACTGTACCTTCTTCATTATTTTAAAGCTGCGTTTGGAGATGTCATGTAGGCTATAATGCCATTCTGTGCAGTTCCCCATAGTTTAGACAGACATGGCTTAATGCAGATCAGACGACTGGTATTCTTTCTCTGAGGTTTGTTTTAGCCCAATGTCATGACTTGCTATCTCAGACTCTCCACTAGATGTAACACAAAATCAGTTTTCACCGGGGTTTTATTTCAATGGGTTATTTCTCCAACTAAGACACGTTTGGCACATTACAGTACTTGAGAGTTGGAACAAAAAATGTGTGCACTCCTAATTTAGATACTCAAGGATATATTGTGTTATGTTTAGTATAAGGCCTGAGGGGGCAGCACATGACACAAGGGTTCAAAGAACCCCAAAGGGGGAATCGTGGTGTCAAACACTGCCCCCAGGCCCTGCACTCATTATATCATTGGTGGCCTCATTTATCAAAACTATCTAACACTAAAACTATCTATGTTGCCCATAGCAACCAGCCACAGAAAACAAGCCGTCTCTGGTACGTGGACAGTTATGACATCAATCTGTGATAGGTGCAGGTCACAGTTCTGGAACTCCCACCTTTTAAAAGAATGCTGGTCCCCGATCTTCTGTTTGACTCTCCAGAAAGGGAGATACCACTTATTGGCATACCTTTCTCTGTGGTGGCCAATCAGAGCTATGGAGACACTCAAGAATTTTGGAACTCCCACAAATCCAATGGTGAAATACAATTGAGCGTAAGGCACACATGCACCGCCACCTCTTTACTTCATGATCAAAAGTATTCATAAAGATGCATTTTACTGATCCACTTCCAATGCAGCATGTAGGTCAGAATTACAGAAGGGAACTAGTCACATTAACCCCTTCCTGACAGCCATTCATAATAATATGGCTCTCCGTTTTCTTCCTGCCTTCCAAGAGCCATAACTTTATTTTCCCATCTATATAGACATATAAGGGCTTTTATTTTGCATGATGAGATGTACTTTCTAATGGTGTCATTGACCACACCATAGAATATACTGGATTCTTCCATCTATGCACCTGAGTTAGGGGGCATTTTCGAGGGCTGAATTGCATTTTTTTATTGGTACTATTTTAGGATAGATGTGATTTTTCTTTCCAATTCATAGAGGATGTGAAGTTACCAAAAAACCAGCAATTTTAGCGATTTGTATTTCTTTTCTTTTAAAGTGTTCAGCGTATGGGATAAATTATGTTATATTTCAATAGATGGAACTTTTACGGGTGTGGCAGTACTCATAATGTATAAATTTATATTTATTTATTTTTATTTGTTTTATTTTTGATTCATAAAATCCTTTAAAAAGGTCTAACACCACAATATAGAGGCTATTTTAGACTATACCCAAAACAGACAAGTATATGGTCGCACACATATCACTGTACTAAATACATATAAATTACGTTAGTAATTCTAATATAAGGTAGCACTCAAGGTCTATATATGCAGTAATTGTAACCCCAACAAGGAGATAGGTTTTCACTTTCCTCAAGGGGAAGCCGCAAATGTACTTCGTAACGTCACCTTCGGGGCGACAAGTCTGGCCCTTTCACAGGTAAGGTCACTGGTCAATATGTAACTGTGGCTCGATAACCACTCACGGCATTAATTGGTTAAAACCATGCTTAGTAACGGGTTGGACCCGCCCCTTTTGCTCTTCCAGACATCTCGCTCTCAATTTCTTCGTGGCATAGATTCCAACAAGGATGTTGCAACGATGCTCAATTTGGTAACTCGCAAAGGGGCCCCCAAAAGTAGTACCAAGAAAATAGATTCCCAACACAGAACCATGACACCACCACCACCAAGCCCTTGAAACCGTTGATACAAGGGCACAGGATGGAGCCAAGTGCTCTTCATGTTGTAACGGCAAATCCTAGACCCCTTATCATCCGAATATGTCCGCAGCAGAGAATCGATGACTCATCAGGATCCAGGCAACGTATTTTCGCCAATTGCTATCTACTGTCTCTCAATTTCGATGAGCCTTGGGCAAATTGGGGCCTCAGTTTTCCCTGTTCTTTGTGATAGGGAGTGGCACACCTCGGTGTGGTCTTCTGCTGCTGTTAAGACCCATCTGCTCCATCAAAAGGTTTCGCCCGTTACTGTGCGTTCAGAGATGCTCTTATGCCTACCGTGGTTGTAACGGCGTTGGCTATTTAGTCACTGTGCCTTTTCTGATCAGCTCGACACCAGTCGTGCCCACATTCTCCTTTGGTACTTCTGGCTTCAACATAGGCATGTTACTCCCACAGGACTGCCGCTCAATGGATGTTTTTTCTTTTTCGGCACCAATTCTCTGTAAACCATCTGAGTAATTTATAGAGTTGGTTTTTGCGTGATATAATCCCAGAGGAGATCAGCAGTTTCTCGAAAATACTCAGACTCAAAACGACCCTTCTTTCGCGCACCAACAAAACCATGCCACGTTCAAAGGCACTCAAATCCATCCTTTCTTCCCCATTCTGCAGCTCGGTTTTGAACTGAGGAGATTGTCTTGTGCCATGGTTCCTTACATGCCTAAAATGCACTGGTTGCCGCCATGTGCTGGCTGATTAGAATTATGTGTTAACGAATGCAGTTGTGACAGGTGTACCAATAAAGTGCCGGTGAGATGTATATTACTAAACTTCTCCTGATTGAGGCTTAATATAGGTGACATTCTTAAGTGGATATACATACCATGGTGATATATATAATATTTATTATATATCATATTATATTTTTGTAGTTATATAGTATATATATATTATATAATTATATACTATATCTTTTACACTACTTTATATATTTATGCCTTGTTGGGGATACATTACATGGCATCATATAGACTTGGAGTGTGACCTTATATGAATTTACAGTGATGATTATTGGTCATCCTACAGTGATTAAATGACCATGGACTTGTCTGTTATGGATAACATCTAATTTGTGTGTTAACTCCTTTTAAAGGTATGTTAATGATTTAAAATGTAAATACTTTTATACGCCAGTACTTCTCGCTCTGTTTGCTGTGTTTAAACTCATGGTAATAGTGAGAGTTGTTTTGGGGAATGAAGAATGGGGGCTCTGACTTTAGAGTGCTCAGCCTGTGGAGCTTCTTTGGACTTATTTGTTCATGTAGCACTACGGTACTTGACTACTAGGGAGCGCGATTGTCAGAACACCCTTCTGCATTACAAGTTCTGAGGAATCCTTCCTCACAGAGCAATGTGACAATCTTCTCAGTTCTTCCTGCTCTATAGTTTGTTACCAGCAGATCAGATAGCATGTTTATTGTGACGGGTTCCCTTTATTGTATATTACTGTCTGTAAGTAATCTGCCAACTAGGGGTTGACATATAGGTTTTCCGATGTTGACTGTTTATCATTTCTTATTCATTATATATTAAGTTGCAATTTGTATTAAAGATATATTTATTGTTTGCCAATGACATGTAGGTATTCTATTTTATTGTCTTCATATCTCTCGGCTCTCTCTTACACGCGCGCATGAGCACAGTGCTTAGTGATTACCAATCTATATCCCACTATGTACATTTTTTATAAGCACCAATAGCTTTTCAATCACTCACTTTAATAACTGAGCTCCTTTCCAATCAATTTCAGAATTGAATTGCGTTTTTTTTTTTTTATTAAAGTGGAAGTTGAAAATATAAGATGTATCGTGATGCTGATGGAAATTTAATATTTCTGCATCACTGATAGCCAGAAGTTCCCTATTGTAGTATTATAGTGGATGTCACATTATTATAATCACTTCTTGCTTTTCATGGTGGCAGCGCGTAGCTCATGAAGGCAGTCGTGTGGTTAGCTGGCAAGGGTGAAAGGGCCGAATTATCAGTTGCAGAAAAACAAATATTTGTTTTCGGGCCCAAGTCGGCAACATTTTTGAAATTACACAGTTTGTGAACTGTCCGTGTGATGAAAGTGCATCATGAGTGGACAAATGGCGCCACTGGTGAATAGAAGGAAACATGGAAAAAGTGGTTGGGCACATCATGTATCCTCCTTGATGCTGAGAAGAGAGGAATGTCGCGAGACTACAAAAGTGCGCTATGTGGCTAGACTGGACTCTTTATTACAGTGAAGCAGCTCACTGCCAAAATATATCAGGGGCTATAATTCAGCATATGGGACTCTGAAGCAGAGGTTCTTAGTTCACATGTTTTTGATCAAAACTGTTTATGCCGCATCCCCCGGGTGTTTATATGGGACCTCGAAAGTACGGGGGTGGCTTAAAACAGTTTTGACAAAACGTGAACTTAAGAACCTCAATAGTTTGTTTTTCATCTAGTTGTAGATAGCATAAAATGCTTTTTTAAGATGGTTTCCATTGGTCTTGTTTGATGCTTCTTTTAGCTGATGGTGCGCGCTCACTAATATTGGAATGTGTGTATATATACCACAACAATGCCACGTGCGCATCACTTGGTGGTCAACATTGTTGTTTTTTCTGGAAACGTTTTTTGTTTTGTGCAGATACCATGTACAGTTGCTATTTGGTCCTTATTTTGCTTTTAAACTGTATATAGGAGGAGTGGATGTCTCCATTTGTTTTTTTGCTCTCCGCACACACCTCACACAGGTTGCTAGATTCAGTGCATGTATGCTTATAAAGCTGGTGCCTTTTATCTTCTCTGGATTTGGAGGTCTGGTCTAAGGTACCAAATGAGAAGGTCTGAATTGGATCAAAATGAGACAGGGTAATAGAATAGAGTAGGTCCACCTGCATTGAGGGTCTCGTTGAAAGTCGGGGTGGCTCTTTAGAAACAGTTTTGATCACAAACGGGAACTAAGAAAACCCAAACGTTTTTTTGATGTAGATTTAGAAGATAGCATTAAAGTGCTTTCTTAGTCTGGTTTTCCATTGTCTTGTTTGATGGCTATATGTATCCTACCCCGATTGCACCTCCAAACAGTGTGGGAGCACGGTCTCTACTTGACGTCACACCTGTAGCCCACGCTAGCTGTTCGTCTCTATTGCTGTGTATAGCAGTTAATCTGGATATTAGTTGGTGGCTATAATAATATGACTTGGCTATGTATGACAGGCTTGTGAGGTCTTCCAGAATATTTATACATGTGTGGGGTGAAGGCTACCCTATCTGATTTGATCCAGCTGTAAAGTTCTTGTTCAAATTGCTGAAAAAGGGGTCTTGCCAAGAAGTGATTTCCATAGTTATCAGGCTGCCACTGTCCTCTTCAGTCTTGAAAAAAGGGTTGTTGTGTTCCTTTGTTTAAAACGATCTAAACAGGTGCCTCCGCTCTGTATGTCATCGTAACCACTCTCCCATGCATGCTTTGAGGCTGATACTCATTATTGCAGTCAGTCACCTCTGTAGTTGAGAGACTACTGAGGTATAAGCTGAGCAAACATGGTTGTCTGGCTAGTGATCACAGAAGAGAACTCTTGCTATTATAGCACAAGCAATATAGGGTATTGGTTTCTCGCCCGTCTTATCTACTCAGGAGAAAAGATAAGATCAGAGCAGATAGCCTTCACTGACTGCTGCAGGGGGGAGGGAGCAGGGAGCTTACTGCATGTTTACTTATATATTACATGTACAGCGATTCTCTGCCTCACTCCTACAAAGAAATACATGAAAAGGTTGTGTAGGAACCTCAGAGAGTCATTGTAATGTAAGCAGTGGTGAGGGTGTGACTGAGAGAAGCAGAGCTAGTGCACTTGCCCAGTAGCACTCCTCTGCTCTCCCCCTCCTTTTAAAGCTCCTTCTGTGCCCTGGCATGCAGATTCAAAAGTGTCATACCATATCAAGCTTGTGTCAGCCAGGTATGGCGGGATGATAATGTAACGCAAGCAGTAAATCAAAGGAATAAGTTGGTAATGGCTGCAAAGCTGTGACAGGCTACCATTTTTATATCACATATAAATTTAGCAAGTGATTAATACTCATTTTGAAGGATCCCACGTCAACATTAGATCATGACATAACCCCTTTAATGTTGGCAATGATAGATAGGTGTAAAACATACAGGTCATACTGTAGCTTGCTGAGTATGGGGCTGAACTCTGTCCACCCCAGAAAGCCCCTACAATGAGCCTGCAAAAATGAACCATAAAGCAATTGAAAAAGGCGGCCTGATATGATGAATCACATTTTCTTTCATATCCATTGGTGACAGCAGATATTATCTTATCTCGCACATCTAAAAAATTTGTTTTCTTACTTCATGTCAAACAAAATATAATAAACAAAGGAAGGTTATGATGACTAAAAATAGGAAGCATGCAGAAATTGTATCAGATTGGTGCCACTGTCCATTTCACTGTCCTTGTACAAAAGGTCAGATTTTCTTCAATCTTATTCCTTTGATTGCAGCACATATTCAGATGATTGAAGTCCAACTTGAAGCAATGAAGCATTTATTACAGATGTGAATGTGCCTCAGGCTTTTAAAAGCCTGTCAAAAAAATTAAAAACTGTCAAAATGTCAAAGAAGAGTTGGTAGTACTGACTGCCATGGACTTCCCTCCACAGTCACCTGAACCACATCAAACATGTATGGTGGGGGATAAATGCAAACCCCCCTCCAACACCAAGATTTACTCAACATATGTCATAAAAATGTAGTCATCTATTACAATTTATTTGCATCTTGATAAAACATCAATTCAATTTGATCAAGTTATGGAGATATGTATTATAGCCCTTTTGTCCTCAACGGTTCTAAACACAGTTAGTCACTTGATATTTATTTTTGTGAGGGCTTGAATTAATATTAGTCTCTTACCTGTGGTCTGTATTAATTTAGGAGAGGTATTCCAAGGTATGATTTTATTCAGGTATGTGCTCTGAATTTATTTAGGGGTATGATCTGGGGACTCAATTCATTTAGGCATCACCCCTCCTTGTCTTATTAGATAAGAGGAGGAACGTAGACAGTGGCTACTGGTTCTGGCAACCAAGTTGGACAGAAAAGGACTGGGAGTCTGAGCAATGGAGGAAGATGGCATAAGCATGCAGCTCAGAGACATCAACGTTCCCCTAGGTTTAATGTCTTTGTGTGTCCTGCTTTATGCAATATTCTAAAGTTATGCTTGAATTATCAGAATGGACACAAAGTTGTGGAGTCAATAGCTTACCAGCTCTGGAGCATTCATATGGTTGTGTTGATAACATAATTTATTTCAGAACTGATGGGCAATGGATCCTCCGGGTCACACACAAGCCTTAGCCAGTTCGATTTTGCGATTGATAAGTGCTTGAACTGCAGTGTGAAGTGGAGTCTGAGAAGCCCCTGGTTTTCATCCTTTAACCTTTGTACAATGATCTGGGCTTTACTGCAGGAGACTTCTATGATGCTCCCCTGGCATAATTACCTGAGGTGACAGCTGGTGTGTAGATACAGTACCAGCGGAGCAGACATAGTTGGTGATGCAGAAGGTCAAGAGAGGCAGAGTTCTTTCGACGTCAAAGACAGGCAGCGGACAGGTTGCAAGGTCTAAGAACAAGTCCCAATAACAGGAATCAATACACATACATTGCTATGGAAAGCTAAATAGCACTAGAAATAGTTATCAAAGGTCAGCCATGGAAGTAGAGGAAGTGTCCCTTTAAATCACTGGGGAACAGATTTGTGGTGTACACTATTCCTTAATTCAGAGAGGACCAACATGTATGGACTGTGGAAAAGTCACAAAGGACTGGTTCAGACAATAAATCACCATTAGCAGGGGGCCAGGAAGCCGCAAGGAGTAGCATAGAGGTAAGTAGGAACATGGGAGACCATGTGCGTGTGTCGCACCACAACTCCTGAAAATCTGTAATGAGAATTTTTAGACTAAATTAGAAACATTTTTGAACCCCAATACATATATGTATGTAATATTTAAATTTGAGGCACTACAGTATATTTCATTTAGTAAAATAATAAAATCTGAAGTCTGTATAATAGATGTGATAATATAATCTATCTTCTGTCCTGTTGATAAGTAATGAAAACCAGGACAGCACACTTCAGAAGCTCCTTCGTACGAAGTTGAAAAAAAAACAACTAATTTCCATATTTTTTTGCAATTACACAATTACAAGAGAGAAGATGCTGATTAAAAATGACATTTTAAAAGAGTCACAACAATTTTTGAGGCTTCGTCTGGTGTAAAGAGGTTTGAAAAAAATTCTAAACATTAGCAACCTAGCTGCTTATTAAAATGTCAGGAATGAATATGATTTGCTTAACACACATAATAAGAAGAACATATTTAGGCAAGACTCCCGTATGGCCCTACAGTGTTATTATAATATCATTTCATTTAGTACGGGAAACTAATTACTAACAGCCATTGAAAAGAACTTCTTGTCATCTTCCTTTTAACCTATTAGTGTAACCTCAAGGTGTCAGTAACGGTTCAGGAGGCCTGTTCATCAAATACTGGTATATACAGTACAAATGCAAGCAACTGCTAGATGCCAGATTTAAGCAGAAAATTTATATTGGAATTTATTTCTTTTTTTTTCTTACCTTCTACATTAAATAGAACCCTTCTCCCCCCTTGTTGATGAATTTCTTGTACCAAATGCAGGTTTATATTTATATGTCACTATTTATTGTCAAAATTTCTAAAAAAGCTTGGTAAAATGCTGCATTTTTATAACGTCACAGTAAAACCAAAGAATTTTCCTGCAATTCCATGGTAGTCTTATACATAAAGGAGTATTATCATCATAGACATTGATGGCATAGTTTGAGAATGAGTCGCCATAATGGTGCCATAACCCCTTTAAACTTGGCATGACTGCTATCAATATTACCTCGTTTTTAAACCAAGTTAAAGATATACCTCCCGATTGTAACTTCAATGTGGCTCACATACAATAAGCATTACTAATGTGAACTATATAGGTTTACAATTAAAGGGGTTTTCTCACCATGCTTCACAGAGACACAGACAGCTTTAGAATCACACATGCTGTTCAGGATATGGGCAGGTCTGTAGCAGTGATTGACATATCAGCTGCCGTTTCTAGCTATTTCTGTTACACTTTTTAAATCTCTTGCACTCATGTCAGTGTATTACACAGGCTGCAAAGCTCTAAAGAGTGTTTACTTAGCTAACTCAGAAGCTTTCAAAGTCTGTAGCTAGAGATAAGACTGTGCAGGAGGTGGCTCATCACGGATGGACTAAGTGACTGACAACGGCTTAGAGCAATGAGTGATAAGAGAGAGCAAGAATAGATGGGGAGCGATGGTCATAATTAGAGAAACTTGTGTGCTCTTCATTTTCTTCTGACCAAAGAAAGATCAACAAAGCAATGTATTCAAAAAATACAATTCAATTTTCTGTCCCTATATGTTAAAAGCTTATCATTGTAATGAGAAAACCCCCTTAAGTACCTCCACATTCTGGCATAAAAATTGCCATGCTTTATATTTAATGATATGATTTACCTCTAAAATGGCCTGGTGAGAATTCTCTATGAGCCAGGAAAGAACTAGCAGGTATTAGTAGAGATGTCAACCTTGAAGAGCTCTTCATAGGTCTATATTTGGTTAACAGAAATGGAAGAGACCTTTTAAGATCTCTATATTAATATGAGACACCAGAGCAGTTATAGGATGATAATGATCACAAAAAGTTGTTGATGTGACAAGCCGTCTGGATTTTCACACATGAGTCTAAATACCTGCCAGGTCTGAATATAAGAACTTTTTCTATCAATATTATTTGCTTCCTCTTTACTTTCTTAGTCATGATACAGTTATGCTTAGATATATTTCTTTTGTACCCCCAGTTACTTTACCCATTGGTTAAATATTAACCACGTGGTGTCTTCTTTACTATTGGTGGTATTTTGATCACATGCTGAATGTGGTGGGGTTATAAGGATTGTTTTTAGTTTTGAGACATAACGCTACGATTAAGGTTCATAGCCATAATGCATAAGCATTTTGTTGTTCTTTATGACCGTACTTTTGATTGTTGTTGTCAATAAATAGTTTGGTTGTTAACCCTTTGAAGCAGCGAAGCTTTAGCTCCTGGATTCTACTATGTTTCTCCTACTAAACCCAGTCTTCCCCCTATGGGTTTGCCCCTAAAAAAAATTTGTATCCCCAACAAAAGTGAGAAACCCACTATATTTTTGTACATATTGTATTATATTTTTTAAGGGGAACAATACTAAAGGGTTTGTCATGACAGAAATGTAAAAACTGATTTCATTTGGTGAAAACCCTCAAAATTTAACTAAACACAGCCTTTCAATGTTTTAAACGTGGCAACAAAACGGTTAAGATTTGATTGATAAAACATTTTTAGTTGGTAATTTTAGGAGTTTTCCAAAAACAAGGCCTGGGTGTTACACCGGGAAATTCATTATGTGTGACCCTTAATGTCGGAATTTGATAGCCCCCACCCAAGGACATAAAGCAAAAATTTTCAATAAAGTTACTTTGCCCCTTTTTTTTTTATTTACCGTCATATCTAAAGGTTAAAAAAGGGCCCCGGGTTATTTAAAATTGGGGCAAGATGCCCAAGTGGGGGAAGGGAAAAACCAATTGTCAACACAATTTTAAAAAGCCCTGTATTCAAATATTCGTCATGATTTTGGGCTTGCAAGCATCAAAAATTATTGACCACAAGAAAAAGAACAATCAAAAAAACCCCAATGATTTCTTTTTGGAATTACTTCTTTTTTTTTTAACTGAAAATTTAAATTTTTATTTATGGGAAATTCTATACTCAAAGAAAAGGGCCCAACACCATGGGTCCCTTAAAAGGAAGCATTCACTTTTTTGAAAATCTTTTTCTTGGATTGTGGGAAAAAGTGACCCAAGGGTCTTTTCCGAGAAATTTAAAGAAAGGGAAAACCCCTTAGGTCAGTTACCTAAGGAAAAGGAAACGAAATTTTTCAAATTTTGGAAAAAAATTTTCCCAAAATGTGAATGTGCAAATCTTTTATCAAAGATTTTTTTGAAAAGGGGTTTAAACCCTTTAAAAAAATGTTTTACCCCCCCAACCCTTTTTGTTAGAGTTTGAAATGTGACCAGAGATGAACTATTGACTAAAAATTTAAGAAAACCCGGGTCAATAGGGAACCCTTTTCTTAAGAGGGTTTAAAGGAAAAAAATTTTTTTTAAATTTAATTTTAATTGGGCAGTTTTTGACAGATTTTCAATCGTTATTGGCCCCACCACTGGTAGGAGACCCACTTTACAACAGACTTGCTAATACTTCAAATTTTATATATTGCCGGGGGGGAAATTTAAAAAGATAAATTAGTAATAGCCTTTTTAAAAAGCTGACAACAAATCAACATGGTTTGTAACGATCATACCCCTTAGCAAATGGTTCGTAGTTATGGGTAAAAAGTAAAGGAATTTAAAAACCCTTTGAAGGAAAAAATATTAAAATAAAGCATTTTTTAATTGTAAAATACCTTGTCTTTTTACGCAGCAATTTCCCCCTTTTCCAAAAACATATATAGGAAAACAATACAACGTTGGGAACAATATAAAAAACTATAAGTTGTATTAAACTTCAGCTAAACACCACTGTCCAAACATGTCAAAAATTGCCATGACAATAATCCGAGAGCGCTAAAATTTTGTGAAATGTGTCAAGTTAGGTTAGGCCTAAGAAAAGGGAAACTAAATAAAAAGCTATTGTAAGAAAGTCATTGGACTCTCCGACTAAATGCATTGTCATCTCATGGATAAAATGAGGGCTTTACTTTCCTTTTCTTTCACTACTTTACTTTGAATTAATGATAACAATATTTTGATACTATGGTATAACTAGAGATGAGCGAATTTCTCAAAAATTCAATTTGGCTGAATTATCCAAAAATTCGGTTTGTATAGAATTTATTTGTGATGAATTGTGTTAAAAAAAAACAGCTATTTCCTGGCTGCAGAGAGCCTGTATGGTATTGTAGAACATTGTGCCATGCAGAAATATGCATATGAAGCGTGGCTTGGTATTGAAACAATGCTGTGATTTAATATGACACGCAGATGACAGGTGCCGCTCTTAAAATCGCTTCACACTTGACTTATCTGCGCAGTTACAGGGTAAAAACTGACCAAATAACTGAAGTGGGAATGCAGCCTGACAAGGTAATGTCAGCGCCAGCTAGAAAGAACTGAGCACAGGGCCAAGATCCCACTATAACGTCAAAGAGTGCGCTTCTTTTACACCGTCATCAGATGATTCCACAGATTATGACAGAACCTGTTCTGTTAAACGTTGATACATGTAGAACTACAAAGAGTTACTGTTTTCACTTATTGTGGTGAACTATCTTTGAAATAAAGTGTGTGTATTTCTCACATACAGTGACCTAATGTTGGCACCACAGCCCTGCATCAACATATGCAACGTCACCATCCAATGGCCTGGGAGAAACGTGCCTCAGATGTGGTGGCCCATCCTGCCGCAGCAACAGCAGCATCATCCATTGGCACGCATCCTATTTCAGGCAGTCAAGGCTCCACCACCATCTACCGGTCCAGATGCTTCTGGCTACTCATCGCGCCAGCAGTCATTCACCGAGGTGATTGCCAAGAGACAGCAGAAAGAGTCCAGCCATCCTATGGCGCAGAAACTGACCGTGCCTGTGTCCAAGTTGGTGGCACTGCAGTCCCTTCCTTTTCAAGTGGAGGACTCTGCACCATACAGAGAACTGGTGGCTTGTGCCCAGCCAAGGTGGAGAGGTGGAGAGTCAGTGCAATGGAGGCCATAGTTACCCCAAAGAGAACTCGCTTGTCGACCCGAAATGTGGAGAGACTCCCCTTTGTCAAGATAAATCAGGCGTGGATCAGCAGGATTTTCACACACCAATCCCTGATGCATCAGATTAGATCAGCCATGCTGCCTCACCCAAACTTTGAAATATGAGTTTGATTTCTTCTGGCTACCGGTCTCAGCTACTATTCTGATTCTGCCACCCGCCTGATGCCACACATCTGCTGCCAGCTGCTCCTTCTTCCACCCACCATCTTTACCAGGGACTGATATTTCCACCCACCTCCCCACTATTCACTGTGCCATTATGTAGCCTTCTGATGCTGCTGCAACCTTACCACTGTGGTCTCTTCATGCTGCTGCTGTTGCTGTCACCTCCAGGCTATGTCATCATGTCACTATCTGGCATGATGCTGCTGCTCCCGCCACTTCCTCATTATGTCACCTGGCTGCCGCCACCTCAAAGTTATGTAATTGTGCCACTCTCCGGCCTGATGCTGCTGCTGCTGTTGCTGCCACCACCTCCACACTGTGTAATTGTGCCACTCTGTGGCCTACTCATGCTGCTGCCACCTCCACAATCTGTCATTGTGCCACTCTGTGGCCTACTCATGCTGCTGCAACCTCCACAATCTGTCATTGTGCCACTCTGTGGCCTACTCATGCTGCTGCCACCTCCACAACCTGTCATTGTGCCATTCTGTAAACTACTCATGCTGCTGCCAACTGACCACCCTCTCACTCAACCATCCTGTGGTTTCCTAATGCTGTTTCCACCCTCTGCCACTCTGACATTGCCACTATGTTTGGTTTTCCCCTTCTTTTAATCTATCAGAAGGAATGAAAAGGACAAACACAAGATTGTGTCTTCAGTGAAGCCATAAGGCCAGTATGACATGGTCCTTTGTTTGCATCAGGATTGTCTGATGATCAGGTAGCCAAAAGCAGGAGCGGATACACAACACAGAAGACTTGCAAATATTCCATTTACTTGTTATCTCTTTTTTGGATCAATTCCTTTTTCCTTTTTGCTTTAGCAATACTGATTGAATGTGGACACTGATGGATCAAAGGAAGGGAAAAATGATCAGTGACGTCAATGCAAAATTACTGCTGATACCCTCTCCATTTTGTCCCAACAGACTGAACTAGATGGATTTGAGATGTGTTTATGGGAAAAATACACACACTGGATTTAACATAGAGTTCCCCACAATAAGTGAAAAAATTATCTCTTTGCCACAGATAGCAATATCACAAAATAAAAACCGCTGGTTCAGGAACAGGTGTGTATATGACACACACCTGTGTATTTGAAAGGTATTTCACTGCAGTAACTCTAAAATCTGAATTTTGTGCAGGGTGCAATCCAGTGCAGCTACATAGAGAAGTTTGTGCATACGAGACACAGTGAAAAGTGGCAGAATTAAACATGGCTGCCCTATTTATAGGGCTGTGACATCACAGAAGCTGGATGGATGCTGATTGGCTGCCTGTCTGCACATGTCATTGAGAGAGTTCCTTTCTTCCACACATAGTTCTTTGACCCATGTCATGCCATGTGCTCGCGGCCATTTTAGATTTGTTAGCACGAATCACCATGAACTTCGGCTTCTTCAGAATCAAATTTTTCCTGAAATTCTAAACGAATTCCACTAGAATGGATTCACTCATCTCTAGCTATAACCTATTATTAAAAGGCCCTAAGTGACTATAAAATCGCTAAGTAGCTGAAAAATCGCTACTCCCCTTGTATATTCTACAATTGTAATCTATAGGTGAAATACAATATATGGATGTAATTCTATTGAATTTAATCTAAATGTTATATCTAGGGAATTATTTAAAAGCAGTCATCAGGAAGGGAAATAGAGATCATAGGTAATTTAACCATGATTGGTAATAACCTATAGATTGTGATTGGTTAAGCTGACCAATTGAATTTATATCTTCGAATTAGGAAAAACGGGTATCTGTAACTTTAGCACATCAGTATATAAATATATTATAGTGAGATGGCCATATTGAGGATAGTTATTAAGCAGCTGGTCCTCCTAATGTATATTGAGAGGCTAAAGTCTAGTACTAGGCCCTGTAGATATATTTATACTGAAGGTAGTAGCCTCAGAAATGAGACTGTCACTAAACCTCTAAAGTGCAAGCGCGCATTCTTGGCTCTGAGCGCATGCACGATCCGTTCCTGTCTCATCGGAATGGAGCTGAGTGACTGCGCATGCGTGAGAACAGTCTATACTTGCGATACCTCGCTTGGAACCCGGACAAGTAAGTATTAATGTAATGACTAGTGTTGAGCGATTACGTTGGCTATCGACATCGGGCGAAAGTCGATAGTCTGCCACTATCGATAAAGTTTTTCGATAGTCGATAGTCGATCATCTCCGATGACCATTAAAGTCTATGGGAGAGCAACAACACCTTCATTCTTACACCCAAACAGGGCTGGAGAAGCTGGAATTAACAGCCACAACAGTCAAATGGATACCTGCTACATCTTAGGCACAACACTTAGGCTATAAAAGCCACAGAAAAAAAGTCACACACCATTCACTATCCCTGTCTTCTGCCACAAACAGGGCCCTTTAAACCCCGCATCAAACCCCCAAATTAAAAAGTGCCAGAAGGGAGATTTATTTGAACCATCATTTTTTCTTGAAATGGACATTGAATATTTCCCCGTCCGGAAAACCCGTAAAGGAACCCCCAAAAAAAGCTGACCCACAGATTAAAAAATGCCCCGGGAAAAAGTAATTTTTTTGAAAACCAAACCCTTTTTGGGTTTAACTGGGCCCTTGACAAACCCTTTTCCTGGGCCGCGCATGAAAACCCCTTAAAAAAACCTTTTTTCCCCCCCCGCCCACAGGGTTAAAAATTTCCCGGGGAAAAGGAATCTTTCAACCCCCCATTTTAGTTTCCTGGACATTGCCCCAGAAAATTCCTGGACCCCCAGTATACCATTAAACCCTTTTGACCCCTAGATTAAAAAGTCCCGGGGAAAAAGGAGCCTTTAAACCACTTTTTTAGTTGAATGGAATTGACAAACCCTGTCCTGGACCGCAGCATGACCCTTAAACCTGTTTACCCACGATTAAAAGTGCCGGGAAAAGGAGTCTTTTCAACCACCATTTTGTTTACTGGACATTGACATTATTCCCTGGCCCGCAGAAATGCCCTTTAAAACCGTCTGACCCCCGATTAAAAAGTGCCGAAAAAGGGTCTTTAAACCACCATTTTAGTTGAACGGGACATTGACTATACCGCCTGGACCGCTGTTTGACCATTAAACCTTTGACCCCCAGATTAAAAAGTGCCGGAAAAAGGATTTTTTTCAACCACCATTTTAGTTAAAACTCGGAAATTCACTATCCTGTCCTGTGCCACACATGCCCCCAGGCCGAGTTTACAGTGGGTGCGGTGAGAGCACAGGGTGGCGCCCGTCATCTATTAAAAACGCAGGAAATGCCCCGATGACGCAACGAAAAAGTCGTCTGAAGCAGAGTGCGGAAGCGGAAGTGTGAGAACTCCACCCTTTCCTCAGTACCAGTCAAAAACCTTTGGGGGTTTTAAGCCTTCCCCCCTCCGTTTGGGGTGCGGCCCTTTTTGGAGTTTCCCATTTGGGAAAAAATACTGGGGGTTTTAACGCTCCTGTTAAAACCCAGGGCCCTTTTTTTTGGGTTTTTCCCTTTTTCTCATTTTACTCAACGTGCGGGAAAAAAAAAGGGCCCTCTGTATTTTTGTTCTTTTGCCCTTTGGCCCCTTACTCCCTTTTTCCTATAAATAACCTACATCTGGTTAAGGTTTCCTGAAACCCCCCCTTTGGGTACAATTAAAAGGGAAATTTTTTTAAAGCTTTTTGTAATGAAAAGTTTTTTAGAATTTTAAATTTCCCTAAAAAACCCTTTTTTTAAATGGGAAAGGGAACCCCAAACCATGTCTTTGTTTCTTTTTTTTTTTAATTATAAAAAAAAGGGTTGCCCCTCAAAACAGGGATTGAAAAGCTAGGGTTAAAAAACCCTTGCAAAAAAAAAGGTTTTTTTGCAATATGTTTCCATTAACTTTTTCCTTACCTATTTGTTTCTGACAGAACCCATAAACCCTTGAGCCACTTTTTGACATTTTGAGAAAAAATGTTCTGTTAAAAACAACTTTTTTTTTATAATAGGACCGGGTTGTATAGCGCTTTTCAAAAAAAAAAAAGGGCCCCCAAAAATTCATAAATGAACCCCGGCCACTTTTTGGGCAATTTTTGAAGAACAAAAGTCTGTTAAAAAAGGGAAAAAACATTTTTTAAGGGGTAGGGCCTTATATTGCTGCATTTTAAAGCAGCATGACCCAAAAAAATTTTTAAAAAAGACTTCTCAGGGCCCCTGTTAAAAATTTTTGAGGGAAAAAAAGCCACTTAGAAGCCACATTTCTGTTCCAAAGGGCCAAAAAAATTTTTGCTTTTTTCTCACAGCAACATGACCCCAAAAAATTATAAATATGACTTCTCAGCCATGTTAAAAATTGTGGAGGGAGAAATGCCACTTAAAAGCCACATTTATTTCAAAAGGACCATATTATTGCTGTGTATTCACAGCAAACATAAACCCCAAAAAATTATTAAATATGACTTCTCAGCTACTGTTAAAAATTTGTGAGGCAACATGACCTCAAAACATTGATAATGCGAAAAAATTCTAAAGATGAAGTGAGTAAAGGAATATGGTTTTGTCATGAAACCTTGGTGTCTTTTACAGTCTCCTCACAGAAAAACCCAGCAAAATGAACTGTTGGAACTGAGAATAAAAATTGCAGTAAGAAATGTTCATTTTAAAAAAAAGTTTTTAAAGAGGACCATTTCCTGTTTGGAGAGGAATGTGAAGTAGACCAGCAACTAATCGGTGACCTCTGCAATTGGGGCCACAACATCATCAGAGATCCATCCCTGATTCTTCTTGGAGGGAAAGGGTCAAACGATCCACATTATCTGGGGGAAAGCCGGTTTGGGGTTTGTCTGTAATGACTCCTCGGCTGTCTGAAAAATCCCTAGTATGACGCTGGCGCTGGGCAGGACAAAAACCTCTAAAGGGTGGAAACCAACTCGGGCCATTCGTCCATTTTGGATACCGAGAAGTCTATTGGGTCCGGAAACACATACAAAAACATCGGTGTTGAGACGCAGTAGCCGTGCACCAGATCTTTAAACTGGTCTCTGGGTGTTGTATGTGTGCCCTGCATTGCATGCGTTGGTGAGGGTGGAATAAAAGATTCCAGAGGGTCACCCATTAGGCTTCTGCCACCTTGCCTGCTGTGCTGCTGCGCCGCTAAGGGCTACTTGGCACTCTACTGCTGTCCGCTCGCTGGCGTTGTTCCACCGTGACATTTGAAGAACGTGAAGCAGACGCAACAGATGTCTCCCGTTGATCAATCAGGCAAGGTCTCCATTTTCCTGCATTTTACTCTTCTATTTGGGTGGGTGGAAGGAAAGTGCTGATTTTTGTTTGTACCGGGGATCCAGGAGGGTGGCCACCCAGTAATGTTGTTCATTTTGATGGCCTTAATGCGAGGATCATGTTGGAGGAAATGGAGCATCCAAGCATCATGTGAGAGATGGAGCCTTGATTTCCAAGCCTCTGGGTCGAGGGGCACTAGCAAACTGATCTTCCTCAGCTCCTCCTCCGCCTCAAATTCGCGCCAACACTCTTTTCCAAGGCAGGGACGTCTTAACATCGTTGTCTAGAATAACCTCACCTCTCCTCCACCACTGCCTCCAGCTTCAAGACAGCCCTGACTTGCCTGAGATGAGCACCCTGAGAGCTTATGGCGCCCCACCTTGCACGTAGCTCTGACCCCGAACCACTGCTAAAGAAGACCGATAAAATTGTGAAATCTTTCCGGACATTTGATTTGAGAGAGAAAGGCTCCGTGTCCGCATCGTTGCCGTCTCCTCCTCCTTGCTGTGCAGACCTGTTGTTTTCCAAGTGTCCAACGAGGTTCCAGAACTAAGATCACCACAATTCTCATGCGCTGACTAAGGGCCATTGTCGCGCGCAACTGAGCCATTGTGAGGTGGCTTCTGTCAAAACTGGCAAGGATGTGCAGAGCTCTTTCACCTGGCCTCCACTCTCGGTGGCTCAACACCCCGAGGTCGCACCGCTGCTTTGTGCAGGCCATGTGACACTCATCGTACTGCGTAATGAAGTGAGAGTGTGAACATTGCGCAGCTGCCAAACAGATCGCTGGAGCATGTGGAGGGTGGAATTCAGCGTGTTGCCACTCAACAATGAGACGGTTGACGGGGAGAGGCCGAGCTGACCGCTGCAGACGCAGCCAACGTGAACGAAGCAGGTGCGAACTCAGACCTCCGAGCCTTCTATTTCAGCAGGCAGTCCCAGATTCTGGGTAAGCTCTATTCAGAAAATTTCTGGACGACAAGTTCAATGACATGTGCCAAGCAATGGATGTGCTCACTCAGCCTACCGAAACTTAAAGGTGCGCTGTCCACCAGATTTCGCATGCCGTTATCGCATAACCCAACCTTGCCTGGCACAAGTTCTTGTCAACCCAGCCAGCTCTCGGCTCCCTCGTTTGCGGAGAGGCGTCCACGGAAAGCTTCTGACCTGTGTGGGGACGTCTCCAAGACAGATATAATTTCAAAACGGCTTAGGTTTCACTCTTGGCACCTATGCCACCAGAGGACCTTGGGAAAAGAAGCCCTGACATACCATACCCTTTAAAGAGCATGTCGGCCGAGCTGAGAGCCACCTGTCAACCCCAAGACATCCACCTAGCTCACCCAGTGAGCTGTCACAGAGATATAGCGCCTTGGCGTCGCTTACTAGTCCATGTGTCGTGTGGTCAGATGGACTTTTTTTTTCCGGCCACAGATGGCAGACACACGGGCTTGAAATTTAGATGACACGTGGCGGCCAGGGCAGGGACGGCTTTTCTGGCAAAGAAATGCCTGCTTCAGCATCTTGTAATTGGGCAGGCAAGGGCCAGACGTGGCGTCACCCATCTGTGTCCACCAAGACCGGAAAGGCAACATTTCCAAGGCCAAAAGCCTGGCTAAAGCCTTCATTCAGGCTTTTGTGCTTTGGGATGGTTTTGGTTAAAGTGTTTCTTCTGCTCCCAAACCTGGAAGACAAAGGCTGGCTGCTAGAACTGGCCGCTGTACAGCATGCAGGTCGACAATCTGGCGGAAGGAGAAGGGGTAGGATGGGGTCCCTCTGGTGGTGGCTGTGATACTTGGGCGACAGTGGAACGCTGAAGCGGAGGCTGATCTCCTGATCATCAGACTCTGAGAGACATGGGCAGCTGAGGAACGGCTTGGTGGTGCGGAGGAGGAGGAGGCGGAGATAGAGGGTGTGACAGATGTTGGAGGCCCGGCGTCAGTCTGGTCTTTTTTGGCCAAGTGTTTTCCCTCCATTTCATAGCTCATGCCATTCGCTGCATGCTAGACATTTGGTGGGGTTAACCACTTAAGGTTTCTGCCTCTACTTATGCGTTTATGGCAAGGCGGCATATTACATCGCTGGTGAATCAGAGGCTTTCCAAAGAAGGCCCAGCTTGAGAGGTCCGGACGCTTATTGACGGCGATAGACCGACGGAGCGGGGGTATGCGCTGACCATGGCTTGCGAAATCATACAGCGGACTTCTGGACCGCCTCTCCCTTTGTGTGGCGGGACCCGTATTGACCAGCTACTCCATCGACTTCCTCCTCGTCCACTGATGAAGCGCTGCACCTCGCAAGCAAATTTCTGCGGAAAAGACCACGATGTATCCCCCAATTGTCGTCATCATCATCATCATACCAACACAGTGACATGGTCCCCGGACTTTCTGCATCCAAAAGCTGCGGGCTACAAGAAAGGGAGGGCCTGCAAGGCTTTCCCGACCGCCCGGGTTTTTTCCCGTTTGCCCGTTTCCCTTCTCCTCCTCTGATGGCATCAAAAACTGGGTTTCAGAGAAGCCCAAATCCCTTTTGATTTTTAACATCCCTTCTAAACCCAACCGCTTTTTGGGTCTTTCAAAGGGTCTTCAGACAATGGTTTAATCCATTTGGGGTGGGTACACGATTGACTTTTGGGGCTGCTTCATTTTGGACGGATGCTGATGATCCCTAAATTGATAAATTTTTTGTGGCCGTGACTGGGGGGGACGAGGGGGTAAGGGAATGTGGTGCAGGTTCATTAAAAATAAGGAAAAGATTGGGGGACGCTGCTTTTACTGAGATTCACGGGGCCCCCGGGCCCAGCTTTGACGGCCTGAGGGTTCCTGAAAATGATGATCCGCTGGCATGGGGTTTTTGTCGCCAGTACTGGAAAGCCCCCTTCTCGTACCTTACCCCATGTGCAAACCCCTTCTCTTTGCTCGCAAAACCACCTGCTTTTCCGCCCCCATTTTTTCAAAAATAAAAAAAAATTTGAGAAGGAATGGAAAATTTTTGGGAAAAGCCCTCTTATTAAAAGACGGGAAATCACAGCTATTCTCAAATCCCCCAAATCAAAAAAAAAATTGTGGATTCAAATTTAACTGCAAGGGGGTCTCTATCAACAAATCTGGGGTGGGGGAAAAGTGGCAAAAAAACCCTGTTTCTTTGTTTTCGTATTTAAAACACTTTTTTTTTTGCACTTTCAATTCCCGTGGTGATATTTAAAATTTCCCGTTTTTAGATTTTACGTGCAAACTTCGCAATGAACAAAGGTTTAGTGCCCAAAGTCAAAAAACACGTATCTTTTAAATGTTTAATTTTTGGATAATAAAAAAGTAATTTTTTCACCTTTTTATTCACCCTGGTGACTATAAAATTGCTGTTTTAGATTTTTCGTGCAAGCTGCGTCAATGAACAAAAACTTTTAGTGCCCCCCAAAGTCAAAAAAAACGTATCTGTTATGGTTTTTGTTTAATAACGTATTTTTTTTTCACCTTTAAATTTATGGTTTTGACTTTAAAATTTCTTTTTTAAGATTTTCGTTTCAAGCTGCGACAATGAACAAAGCTTAGTGTGCCAAAGTCCAAAAAACACGTATCTTTAAATGTAAATTTGGATAATTTAAAAAAATTTTTTGAATTTTTTCAAAATTTACCTCTGGGACTATAAAATTTTTGTTTTAGATTCACCCTGCAAGCTGCGTCAATGAACAAAGCTGTAAATGCGCCCAAAATCAAAAAAAACGTATCCCGTTATGTTTTCGTATAATAAAACTAAATTTTTTGACCCTTTTAAATTTACCTGTTTTGACTATAAAAATTGATGTTTTCGATTTAATTTCAAAGGGAGAATATATTTAAAAAGGGGAAAAGGGGAAAAAAGAAAAAGAAAACCTATCTGAAATTTATACTGATAATTTAAAAATTTGGGGTTTTTTTCACCCAAAACAGAGACCCCGCAGTTACTAAAATGATGTTTATCCCAATATAAGTTTAGGCTGCCCAATATCCAGGGAAAAAATTTTTAATAGCAAATGTTAATAATAAAAAATATTGCCGTGCAAGTCCCACACAAGTCTTGGTGAACTTTTTTCCAGTGGTTTCTTTATAGAGCTTGTCTGTGTTTTGCCCACCCCCCCCCCCCCCCACTCTTTCCCTTTTGACTTTACAGCGGTATATGCTCCTTTAAAAATTTTCTACCCAAAATACATTTAAAATTTTCCAAAACTCTAAACTAACTAAATTGTAAGGCCACAGCTAATAGTTGAGATTTCTTGTGCAGAAAAAAGAATAATTTCACTGAGCAGGTTTTGGGCCCCAAAACAGAGCCCGGTCCCATCCCTATTAGACGCCGAGAGACACTGAGGCTGAAACAAAGGAAAAGGGTGTTTTATGTAAAACGAGGTCATGTTATTTTTTCCCGCCCTTTGCAACCAACACCCTCCCGTCATGCACGCACACACATCTCACCCCGCTCTATTCTGTAATTTTGATTTTCTTTGGGCCCCCAAAATTTCGGAACGCCGAAAATGGCGGATTTTTTAATAGATGATGCACAGATTTTAGCCTTAATTATCGCATGATCTAAAAATTTCGATCACCATAAAAACCTTGCCGATTTCAACTTTGTTGATAATAATCGCTCAACACTATCCGTAATAAAATCCATGACAATATGGGACCATAGGTGGTCCGGGATGGGCAGTGGCAGATGCAACTCCGCCGGCTTAAGGTGGGGAGTTTTATTGCGGGCAAACGAAGAACATGACTCCACAAAGTCCTTGACATCCTTGCCCAAATCAGGCCACCAATAGTAGCGACCAATGAGCTGCGCCATCCTCCGTACTCCCGGGTGACCGGCAATCCGCGGTTAATGCCCCCACTTCAGGATTCTCCTCCGAAGCGCCGGACGTACGTCAGACTTGCCTGGAGGTATCTGCCGAAGATCCATCAGGGCCGCCATAATCAGATGGTTAGGCGGAATAATGTGGCTAGGAGGGGATTCTTTCCCCACAATGTCCGAAGCCCGGGACAGAGCATCGGCCTTAACGTTCTTCTCGGCCGGGCGGAAGTGGATAACAAAATTAAACCGCGAGAAGAACAAGGACCAACAAACCTGCCGAGGATTAAGACATTGAGCTGTCTGGAGGTATGCCAGGTTCTTGTGGTCCGAATAAATGGTAATAGGGTGGCGAGCCCCCTCAAGAAGATGGCGTCATTCTTCCAGGGCCATTTTAATGGCCAACAACTCGCGGTCACCAATAGTGTAGTTCTTTTCGGCCGGGGAGAATGTTTTAGAAAAGAAACCACACGATACTGTCTTGCCCTTGGAATCCCGCTGAGAGAGCACTGCCGCTACTGAAGATGCGTCCACCTCCAGGAAGAATGGTTTCTCGGTATCTGGGTGAGATAGGACAGGAGCTGTGGCAAAAGCTGCCTTGAGCCGGGAGAATGCGTCTTCCCCCACCTGTGGCCACGACCTAGGGTTGCCAGCCTTTTTCGTCAGGGCCACAATAGGAGCCACCAGCGTCGAAAAATGTGGGATAAACTGGCGATAGTAGTTCGCAAAGCCCAAGAGCCGCTGGATAGCCCGAAGGCCGATTGGCCGAGGCCACTGCAGGACTGCGGAAAGCTTGGCAGGGTCCATCTGAAGTCCCTTGGCAGCGACGATATACCCTAGGAAGGGCAGACTGGACTGGCGGAACTGGCACTTCTCTAACTTCTCTACAGGCGATTCTCACGAAGACGTCTAAGGACCTGGCGCTCATGGAGACAATGGGACTTGAGATCAGGGGAGAAGACCAGAATGTCATCCAGGTACACGACCACGCAGGAATACAAGAGGTCCCTGAAGATCTCATTAACGAAACCCTGGAACACCGCAGGAGCATTGCAGAGGCCGAAGGGCATGACTAAATACTCGAAATGCCCATCCCGAGTGTTAAATGCCATCTTCCATTTGTCGCCTTTCCGAATTCGGATGAGGTTATAGGCCCCTCGCAAATCCAGCTTGGAGAAAATCCTGGCACCGCGGAGCCGATCGAAAAGTTCCGTGATCAGAGGCAGTGGGTAGCGGTTCTTCACCGTGATTTTATTTAGGCCACGGTAGTCGATGCACGGACGTAAAGTGCCATCTTTTTTCTCGCCGAAGAAGAATCCGCCACCGGCTGGAGACGTGGACTTACGGATAAAGCCCCTCTTGAGGTTCTCTCGTATATAGGCCGACATGGCTTCGGTCTCAGGAAAAGACAGAGGATAAAACTCTGCCATGAGGAGGGTTTGTGCCAGGCAACAGGTCGATGGGGCAATCGTAGGGACAATGCGGTGGCAAGGTCTCCGCCTCCTTTTCCGAAAATACGTCCACGAAATTTTGGTACTCCGGAGGCAGACCCGGCAGCGTTTTAGGAGGCGTCGATGGAGAAGCGGGGAGCACCAGCGGGGTGCCACGAGACAACGGGACTGGCAGTCTTGTCCCCAACGCGTTACTTCACCCGTTTCCCAACTTAGCATAGGGGCATGGCACTGCAGCCACGGGAGCCCCAAGAGGATTGCTGAGGAGGAGTGGGGCAGCACGTAGAATGCAATCTTCTCTCTGTGGAGCACCCCCACCTGCATAGACACTGGCACAGTACGTTAACGGATGGAGTCTCGCAGAATCTCACCATTCACGGAAGAGATGGCTAGAGGCTTGACGAGACGGACCACGGGAAGGCGAAGCTTCGACACCAGAGCTGCGTCCATGAAATTTCCAGCAGAACCGGAGTCAAGAAAGGCTGGAACTTAAACTTGGGCTCCAGAACAAGACACGACCAAAACCGGCATGGTTAGTCGAGGAGAGGGACTATTCACACCTAGGGACGCCTCTCCCACGTGACCTAGGTGCGTGCGTTTCCTGGACGAGGGCACAGGGTACAGTCCCGTAGAAAACGCTCCGGACTGGCGCAATACAGGCACAGTCTCTCTGCACGACGTCGAGACGGCTCCTGCTCAGAAATCTGGACGCGGTCAATTTGCATGGGCTCTTCCTCCGAGTGCTGCGGAAGTGGTAAAGGAGGTCTCTGGAACACCTGAGCCAGGCGAGGGAACCGGCGAGGCCGAACCGAGTCTCGTTCCTGACGGAGCTCCTCTTGTCTCTCGGAGAAGTGCCCTTCGATATGGGTGGCCAAATGGATAAGCTCACTTAAGGACGTCGGGAGGTCTAATGCTGCCAGTGCATCCTTAACCCGGCCGGAGAGCCCCTTCTTGAAAGTAGCGCATAGCGCTGCCTCATTCCAAGATAACTCTGAGGCCAGCGTGCAGAATTGGACGGCGTACTCTCCTACTGAAGAATCCCCTTGGCGCAGATTCAACAGTGCGGTTTCCGCGGGTGATGCGCGTGCTGGTTCTTCAAATACAGCTCTGAACTCTTTAAAGAAGGTCTGCAGATCCGCCGTCACCGGATCGCTCCTGTCCCAGAGGGGAATGGCCCAGGCCAGGGCCTTTTCAGAAAGCAGACTGACACAAAAGGCTACCCTAGACCGTTCAAAAGGGAACTGGTTTGGGGCCATCAGTTCCCGTGCAGGGAAAGCACTGTGTAACAAATCCCCGAAGTTCGGATCGCCGTAAAAATTAGAGGAAGCGGCACCCGGAGTTTGGGCCCCAGGGAGGCAGACGGACCCGGGCGGGTAGGAGGAACCACAGAAGGAGAAAAGGGGCTGCGCTGCCCCGGTAACAGTTGCTGCATCATGGGGGCAATTGTTAACTGCTGGCCTTTGGGCCGCCTGAGACGTTGAGCCACAATAGGTAAGGTCCTCCACCTGGGAAAAGGGCACTTGGAGGGTCCAGGCCGAATCCAACTGAAACGAACCCTAGGTAGTGGACCCGGGGGTTCCGCAAGCTTTGGTAGAAGCCACAGGGAGTCAAAGAGGGCCCCGGGTTTTCACCAGACCCCGCCAAAAAAGCGGGATGGACTTGTGCGGCGGGTTTCCACCATCGCTACCCTGATGCGATTGCTTTTTGGGGGGCAGCCGGGGTGCAACGAGGGTACCGAATCGAAGCAAACCGTAGTCGGGGGGGGCCCAAGAGATCGGGCGGGCAGGAATTCGGGTAAGGAACGTAAACCGGGCTTCCCGCAAGGAAAGGGCACCCTGGATTCGGCGGGGGTTCGGAAAGAGGTGGAGCCCTTTATAGGTCGCGGGGCCGGGGAACCCCCAATTACCGCGCGCTGTCCCTTTAAATCCCAGGAGTGGTGCGCGCTTGCCCAGGGGGCGGGGCGCCGCACCCCCGGTCGCAGTCAAGTCAAGAGCAGGAGCGGGGCTGTTAAGTCCGTGCGCCCCCGGGCCCGCGACGCCTCTCGTAACACTCAGGTCCTCCTTCATGTATTCCCAGACAGACACCAAGGCTCTATGGGGACCATTTCACCACTTCCAGGACTTTAAAGACAAAGAGCACTCGCACCAAATATAGATTTAATTTAGATTTCTCTTTTGTTCATTCATTTTGTATTTTGTACAACAATTTTAATTTTTTAATGCACTTTAGCAATAGATATATAAATGTATGTGGCTCTCAGAGGACCTACTGTATTTCT
This sequence comes from Phyllomedusa bahiana, assembly GCA_025379985.1. NCBI lineage: Eukaryota > Metazoa > Chordata > Amphibia > Anura > Hylidae > Phyllomedusa > Phyllomedusa bahiana. The sequence goes on along the minus strand of JAODAL010000123.1, from coordinate 20,556 downwards.
TGACTTCTTTTTGTAATACCAAGTGGAAGGTAATAAAGCTGATTTTTTTTTTTTGCATATACAGACTAAAAAAAACTTGATGCAGCAGATGCAGAAGATTGAAGTTTGCCATCTGATTCTTTTATTAACTGTTATCTCTGAGTTGGAGATATAACTATAATCCCATGGACGACAATTTGTGCCAAATAATAAACTAACCAGTTCTACAATGAACATGTAGCTCTGCTACATCTGTACATATTCAGATATATTTAAGATTCTTATTGACCCATTTTTATAAGCCAGCTGAGCTTCACTTGCCGTTTTCACCTTTCTATCATAAAAAAATATTGGCTCCGTGTCATAAAACATTCTAATTTCAATAAAAGTGCCAGTAAAATATAGTTTGCTCTCTAAATATGATAATATAAAGTTAACTGGAACACTTGGAATCAGAATCTACTCAACTGGGAATATGATTCTAGGATGATGGGATGAAGCATTAACAGGATAACATGCTCTGAATGGATGTCTATTAAAATACATTTAAGGAAATGCTCAGAATCTTGTAAAGTGATGCAGCTAATAAAATAATAAAAGAGAAAAGAAAACCAAGAATTAATTCTAACATTAATTTCTCCAACATTTTTCTTCTGACAGTAAAATGAATCTTACATTTACTACCTGGTGTTTATGTGTTAACAGCAAATTCCATACACTGGTTATTTGCTCATATCAGTCCCTTTCCCCAGCGGGGCTCACAATGTAATTATCCTACTTTACAGACACACATACAACGTATGGACTGTTTCATAAGAAGCTAGCGAAAGTGACTATCCAACTGACTATTCATACATATAGACAGTCCCTGGGAAAATAACAAGATAGGTTTTATAGGTTTGTTCTTAAGTTGCATTTGTATGTAAGTTGGAACAGGTAAATTTTTTTAAGTATAATTCCAGCCCAAATGTTGTGTTCTTTTTTATTCAGTTTTCGATAGTATAGTGAAGGGTTAAGCATCCACCTCCCCCGTTGTAACATTTGTTTTGTTGTCTGGGCCTTATTTAGAAAATTTCACCCCACTTTCTGTCCCTCAATTAAATAATATTGGTACCGCAAACTTTGGTTTTGCGAGTCTGTGGCACAATGAGTGGGAGGATTTTTGTTCATGTTTAGGGGCCGTTTACATGGTACAGGACAAATACCGGTCAGTTCATTCGACCGGTTTTTGTACTTTTTTTACGGGGGCTTTTCTCTGTGGTAAGCGGAGAAAACCCCTCCCCCTTCACATAGACATGTTCATATTCCATCCGAAAACCAGTTGGAGGAATGAACATGTTCCATGTTTTTCGGAAAATCCATCAAGGTTGTTGTAAAAGTTTGACAGCTGGTTTGCAGCCGGTTTTCAAAACTGAAAACCGGCTGAAAAACAGTGCTGTGGGGACAAGGCCTAAGGCTTCAGTAAATCCATGACACACTTTTTCTTGAATTCATGCAATATTTATCATTTATTGACAGCAAACATATAGATTAAGGGGTACATCCACACAACACATGTCAAAATACTCGTCAAATTTTGGATCCTAAAACCATGTGGCATTTTGATGTGGTTTCAATATGGATTTTAGGCCTTTTTTCCTCGCCTGATTTACAGCCAGAAAATGAGTCCCAGTCTTCTGTATGGGTTTTTGCATAGGGATCCAAAATAGAAATGTTTGGGATGTGTTTTTTACTTTAAATACGGCAGAAGAGTGAACAAGTTTTTGTAAATATGGCAGTTTTGAAATTGACCTCACGAAAATCACGAGTTGTGTGGACTACTACTCGGTTTTTCAATTAAGGTCTGTCATCGCTAATAAAGCGGTTCAGATGTGATCGGGTTGTCAAATCAAAAATCTATTGAAGGTAAAAAATATCCAGGATTTATTCAATGCAAGCATTGGGAGACATTTCATTGTATATAGCATATCATATACAGACAAAGTCCCCCCTTCTTCAAGAGGGTTCAGGTTTTCATAGTCTAAAAACCCTCCTTCTTCTGCAAGAATACATTTAGCCAATCAATTTAAACTTACCTAGTTCCTATACGCTAGCTTTGAACCTAGGTTTATCATACTCAACCCACCTGGGTGTATCCCTTCTGAAACAAAGAACCTTGTTCCTTTGAATAGGTCTATATCTCCAGGCCATATGTTTTGCAATTATTATGCTCCTTCCTCTCTGCCTGGATGAGGGGCCCTAGTAAGGAAAACTAAATTCCTTTCTAGCTACCCAATATATGCATATCTCTAGTCATTATATACTGAATGAAAACAAAGAACAATCAATAGGTATATACAAATCATAAAGAAGTATAAAAAAATATAAATATTACCCTCATAGGTCTATAGGGATGATTTTACAGTCAGTTTTTGATGGATTTGAAAACCAGAATCCTCATCAAAAACTGACAGGAAATGTTTGCAATGTAGACAGACCCTAACAAGTATAGTAATGTTCCATGGTGCAACAGTCAATTGAGACACTGCAAATGACAGTGTTGTAAGTCCAGATATATATGTCACATTTCCTCGTGTCTGATCTGTCACAGATCAGACACGAGGTATGAGGGCCCTGCTCCCAAGAGCTTACAATCTATTAAGGTGTGTGAGTGAGACAAAGGGTGAGAAGTGCTCAGTTTACAATGGTCCAGCTATGTTACATAAATATGGGGTAGTGTACACAAAAAGTGGATGAACCTGCCACCGGACAACTATATACATATAGTGAATGCCCAAGTCCAGGTGTGAAATTTCAGATCATCAGCAGAGCGCAGAGAGCGGGTAGGGTGGTAGACAGAGATGAGGGAGGAGATGTAGGGAGGAGCAGCAATGTGGAGAGCTTTATGAGTGAGAGTGATGAGTTTATGTTGTATCCTGTACTGAATAGGCAACCAATGCAGTGACTGACACAGGGTAGAGGCATCTGTATAGCAGCTGGAAAGAAAGATGAGCCTGGCTGCTGCATTCAGGATAGATTGTTGAGGGGAGAGTTTACATAGAGGGAGACGGATAAGTAAGGTGTTACAGTAATCAAGAAGAGAAAGAATAAGAGCAACAGTAAGAGTTTGGGTGGTTTCCACAGTGAGAAAAGGACAGATTCTGGAGATGTTCTTGAGGTGCAGGTGACAGGAGTGGGGAAGTGATTGAATGTAGGGAGTGAAGGACAGATCAGAATCTAGTATAACCCCAAGACAGCAGGCCTGCTGCCTAGGAGTTATGGTGGTACCACACACTGAGACAGAAATAGGAGATGTGTGTTGGTTAGTAGAAGGTGGGATGACTAGAAGTTCAGTTTTATTGAGGTTTAGTTTGAGATAGAAAGAGGACATGAGCTCAGAGACAGCGGACAGACAGTCACTGGTGTTTCGGAGCAGAGCGGGAGTGCTGTTACGGGAAGAGGTGTATAGTTGAGTGTCATCAGAGTAGAGATGGTTCTGGAAGCCAAATCTGCTGATGGTTTGTATACCATCATTGTCTAATGTGGGACAACCTTTTTAATTCTAGCACCATATTTAATTACTGTGCTTAGTTCTATTGCTGTAATCATTTACTGTGCATGGTTTTGGTACTATATTTATGTAATAAACTTTGTTCTGTTACTGCATATTTTTACTGGGGTTAGTTCTGGTACTGCATTCTTGTATTGTGCTTGTTTCTGGTACCAAGTTTGTTTACAGTGCTTGTTTCTAGTACTAAAAAGAGTAAAAGACTTACATTGCACCAGTGAGTTGTAACCACATATCCTTACAAGAACAAGAGTATTTGCTGAAGTTCTATAGACAGCAGTCAAACACTGTTCATATGCAGGGGATGTGGACTGTCGCCGGATCTGATGTGGCTGATTACCTGCGATAATGAATGCATTTATTTGTTTCCAGTGTTATTCCAGTACATTACCGATCACCCAGCTGCTTTCTCTGGAAAATTTGCAATCCTTTGTTCTCACTAAGGATCAGTAGTTATGGTGTTAGCTAGTTGTTTGGCAAACAGTATACTGTTTTATCCCATTACTACTGTTCTTTGTGTGTTCTATACATTTGAGTTCACTGTGATTCCTCTGTTTTATGCATTCAAATTGTTATTTTTTCTCTGCTGAGATAAAATACACCATTATTACACTACCACAAACTAAGCAGTTTTACACTATATTTAAATGTATTTATTCCGCTGAATATTTTAAATGCTGTATAATGATGAATTAATTTTTTTCATTTATTATACTGCTTATGTCCCGTCGGGTCCAGATGAACTTTTTGTTTTAAAGGGGTTGTCTGAGATGTAAAAAACACACAGCTAGAGGTTGGGACTAGTGTTGAGCGATTACGTTGGCCATCGACATCGGTCGATGGTCGATAGTCGACCATCATCGACAAGATATTCGATGGTCGATGGTAGATTATGATCGATGACCATTAAAGTCTATAGGAGAGCAACAACACCTTCATTCTTACACCCAACCAAGGCTGGAGAAGCTGGAATTAACATCCACAACAGTCAAATGGATACGTGCTACATCTTAGGCAACACACTTAGGTTATAAAAGCCACAGAAAAAAATTCTCCAACCATTCACTATCACTGAATTGCACCACAGCATTAGCACTTATTACCTGCTGGACCCACAAATTACAAAAGTGCCAGAAGGCGTATTGATTTGAACCATCATTGTACTTGAACTGGACATTGAATATCCCTGTCCTGGAACGCCGCATGAGCCCCAAACCTGCATGACCCCAGATTAAAAAAATGATGGACAAAAGGAGTCTTTTAACCACCATTTTAGTTTCCATGTACATTGACTATACCTGTCCGGGCACAGCATGAGCCCCAAACATGCATGGACCCCAGATTAAAAAAGTGCCGGAAAAAGGTCTTTCAACCACCTTTTTAGTTTCACATGGACATTGACTATTACCTGTCCTGGGCCACAGATTGAGCCCAAACCTGCATGACCCACAAAATTACAAAAGGCCGGAAAAATGGAAGTCTTTCACCACCATTTTAGTTTCACTGGGACATTGACTATACCTGTACTGGGACACAGGCATGAGCCCCCAAACCTGCTTGACCCCCAAATTAAAAAGTGCCGAAAAAGAAGTCTATTGAACCACTATTTTAGTTTCACTGGACATAGACTATCCCTGTCTGGGCCACGCATGATCCCCAAACCTGCATGATCCCTCAGATTAAAAAAATGCTGGAAAAAGGGGAGTCTTTTAACCACCTCTTTTAGTTTCACTGTACATTGTCTTATACCTGTCCTGGGCCACAGCATGCCAGCCCCAAACTGCATGACCCCAGCATTAAAAAGTGCCGTGAAAAAGAGTCTTTCAACCACCATTTTAGTTTTCACTGGCAACATTGACTATACCTGTCCTGGGCCACAGCATGAGCCCAAAACCTGAATGACACACAAATTGAAAAGTGCCTAAAAAGGTGTCTGTTCAACCACCATTTTAGTTTCACTGTTCATAGACTATCCATGTCCTGGCCACAGCATGAGCACCCATACATGGCATGACCCAGATTAAAAAGTGCCGGATAGGATGTCTTTCAAACACCTTGTAGTTTCACTGGACATATACTGTCCCTGTCATGGGTAGCGCTTGCCCCTCCAGTATGAGTGTGGGTAGACCAATTGAGCTTCACTTGGAATTACTGGTGGTTATAGGTCCTTTTCCACTCAGGTGCTCCTTTTTCTTGGCATTCATTTTTCTCATTTTACTCAACGTGCTGGATGGAAATTGTCTCTGTTCCTTTGTCTCTGTTTCCGTGCTCCATACTTCCATGTCCTCTGAATAAACCTACATCTGGTCAATGGTCTTCCAGTGACATTACCTTGTACAATCAGGAAATTTTTTTACCAGCTATATTGTACATGAAGTTTTTTAGTAGTTTAATTTAGAAGAAAACACATTTTTAAAATAGGATGGTAATCCCACCATATCATTTGTTTCTTCTCTCCAACCCCACGCCCTATTTAATTGTATTTAAATGGGTTGTCCTCAATACAGGGATTGATTGCTATGTTAAAGATCTTGCAAATAACAATTCATTTTGCAATATTGTCCATAACAGTGATCCTATCCTATTCCACTGATTCTGACCGCACAATTCGTGTATAGAAAAAAACAAAACATTTTTTTTATATAGGCCTGTAGTATAGATGCATGTCACAGCAAAATGCACCCCAAAAATTCCAAAACATGACCATGAGCCACTTTTGACAATGTGAAGAATCAAATGTTCTGTTAGAAACAAATTTTTCTTTATAATAGGACTGTAGTATAGATGCATGTCACAGCAAATTGCCTCCAAAAATTCAAAGCATGACCCTTGTGCCACTTTGGGCACATTTGTGAAGAACAAATGTCTGTAGGGGGGGCTAGAAGATCATACATTTTTTTTATAATAGGACATTTGAGTATTGCTGCATCTATTCAATGCAGCCAATGACCCAAATAAATTATAAAAATGACTTCTCAGCAACTGTTAAAAATTGTGAGGGTGAATGCCACTTAGAAGCCACATTTCTGTTCTAAAGGACCATGATTCACTTGCTGTTTCTCACAGAAACATGACCCAAAAAATTATAATGTGAGCTTCTCAGCCAAATATTAAAAACATTGTGAGGGAGAAATGCCACACTTAAAAGCACATTTCTGTTCCTAAAGGACCATAATTAGTTGCTATACAGCAACATGAACGCACAAAAATTATAAATATTACTTCTCATGCCACTATTAAAAAATTGTGAGGGAGAAATGCCACTTAATAAGCCACATTTTCTGTCCTCAAAGGGACCATAATTTATAGCTGTATATACTCCAACATGACCTCGAAAACCATTGACAAATGCGAAAAAAACTTCTAAAGATAAACGTGAGTAAATTTGAATACGGTGATGTCAATGAAACCTTGCTGTCTTTTTCAGTCTCCTTCACAGCAAAACCAGCAAATGAATTGTTGGGGAAAAGGAATAAAAATTGCAGGTAAAAAATGGATTCATTTTAAAAAAAGTTTTCCAAGAGGACCATTTTGTTTGAAGAGGAAACTGTGAGTCAGGACTGGCAATCTAATCGGTGACCTCGGCAATTGGGGCCACAACTGTCATCAGCTCGCATCATGCCTGACATCTTGATGGAAAGTCAAACGATCCACATTATCTGCTCGAAAAGCCCGGTGCGTTTCGTCTGTAATGACTCTCCAGATGTGCTGAGATCCGCTCAGATATGAGCTGGTGCTGGGCAGGACACACCTCTATGGCAGTGGCGAGCCAGTAGGGCCATTCGTCCATTTTGGATACCAGAAGTCTATTGGGTCTCGGAACACATACAAAAAACATCGGTGTGAGTGGCAGTATAGTGTAGACAACCATGATCCTAAGCTGGTCTCTGTGTGTTGGATGTGTGCACCCTGCCTTGCATGCGTTTGGTGAGGTGGTAAATAAAGATCTGCAGAGTGTTCACCCTAAGGCTTCTGCCACCCTTGCCTGCTGCTGCTGCTGCGCTATGGCTACTTTGGTATACGTATGCGTCACGTCGCTGATGTTTGTTCCACCGTGAACATTTGGGGAATGTTGAGAAGTAGACGCAACAGATGTATCCAGTTGATCATTCAGCAAGGTCATCCATTTCTGCATTCTTACTCTCTATTTGGGTGGGTGGAAAGAAAAAGGACTTAGTTTTGTTTTGTAAGACCGGGATGAGGAGGGTGTCCACCCTTGTAACTGTTGTTCATTTTGATGGCCTTATGCGAGGATCATGTTGGAGGAAATGGAGAATCCAAAGCACTCATGTGAGAGATGGAGCCTGATTTCCCAAGCCTCTGGGTTCGAGGGCCTATTATCAAACTGTTCTTCATCATCTTCATCCTGCGCCTCAAATTCGCGCCAACCTCTTTCCAAGACAGGGACGTCGGTAACATCGGTGTCTAGGAATACCTCCTCCTACTCCTATGCTGCCTCCGGCACAGCTTCAACACAGCCTCTGACTTGCCTGAGATGATGCACACTGAGAGCTGATGAGCCATCTTGCATAGCCCTGGAACCGAACCACTGCCTAATGAAGACCGAGAAAATTGTGAAACTGTCGGGCTTTGTGGAGTTGACGGGAAGGAGATAATATAAATGGGGGACTACTGTGTCAGATCTGTGTCCGTCTACTCCTCCGTCGCTGGCGGGGTAACATGTTGGTTGATGGGTGTTCAACGATCGTTCCAGAAACTAAGATCACCACTAATGGTCATGCATGTGACAAGGGCATTGTCCACTATGACCATTTTTGGCTGGCTTCTTCAAAACTGCGCCAAGGATGGTGCAGAGCTCTTTACACCTGCCTCCACTAACGGTGGTCAACACCCCGAGTCCACACGCTGCCTTGTCAGGCCAGTGTAACTTGTTCTGCGGTAATGGCATTGCGCTGCTGACACAATCGTGGAGGTGTGGAGGTGGAATTCCAGCGTGTTGCCACGTCTCACAATGAGGACGGGTTGCGGGGTGCCAGAGCTGTAGCTGCAACGCAGCCAGAAGGGAACGAAGCAGGGTGCGAATGACGGAAGTGCGAACTTAGACTTCGAGCTTCATCAGCAGGAAGTCCAGACCGGGTAGCTCATTTAGAAATTTCTGGACGTCAAGGTCATGACATGTGACAGGCAAGGGATGTGCTCAGCTTACTGATCTTAAGGGCGGCCAGCAGGATTTCAACCGTTATCTCAACACACTTGCTCGGCACAAGGGTTCTTGGCACCCAGCCAGCGCTCGGTCTCGTTGCGGGAGGTATCCACAGCTTCCTGTCCTGTGTGTGGACGGTCTCCAAGACAGGATTATTTCAACACGGCCTGGGTTTATCTAGGACACGTTGATGCCACCAGAGGAACTTGGGGGAAAAGAAACCCTGCCCACCATCCCTGCGGTTTTGAAGTGATGCGCCGAGCATGAGAGACACAACGGTCACCCCCAGGACATCCACCCAGCTCATACCCAATGAATTGTCACAGGATATAGCGGGCCTTGGCAATGTTAACTAGTCCATGTGTCGGTGGTCAAGTTGTGTACTTTTCCGGCCACTCGATGCAGACAACGACGCTTGAAATTTTAAAGACACGTGGGCTAGCCAGGCAGGGACGGCGTTTTGGCAAAGAAATGCCTGCGCGCATCTGGTATTGGGGAAGGCAAGGGCCATGACGTGGGGAAACCCATACTGTGTCCAACAGACGGAAAGGCAACATTTCCAAAGGCCAAAAGCTGGCAATGCCGAACATTCAGGCTTTGGCTTTGGGATGGTTTGGGTTAAAGTGTTTATTCTGTCCCAAACCTGGAAGACAGAAGGGCTGGTGATTAGGACTGGCCGCTGTACCGGCGTGCAGGTCATCAAAAATGGCGGAAGGAGAAGGGGTAGGATGGGTCTCTGGTGGTGCTGGTGGTACTCGGGAGCGGTTGGAGGCTGAAGCGGAGGCTGATCATCATCATGACTCTGTAGAGACATGGGCAGCTGAGGAAGCTTGGTGGTGTGCGGAGGAGGAGGGCGGCGACTGGGGTGTGAAGTGGTTGGAGGCCCGGCGAATGGTCTTGGGCCTTTTTTTGGCCAAGTGTTGCCTCATTTCAAATCATGCATTCGATGCATGTGACTTGACATGTTGGTGGTGGTTAACCACCTAAGGTTCTTGCCTCTACTTATGCTGTTTACGGAATAGGCGGCATATAACATCGCTGGGTGAATCAGAGGTTGTCAAAGGAAGACCCAGGCTGGAGGTCCTGGACCTTTTTGATGGCGATAAGCCGAGGGCGGGGTTGCGTGACCGTGGCTGCGGAATCCATATCATCAGACTTCTGCGACGCCCTCTCCCTTTTTGAGGCGGGACCCCGTACTGACACACACCCCATCGTCTTCCTCCTCGTCCCATTGATGAAGTGCTCGCAAGCATATTTCATGTCTGTATAAGACCATGTGGATCCGCAATTTTGTCATCATTCATCATCAATACAGGTGACTTTCGTCGTATCTCATGACATTCTGAATCCAAGGAGCTGCGGCTACATGCAAGAGGAAATTCTAGGCATTGCCGAGTCGCCGGATTTTTGCCGATTGACCGGCTTCTTCTCCTCCTCTGATGCATTCAGTAACTGGGGTCAGTGCAGAGAACATCATCATCTTCGGCCTCTTGATCTTTTAAACATGCCTTATGACCCCAACCGCATTTTGTCATCAAATGAGGATCTTCAGAAAATGGTTTATCCACAGTGGTGGGTACACGAGGTTGACATGGGGCCCTGCTTCATGTCTGGGTAGGTTGATGGTGATGCTGATGACGAATTTGTGGCCGTGACTGGGAGGAAGAGGAGGGTAAGACTTGATATGATGCAGGTTGCATTAACCACTGAAGGACAGATTGGCGACGCTGTTCGTTACTGAGATTCACAGGGGCCCTGACCAGCGTGACAGGCCTGCGGTCCTGCAATGTCGATCGCTGGCATGCGTGTTGTGCCAGCCACTGAAAGGACCGCACCGTCTTATCGTACCTCTTATCCTCCATATCCTATCCACCCTATTTGGCTCGCTTACCACGCTGAATTTCGAGCTCCATGTTCAAGAAAATAGATAAAGTAATCCTTGAGGAAGGTTTGGAAGAGTTTTGGAAAGTATCTTATTAAAAGACGGCAAATCACAGATATTCTCAAATCCCCTCAAATCATAAAAAAAATTGTTGGATTCTCAAACTTTAACTGCAAATGATCATATCAACACAAAGCTGGCCTGCGCCAAAGTGAAAAACACCGTATCTGTAATGTATTCGGATAATAAAAGGTATTTTTTTTTGGCAATATTCAATTCCCTAGTGGTAACTACACAATTGGGCTGGATTCCAAATTTAAACTTGCCAAGGTGGCTCTTTCAAACTCAAATCTGGAATGGGCAAAAAGTGCAAAAAAATACACGTATCTGTAATGATTTGGATATTAAAAGGCATTTTTTTGGCACCTTTCAATTCACCTGTGGTGACCTGTTGGTGACTACTAAATTGCTGTATTCACATTTAAGTGCATGCTGACATCAATGAAACTAAGCTGTAGTGCGCCAAAGTCAAAAAACACGTATCTGAAATATATTCGGATAATACAAGTAGTGTTATCGTCAAAGTTGAAATCGGCAAGGTTTTATGGTGATCGAAATTTCCAGATCATGCGATAATTAAGGTTAAAAATTGAGCATATCTATTAAGATGTCCTTTTGTCGAGGCGCTTCCTGTAATTTTGGCAGCCAGCAAATAAGATTACAGAATAGAGCAGGGTGAGGGATGTGTGTGCGATCGCGCGTCATGACTGGATGTGTATAGGTTGCGATTGGCTGGAAAAATCACATGACACTCGTTTTACATAGAACAGCGTTTCCTGTTTCAGCCCTCCAGGTTCTCAGCGTCTCATAGGGATAGGGACCTGACTCTGCCTGTGGCCTAAAACAAGTCAGCGAAATTACGTATATTCTGCACAGAGAAAACCTCTACTATTAGCTGTGATCCTTTCCAATTTAGTTAGATTAGAGATTTGAAGATGTTATGTAGTTAGCTATGAGAATTTTAAAGTCAGAATATACTGCTGTTATATTCACGGTGGCGGGAGCAGGGGGGGGGGCTGTGGGGAGCCCGACAGAGCGAACAAGATAAGCTCTATCTATAAAGAACACTGGATAAAGTTCACCAAGACTTAGTGTAGGACATTGTAGTGGATATTCTTTATTATTAACAGTTGTCTATTTGAAATATTTCCCTGGAAAATTGGGTCAGCATGAGCTTTATGGGATACACATCATTTCTAGTTACTGCATGACTCTTTGTTAGCTGCAAAAAAACTCAACTTTACAATTATCAGTATACTTTTACAGATAGGTGTTCATTTTCAATTTTACCCATTACACCTTGTGACTGTTGATATTCTCAACCTTGCAGTTAAATTACAAATACAGGCATTCTTGTAGTCCAGCACAGGTTGTTTGTTTGCCAAAAAATTCGTGTATTCGTACGAAAACTCTCAGTTACGTGGTTTTTTGACTTTTGCGCACCCCTGCATTGTTCATTGCGCCAGCATCTACGTAAATCTCTTAAAACATGCCAATTCACTATATTCACCACAGGTGAAATTGAAAGCGTCGCAAAAAAATACCGTTTATTATACCAAAACATAACAGTTACGGGTTTTTTGACTTTGCGCAACCAGCATTGTTAATTGAAGCAGCATATTGGTAAATCTTAAAACAGCAATTTTATATTCACCCTAGGTGGAATTGAAAGGTGCAAAAAACTATGCGTTTAGCTATACCAAAACATAACAGTTACGTGTTTTTTGACTTTTGCACACCCAGAATATGTTCATTGACGCAAGCATCCTACGTAAATCTTAAAACAGCAATTGCTATATTCCACCACAGGTGAATTTGAAAGAGGCAAAAAATACCGTTTATTATAACCAAAACATAACAGTTCACGTGTTTTTGTTTTGACTTTTTGCGCAAACCGCGCCAGCATTGTTCATTGACGCAGCATCCACGTAAAATCTAAAACAGTAATTCTATATTTCACCAAAGCTGAATTGAAAGGTGCCAAAAATATCGTTTATTATACCAAAACCATAACAGTTACGTGTTTTTTTGACTTTTTGCACACCCAGCATTGTTTCATTGACGTCAGCATCTACGTAAATCTTAAAACATGCATTTCTAATATTCACCACAGAGCTTAATTTAAAAGTGCAAAAAATATAGGTTATTATACCAAAACATAACAGTTACGAGTGTTTTGTCTTTTGCACACCCAGCATGGTCATTGACGCAGCATCTACGGTAAATCATAAAACAGCAAGTTCTATATTTCACCGCAGTGAATTGAAAGGTGCAAAAAATACCTGTTTTATTTATACCAAAACATAACAGTTTTTACGTGTTTTTTGACTTTTGCAGCAACCCAGTATTGTTCATTGACGCAGCATCTACGTAAAATCTTAAAACCAGCAATTCTATATAACCAAGTGAATTGAAAGGTGCAAGATACACCGTTATTATACCAAAACATAAACAGTTACGTGTTTTTTGACTTATTGCGCACCCAGATTGTTCATTGACGCAGCACAATCTATGTAAATCTTAAAACAGCAATTCTATGTTCACCACAGGTAGAATTGAAAGGTGCAAAAAATTTCATTATATACCAAAACATAACAGTTTACATGTTTTTTGACTTTTGGCTGCACCCAGCATTGTTCATTGACGCCAAAAAAAAGCATCTACGAAAATCTTATAAACAGCAATTCTATATTCACCACAGGGTGAATTGAAAGGTGCAAAAAATATTGTTTATTATACCGAAAACATAACAGTTACGTGTTTTTTTGACTTTTGCACACCCTCAGTAGTTTGTTCATTGACGCAAGCATCTACGTAAATCTTAAAACAGCAATTCTATATTCACACAGGTGAATAGAAAGGTGCAAAAAATACCGTTTATTATACCAAGAACATAACAGTTTACGTGTTTTTTAACTTTTGCGCACCCAGCCATTGTTCATTGAAGAATCATCTACGTAAATCATAATACTGCAATTCTATATTCACCACAGGCTGAATGAAAGGTGCAAAAAATATCGTTTATTATACCAAAACATTACAGTTAAGTGTTTTTTTTGACTTTTGCCACACCGGAGCATTGTCATTGACGCAGCATCTACGTAAATCTTAAAACAGGCCAATTCTATATTCACACAAAGTGTGGAATTGAAAGGTGCAAAAAATATCGTTTATTATACCAAAACATAACAGTTACGTGTTTTTTTACTTTTTGAACCCCAGCAGTGTTGATTGACGCAGCATCTACTTAAATCTTAAAACAGCAATTCTAATGTTCACCACAGTTGAATTGAAAGGTGAAAAATATCGTTTATTATACCAGAACATAACAGTTACTGTTTTTTTGACTTTCGCACCCAGCATTGTTCATATGACGCAGCACACGTAATCTTATAACAGCAATTCTATATACACCACCGTGAATAGAAATGTGTCAAAACTATTGTTTATTATACCAAAACATAACAGTTACGTGTTTTTTGACTGTTTGCACACCCAGTATTGTTCATTGACGCAGGCATCTACTGGTAAATCTATAGAAAACCGCAATTCTATATTCACCACAGGTGAATGAAAGGTCAAAAAAACCCGTTTATTATACCAGAAACATAACAGTTACGTGTTTTTTGACTTTTGCGCACCCCAGCATTGTTCATTGACAGCAGCATCCTACTAAATCTTAAAACAAACCAGCAATCTATATTCACAACAGCTGAATTGAAAGGTGCAAAAAATATCGTTTATATACCAAACATAACAGAAAACGTGTTTTTTGACTTTTGCGCACCCGCATTGTTCATTGACGCAGCATCTTCGTAAATCTTAAAACAGCAATTCATACATTCCACCACAGGTGAATTGAAAGGTGCAAAAATACCGTAAATTATACCAAAACATAACAGTTACGTGTTTTTGACTTTTGCACACCCAGTATTGTTTAAAAAACATTGACGCAGCATTCTACGTAAATCTTAAAACAGCAATTTCTATTTCACCACAGGTGAATTGAAAGGTGCACAAAAAATTTCGTTTATTATACCAAAACATAACATTTACGTGTTTTATTTTGACTTTTGCGCACCCAGCATTGTTCATTGACGCAGCATCTACGAAAATCTTAAATCACGCAATTCTATATTCAACCACATTGAATTGAAAGGTGCAAAAAATATTGTTTATTAATACCAAAAACATAACAGTTACATGTTTTTTGACTTTTAGTCACACCAGTATTGTTCGATTGACGCAGCAACTATACGTAAATCTTAAAACAGCAGCAATTCTATATTCACCACAGGCGAATTGAACTGATTGCTGAATAAAATTACCGTTTATTATACCAAAAACATAACAGTTACGTGTTTTTTGACTTTGCGCACGCCAGATTGTTCATATGACGAAGCATCACTACGTAAATCTTAAAACAGCAATTCTATAATCCACCACAGTGAATTGAAAGGATGCAAAAAATATCGTTTATTATACCAAAAACATAACAGTTACGTGTTTTTTTTACTTTTGCACACCCAGCATTGTTCATTGACGCGCATCTAGTAAAATCTTAAAAAGCAATTTCAATATCACCACAGGTAATTGAAAGGTTGCAAAAAATTATCGTGTTATAATACAAAAACATAACATAGTGTTTTTTTGACTTATTGCGCACACCCAGCATTGTCATTGACGCAGCATCTGACGTAAATCTTAAAACAGCAATTCTATGTTCACTCACAGGTGAATTGAAAAGGTGCAAAAAATATCGTTTATTATACCAGAACAATAACTGTACGTGTTTTTTTACTTTTGCGCACTCCAGCATTGTTCATTGAACGCAGCACTACGTAAATCTTTAAAACAGCAATTCTATAGTTCACCACAGGTGAATTGAAAGGTGCAAAAAATATTGTTTATTATACCAAAAACATACTAAACAGTTTAGTTTTTTTGGACTTTTGCCCACCCAGCATTGTTCATTGACGCAGCATCTATCGTAAATCTTAAACAGCAATTCTATATTCACACACAGTGAATTGAAAGGTGCATAAAAATACCGTTTATTATACCAAAAACATAACAGTTAACGTGTTTTTTGACTTTTGGCGCACCCAGCATTGTTCATATGACGCATCATCAACGTAATCTTAATAACCAGCAAGTCTATATTCACCACAGCTTAATTGAAAGGTGAAAAATATCGTTTATTATACCAAAACAATAACAGTTACGTGTTTTTTTTGACTTTTGGCGCGCACCCAGCATTGTTCATTGACGCAGCATCTACGTAAATCTTAAAACAGCAAATTCTATATTTCACACACAGGTGAATTGAAAGGTGGCAAAAAAATACCGTTTATTATACAAAATCATAACAGTTACGTGTTTTTTGACTTTTGCACACCCAGTATTTTCAATGACGCAGCATCAACGTAAATCTTAAAACAAGCAATTCTATTTCACCACGAGGTGAATTGAAAGGTGCAAAAAAATATCGTTAATTATACCAAACAAAACATTACGTGTTTTTTTTGAACTTTGCGCACCCATCATTGTTCATTGACGCAGCATCTACGAAAATCTTAAAAACAGCAATTCTAGATTCACCATCAGTGAATTGAAAGGTGCAACAAAATATGTTTATTATACCAAAACATAAACATACATGTTTTTTGACTTTTGGTTTTAGCACACCAAGTATTGTTCATATTGACGCAGCATCTACGTAAATCTAAACAGCAATTCTATAGTCTCCACAGACCAGAGCGGAATTGAAAGTGCAAAAAATACGTTTATTATACCAAACTTAACAGTTACGTGTTTTTGACTTTTGCGCACCCAGGCATAGTTCAATTGGACGCAAGCATCTACGTAAATCTTAAAACAGCAATTCTATATTCACCACAGGTGAATTGAAAGGTGCAAAAATATCGTTATTATAGCAAATCATAACATGTACTTGTTTTTTGACTTTTGCCACACCCAGCATTGTTCATTGACGCATGCATCTACGTAAATCTTAAACAGCAATTCTATATTTCACCACAGGTGAATGTGAAAGGTGCAAAAAATACCGTTTTATTATACCAAAACATAACAGTTACGTGTTTTTTGACATTATGGCGCACCCAGCATGTTCATTGACGCAGCATCTACGTAAATCTTAAAACAGCAATTCTATATTCACCACAGCTGAATTGAAAGTGGTGGCAAAAAATATCAGTTATTATAACCAAAACATAACTGTTACGTGGTTTTGACTTTTGCACACCCAGCATTGTTCATTGACGCAGCATCTACGTAAATCTTAAAACAGCAATTCTATCTATATTCACCACTGCTGAATGAAGGTGCAAAAAATATCGTTATTATCCAAAACAATAACAGTTACGTGTTTTTTGACTTTTGCACACCCAGCATTGTTCATTGACGCACATCTACGTAAATCTTAAAACAGCAATTCTATATTCACACCACAGTGAATTGAAAGTTGTGCAAAAAATATCGTTTATTATAACAAACATAACATTTTTATACGGGTTTTTTGACTATTTGCGCTACCCAGCATTGTTCATTGACGCAGCATCTACGTAAATCTTATAACAGTAAACAATTCTAATTCACCACAGGTGAATTGAAAGGTGTGCAAAAAATACCATTTATTATACAAAAACATAACAGTTACGTGTTTTTTTTACTTTTTTGCGCACCGCAGCATTGTTCATATGACGCGAGCATCTACGTAAATCTTAAAACAGCAATTTCTATATTCACCACAGGTGAATTGAAAAGGTGGCAAAAAATACCGTTTTATTATACCAAAACATAACAGTTACGTGTTTTTGACTTTTGCGCACCCAGCATTGTTTATTGACGCAGCACATCTACGTAATCTTAAAACAGCAAATCTATATTCCCACAGGTGAATTGGAAAGGTCAAAATACCGTTTATAATACCAAAACATAACAGTTACGTGTTTTTTGATCTTTTGCGCACCAGCATTGTTCATTTGTACGCAGCATCTACGTAAATCTTAAAACAAGCTATTCTATATTCACCACAGTGAAATTGAAAGGTGCAAAAAATATCGTTTATTATACCAAAACATAACAGTTACGTGTTTTTTTTGACTTTTGTTGCGCACCCAGCATTGTTCATCTGACGTCACATCCTACGTAAAATCTTAAAACAGCAATTTCTATATTCACCACAGTGAATTGAAAGTGCAAAAAATATTGTTTATTATACCAAAACAGTAACAGTTACGTGTTTTTTGACTTTTGCGCACCCAGCATTGTTCATTGACGCAGCATCTCGTAATCTTAAAACAGCCAATTCATATTCACCACAAGGTGAATTGAAAAGGTGCAAAAATATCGTTTTATTATACGCAAAACTAACATTACGTTTTTTTTGACTTTTTTGGCACAAACCAGCATTGTTCATCTGACGCGCATCTACGTAAATCATTTAAAACAGCAATTCTATATTCACCACAAGGTGAATTGAAAGGTTCAAAAAATATCGTTTATATAACCAAAACATAACAGTATACGTGTTTTTGACTTTTTGCAACAACCAGCATTGTTTCATTGACGTCAGCATCTACGTAAATCTTAAAACAAGCAATTCTATATTCACACAGGTGAATTGAAAGTGCAAAAAATATCGTTTATTATACAAACACCCAGTCCATTCGTTCATTGACGGCCAGCATCTACGTAAATCTTAAAAAAGCAATTCTAATATTCACACAAAGGTGAAAATTGAAATCGTGCAAAAAATATCGTTTTATTATACCCATAACATAACAGCTTTACGTGTTTTTTGACTTTTTGCGCACCCAGCATGTTCATCTGACGCATGCATCTTACGTAAATCTTAAACAGCAATTCCTATATTCACCACCAGGTGAATTGAAAGGTGCAAAAAATACCGTTTATTATACCAAAACAATAACAGTTACTTGTTTTTTTTACTTTTTGCGCACCCAGCATTTTCATTGACGCAGCATCTACGTAAATCTTAAAACAGCAATTCATAATTCACCACCGGTGAATTGAAAGGGCAAAAAATACCGTTTATTATACCAAAACATAACAGTTTACGTGTTTTTTGGACTTTTGCGCACCCAGTATTGTTCATTGATGCAGCATCTACGTAATTCTTAAAAACACAATTTCATATTCATCCACAGGTGAAATGGAAAGTGCAAGACATACCGTTTATTATACTAAAACATAACATTACGTGTTTTTTGACTTTTGCGCACACAGCATTGTTCATTGATTGCCAAGCATCTACAACTACCTAAATCTTAAAACATCAATTCTATATTCACCACATTGAATTTGAAATGTGCAAAAAATATCGTTTATTATAGCCAAAACATAACATTACGTGTTTTTTTTTGACATTTTGCGCACCTCAGCATTGTTCATTGACGCAGCATCTTACGAAAATCTTAAAACACGAACAGCAAATTCTATATTCACCACAGGTGAATTGAAAGGTGCAAAAAAATATCTTTATTATACCAAAACATAACATTTTACGTGTTTTTTTGACTTTTGCCACCCAGCATTTTTTCATTGACGCAGCATCAAACTAAATCTAAAACAAGCAATTTCTATATTTCACCACAGGTGAATTGAAAGGTTGCAAAAAATACGTTTATTATACCAAAACATAACATTTTACGTGTTTTTTGACTTTGCGCACCCAGCATTGTTCATTGACGCAGCATCTACGAAAAAAATCTTAAAACAGCAATTCTAATTCACCACAGGAATTGAAAGGTTAAAAAACTATCGTTTATTATAAAAAACCATAACAGTTACGTTTTTTTTGACTTTTGCGCACCCATCATTGTTCATTGATGAAGAATCTACTTGAATCTTAAAACATCAATTCTATATTCACCACAGGTGAATTGAAAGGTCAAAAAATACCGTTTATTATACCAAAAACATAACAGTTACTGTTTTTTTGACTTTTGCCACCCAGATTTTTTCATTGACGCAGCATCTACGTAAATCTTAAAACAGCAATTCAAATATTCACCACAGGTGAATTGAAAGGTGCAAAAAATACGTTTATTATACCAAAACATAACATTACGTTTTTTTTTGACTTTTGCCACCCAGCATTGTTCATGACGCAGCACTACGTAAATCTTAAAACAGCAATTCTATATTCACCACGGGTGAATTGAAAGGTGCAAAAAATATGTTTTTTTATACCAAAACATAACAGTTTACTGTTTTTTGACTTTTGCGCACCACCCAGTTTTCATTGACGCAGCATCTACGTAAATTTAAAACAGCAATTCTATATTCACCACAGGTGAATTTGAAAGGTGCAAAAAAATACGTTTATTATACCAAAACATAACAGTTACGTGTTTTTTGACTTTTGCACACCCAGCTTTGTTCATTGACGCAGCATCTACGTAAATCTTAAAACAGCAATTCTATATTCACCACATGTGAATTGAAAGGTGCAAAAATTCCCTTTTATTTTACCAAAACATACCTTTTACGTTTTTTTTGACTTTTGCACACCCAGCATTGTTCATTGACGCAGCATCTACGTAAATCTTAAAACTGAAAATTCTATATTCACCCAGGTAAATTTGAAAAAGGTGAAAAAAATCCCGTTTATTAACAAAACAAACAGTTCGTGTTTTTTGACTTTTGCCACCCACATTGTTCATTGACGCAGCATCTACGTAAATCTAAAACAGCAATTCTATTTTCACCACGGGTGAATTGAAAGGGTGCAAAAAATACTTTAAAATTATAAAAAACAAAACAGTTACGTTTTTTTTTGACTTTTGCCACCCCACATTTCTTTGACGCAGCACTACTAAATCTTAAAACAGAATTCTATATTCCCACCACAGTGAATTGAAAGGGCAAAAAATACGT